>JAJTUV010001210.1:527500-1072498 GCA_021653895.1 Mastomys natalensis | reverse complement strand
AAACCGTTGGCTCAGCTCAAATCACAGAATAGAATATTCTTATTAAAATAAAATGAAATAATGTTTTCTTGAACTTATAGTTAAAACAATATTCCTTCAATTTGTGAGCTTAATGTATTAAAATGAACAATCTTTGAATGTTACAATATAGTTTGAGTTTTGCAGGACTCTGAAAATGCAGAAGTACTATTATTTGTACAGCAGATGTATTTTTCTTCATATTACTAAAAAGGGAAACATAATAGTACATTGGATAATAATTACAAGAGGCAAATTTAAGTCCATTTGGGCAAATACTTAAGAAAAATATCTCATGATTTTGGCTAACATAAATCATTTCCAGTATTTAAAAAAAATGTATAATAATTATCTTCTGATTTGTGGTAAAAGATTGAGATTTAAGTAATAATTTAATAAATTATATGAGTTGTCTAAATAAATTTCTTATAATATTTATACATAATGTAGCAACAATCTGCTCAAATATTTAAATTAACACACAGAATGAGCATATCCCAGTTACTTCTTACTGTATGGCTGTCTTTACAGAATACAAAATAAACGTTGGTTTCCTATAAATCATTGAGACACTTCTCTCCCCACCTCCTTCTCCTAAATTTATCTGAATAACTATTTTCTGTCTGTGGTTTAAGTCCTTTCATTTTTCACTTTGTTATTTACAAAAGAGAAGTCTTTGATATTGGCAATTAGGCATTATCTTTAAAACTGTATTTTTCCTTTGACACATGTTTATTATGAATTCAAATCTGTCTCCTTAACCCTATGCTTTTAAACATATAATCACTGTACTTATATCACAAAGTAAATATATCAAATTATAAAGAAAATCAGCCTAAGAGAAATCTGAATATACCAGAAATATATATATATTTTCTAGTGTGATTGACTACAAAATTCTAACGAGGCAACTACATGATTTTCAAGTTAAGTGCAGTTTTATTTATATTATTAACTGATTGATACAGAAAAGTTTTATTATAGTAGGTGAATTTACAAGGAACGTCATATCTGCGTCATTGCTGTAAAATAGATAAATAACTATAAAAGTTCCTCTTTGAATATTTTGGGTATCAAATAAATAATAAAATTACAGAGCTTACTAGAATGTCTGACAAAGCCAAATATCCATATGTGTATTTTTTGATAATATTTGCCAGAATATAATGCAGGAAATCTTGGGTCTTAGCAATTCTAGAATCCTAAATCCACATGTGAGAAATAAAAACCAAGTCAACAAATTAAATAATTGTGCTGAAATAAATACAAGGCATTTTTTTACTCAAAGGGTTTATTCAAACAAAGAGTCCCAGAACAGCAATCCATCATTCAAAAACTGGATGAAGAATGAAGAAGCAGCCATGTCACCATGTTTCTTACCAACCCCTTTCCCATCTCTCTTCCATTTTTCTGGCCCTTCTTTCAAATTCTTTTATTCATTTATTTATTTACTTTATGAGTCTACCTTCTGAGAGAACTTTAGTTCTTTCATTATTTGAATTTGAAAAGATAAAGTAGCATAGGAATTTGTCAATAAAATTTAAGCAATAGGAATGGAATGGAGGTTCATGGGAAGGTGACAGAAACCATTAAGTGGCTAAAGAGAGCAGAGAATAGTCTTAGAGAAATGGCCAGGATAACCTACTTTTAGAAAATCTGGTCGAGTTTCAGACAAAGTACATAAGTACATCATGACAATACTCAGCTCTTCTTCATGTCAAAGAGTTATGATTTGGACTGAGGAGGTAGCTCAAATGCAGATTTAACTAGTATTGGTGAAAGTTGGAGTTCTATTCCAATCATTGAAGAAAGAGAGAGAGAGAGAGAGAGAGAGAGAGAGAGAGAGAGAGAGAGGAGAGAGAGAGAGAGAAGGGTTTTACTTCACAAACTGGCAACATTAAATCATTTTCCTCTCTTTAAAATAAAAGTTGTCTAGTTGTGTAGCTTCCAATAGTAGTAACAAACCAGAAATGTGTTTTTGTTTCAGGAACCTGGGAACATAGCAGCTCATGGGATTTTGAAAATAATGTTTTCCAATGGACAATGTAAATACCAAGGTGAACCACACATTCTGTGATGTGATATACCTGAAACTAACTTCTTCTGTAAACAAACGAAAAATGTGTATGATATTAGGAATAGTCCTGAGTACCAATCAGTAATTAAAACCAGACAAGAGGGAAGTTACCAGAATGCTTGATATGCAAGTGGACTGTTTTATATTAAAATAGCATGATACTGGATCTAGAACTTCTCTAATATTTGATCACGTTTCCCGTATAGTGCTTCATGTCTTTCTCACAGTGTATGATATTGGGAAGACTCTATTTTCTTATCTGTCCTAACATTCCCCACATCTTCCAACCGAGTTGTTTAAAAGCATTAAGTTATAAAGCTCTTTCTACATGAAGTGTACGAGGAGTGTGGCCTGTTGGGTTCTCTGCTGACTGTTTTAGATTAGAAACCCTTAAGGCACAGACATCTGTAAAAAACGAAAAGCTTCATTAAATAGAAATGGAGAAATATCAGAATGTTGATGATAAACTTCCTTATAGCTGTGAATTTCAGTGTTGCTTCTTAAAGGAAAATACATGTTTAAGTCACTCCTAAGAAGGCTTTATTTCTGAGTTCTCTCGGGAAAATCACCTTAGTATGTTGAGATATAGGAAGACAATTCACCAAGTTACGGTTTAAACAATCAATTAACTTTGAAACTGGAATTCGAGTGTAAAAGCAATTTTACTACACAAAACCATTTGTTGTATCTTATATAAATAAAACTGTTTACTTTGTAATGATACAATGAAACATGAAATATTAAGTTGTCTCAACCGGAAGGAGACATGGTGTCTTAGGTGTAGTACATCTCCTAAAATCTAAGGTAAAATTACCTGTTTCTAAAATAAAGTCTTCCTCATGCCTAAGAAAATTCTGTTAATCATGGAAACTATTTCAAATGATCTCTTGGAGCGAGTGCATGGGTTACTTGCTATCATGATTTCTTGGTTTTGAGTGGGGTGCTGCCAATCAAACTCAGATTCTCTACAAGGTCAGCAAGTGTTCACACCTGCTGAGCAGACTTCAGCCCCACATTGGGACTTCTTAAAGATAAGATTTGGTGGCAAGGACTTCACAAGATGTGTTTGTACAAGTATTCTTATTTTATCTTCATTTTGAAAAAATAGCTTTGTTGAAAACAGATTGTTAATTAAACCATTTTTTATTTCAGGAATTTAAATGTGTTAGACTGTTCCAAAGTCTCTCGTTCCTTGTCCCCTCAGGAATCATGTAACTCTGCAAAAGGGAAGGTAGAAACATTTTAACAGCCATGGAAGACACCAGAGAAACAAGGCCTTATAGATACAGCATAGCTGATGCACACACGAATTCACAGAGACTGGGGCACAGGGCATGTACAGGTCTGACTAAGCAAGTTGGGGTCTAGGTGTTGAGAAAAGAAGTGAACTCAAACAAACCCCATCTCTAAACCAGAATCTATCTCCAATTGCTTATTACTTGCAAATGAAAATGAGTTTTGTCTAATAGAGTCACAGTGGGAATATCAAGAATACTTAGGTCCCCAGGCACAGCAGGAGAAGGCCAGCATAAAATGAACTCAGTATTATTTTTGAAGTATTTTGTTTCATTATGCCTTTTCTGCGCATTTTTTCTTATTACCTTACTTGTTTTCTTATGTGTTATGGTTCCTGTTTCCTATGTTTATAGTATTTCTCTGTGTGTGAATGTGTGGGTCTCCATGTCTATATATGTTTTTTGTTTTTGTTTTTTGCTTTTACTTTGAAAATTTTTTTTTCATTTTTTCTATTTGTTTGTTAGGCCCTATTCTGTTTTACTTGATTTTATTTAATTTAAATCATAATCATCATCATCGTCATCATCATCATCATCATCATCATATGTCTATATGTCTGCTATTTACTAATGAGAGAGAAACTGTATGGATTTGGTTGAGTGGAGAAATGGGGAAAATCTGGGAGAAGTTGAGGTAGGGGGATCATAATAAGAATGTATTATATAAAAATCTATTATCAGTAATAATAATAATAATAAAAATAAATGTGTTGTATTACAATCACCTATATCACGTGTGACATAAACAAATTTCTCAAAATGTTGACATAAGTAGTAAACTTAAAGCTACAGATTTAACATGTTAGAAAAATACATCATATATATTTATATTATATATGAGTTAAAAATGTATTTCAATTTATAAGAAAATTACTAAATATCATTCTTTATTTTAAAAGGGAAAGTTATGTACCCTTAATTTGGCATTGTTTTCCACAGATCATATTTAAAACCATATTCTATATATGTCTTTATAAAACTAAAGGATAAACAAGACTGAGCCTGTCTTAGGTTGTTCTGACAAGAGTGCCTTCCTTACCCATGTGGAATGAGCATTATCAAAAGCAATGTACTTATGTCTTAGGTTGGTAAGGCTCTGTGCAGAGTCTTACCCATCTTTGGTTTGCCAGTCTGTTAAATTAATAACTTTGTCTGGGGGGTCATTTTCAGTTTCAAATCATGTACTTTGGCTGCCAAAATGTTGATGTAGTTAAAAACAAGCTTTAACATGATGGGAAGGATAAAAAGTATTCCCAGGACAAAAAGGGCTAGCTAGCATTATCAAGTTATATATGCCATTCTTGAAGCTTGACCAAAATGGAAATACTGATCTCAAGTCATGGATAATTTTATCAGCATTATCTGCAGCATCAAAGCTCAACAGAGCAGCAGTCTTTAAATTCATAATCTTACTATGCAAAGTTAAAACATGCAGAGAGATATTAGAATTATGACAAATACCCAAAAGGAGGAGATGTCAGAGCTTTTGGGGCTGCCTGGCAGGAATCTGACATGGCCAAGGACAAGGAAATGGGCTGCTATGCAAGGAAATGGGCTGTGGAAGGAATCTGACATTGGAGAAGTACAAGGAAAATGGGCTACAGGCAGGAATCTAAATCTTAGGCTAGAAAAAGGAAGTAATTACAGACAGGAATCTAAATCTTAGGCTAGAACAAAGAAGTAGGATTCAGGCATAAAAATGACTTTGGGCTAGGACAGGGAAGTAGGCTCAGATATTTTGATCATCCTGCAGGAGTGATCATGGACTCTGTTTACTTCCTTGCTTGTTCTTTGACTATCAGTGTTTATTGTCTTGCTTGTTCCCTGACCATTTGCATCTATTGTATTGCTAGTTCCTCAACCTAGAACTGACCTTAATAATTGCATGAAATTAAAATGATATAAAAGCAAAAAGGAGGAGGAGGGATGGGTTAGAGTGTTTACATGCGGGTTGGGGGGATGGGGAAAGGGGATAACATCTAAAATGTAAATAAGTAAAATATCCAATAAAAAGAAAAGAAAACTAAAGAATAATTCAGCATATTAGCAAATAAGCTTGTATCTACCTATGAGATTTAATTTTTAACTTGCAATTCTCAAATTATCCATTTGAATCTTCTCTCTTGGCATCTTAGATTTCATATAGGTGTTGAAACTCAACCTTACCACATTAGCACTGCATGTACAAAGAGACACCAAAACTCAGATCTCGTGAACTGCAGAGAAATATTCCGGGCAAACAATTCCCTTGTTGAACCTGAACAAAGACTTTCCTCCTCAGCAAAACATTTCAGCTCCTTAAGTCCCAAGAGAACAGGAAGATGCTCATGAAAGCAGCACTATTCTTCATCTTTCCCAGAAAGCAAATATAAGCTGCCACCCAGGACAGTGAGCTTTCTGAGCAAAGTAAATATCCAAAGTGATTTTGAAATCCACACACAAAGTGATAGGTTCCACAGGGGTACTTTCTTGCTCATGCTGTTTTGTTGGTCATTCTCCCTCTCATCTTATTCTCTTCTGTTGGTCCCCTCTCTTTCCCAATAGCCTCCCCTTTGCATGCTAGTGACATGAATCCTACTAGTTGATTACTCCTCCCCTGCTCCTATAAGGTCTCTTTATCCCCTTTCCCATCAGGCTTACTACAGTTTAATGAACCATACCCAACCCCCTACCCCTGCCACATACACACAAGTGAAAATAAAATCCTATGAGCTCTATGTAAGAAGAAAAAAATAGAATTTATACTGCAGTCTGGCTTATTTTTTAAATAACATATAATTCCATGTCCCACTCACTCTATTGAATACACCATGATTTTATTGTTCTTTAAAGGTGCATAAAATTTCATTATGCTTATTTTATTTAGAGTATTTTATTTAGTCACTTTTTTGTTGGTGAACATCAAAGTTGGTGGTATTTGTAACCATTGTGAATAGAGCAACTACAAGTAAGTATGTGCAATTTTTCTCTATGGTAAGGCTCCATCGTCTTCTGGTATGTTCTCGGAGGTGATATAGCTGGGTCAAGTAGTATTTATATCTTTAGTATTTTAGGAAACTCTAGTATCTGTACCAATTTAAATTACCACCAGCAGGGAAGGATTTCTCTGCCCCCATGTCCTCAAAAGAGTTTCTCATCATTTATTTTAGTCATAGTTAGTTTAACTGAAATAAAATTGAAGTTTTAGTGTAATTTTACTTTTCCATGTCTCTGATATCTAAGAATGTATACACTGTAAGATAGAAAGATCTCCCATGTTTATGGATTTAAAATCAATTATTGTGAAATTGTCTATATTATCAAAGATGGACTACAGGTTGAATGCAAACTACATCGCTGAATTCCCTCAGATTCATATAGAACTATGAAAGCATGTAAATAAATAAAGCAATCCTAAACAGAAAAAGGACAACTGAAAACACCATAATAGATGACTTCAAATTCTACCACAGAGCCAAAGTGACAGGATAGCGTGATACTAGAACAAAATGAATATAATAGATTAATAATGAAATATTTATCAGCATTACTGGGTAGATGGCTCAGTTTAATTAAAAGAATCTGAGTTGAGTACCCAGCATTCAAGTTGAATGGTTTACAGCACCTGAAACTCTATCCTTCTTCTGACTTCTGTGTGTTTGTACACATATATGACAAATACTCAACATAGGCACATATACATATTTATGAATAAAAGATAAAAGTAAATATTAAAATTCATTCCTTGTAAGTAAATAAAAATAGTCTCTTCAACAGATGATACACACAAAATATTTAATAGAAGATTTATTTTTCATCCTGCACAGAAATCAACTGAAATTGGATCAAAGACTTACTTAATATAGGAGATGAAATGTCAAAAGTCCAAAACAAAAACCTAGGAACAATACCTCAGGACATGCATGGGCAAGAACTATCTGAAAATGATTCCAGTAATAACACAAAGAATTGCCAAAATTGGATTATATGAGATTTAAATTTTTTTGCACACCAAAACAAGCCATTTCTAGAGTAAAGAACCAATTTACAGAAGATAATATGATCAACTATTCTTGAGAAAGAGAATTAATATCTAGAATACAGTAAAGAGCACAAAAAGAAGCACCAATGTTAAACAAATCTTCCACTTTACACACTGTTTCATAGTGAACAATATAAATTACTAATAAATATTTAAAATAACATTTTAATTTAATAATTTAAAAGAGACATGTGACAAACATATTGTAGGTTAAATATACAGAGATAAGTCAGTTTATAACTCCTTTCTTCCTGAAGTCTGGTTTATACAGAACTCATTGCAAGGGAAAATTGAATCTTATAGAAAGAAGATACTGAGATGTTTTATTTCACACATATGCTAATTATTTGAAGTATTTCACTCATAGATCTTGTTGATATGACTTACATAAGTTCTCAGTATGTACTTGTTAATAGTTCTTCCAACATAGTCATAATGCCTTACTGCCTTTTAGCACTCAATATGTCTTTTCCTAGTCTGTCTGCTGGATGATGCAGAAATAGACAAGACAGGCATCATCACACCATCAATACTTTTCTATAGCTGTCCATTACCTTCCAATTACCCTGACTCTATCTCTGAGATGTGAGAATAACAGCAAATGTATTTAAAAGAGCTTAAAACTGTATATATATATTTAAAACCAGAAATATTGCTGGTTTTAAATTATAAAATACTTGGGAAAGCATGGAAGAGTTAATGCTAAAAAAATTACATGAAAACCTGCTCAGTTTCACTATGAAGGAAGTAAAGTTAACAATCCAATATCATTTTATATCATTGAAAACACAAGGAACTAACATGTGTTTGCAAGGATATGGACAAAGATAAGTCTGTATATCCTGCTGAAAAGAAGAAAGACTAGGGCAGACATTATGATAAGCACAAAGAAGTTTGCCAAAACCATTCCAAATTAGAGCCTTCTTATGATCCATTGACCTCGATTCTAATATATAGCACAAATTGAATCAACATTAATGCAGAGAGATCTGTTCTAATCTAAAATGATAGCATTTTCCCCAATAGCCAAGATAGAGAAGTAATTGAGAGTCTGTAAGAAGAACCAGTAAAGTCTCTTTCATATTGATACTTGCCTGATACAGAAAAAGAACAGATATTGCTATTTGAAACAATATGATCAATGCTAAAAAACACCAAGCCATACATAGGACAAAACAAACAAAAGGTTCTATATTATCTTGCCATTAACAGAATATAAAATTAATTGGACAATGTTTCTTCCAATTCTATTTTATAGATATTTGAGGAATATTGGTATTAACTCTTCTTTAAAAGTCTGGTTTTAAAAAAAAAATCTACACTAAAACCATCTGCTGCTGGGCTTGTTTTGGTTGGGATACTTTCAAAAACTGATTATATTTCACTTTGGGTTATAGGTTTATTTAAATTACTTATCTGGGTTTGGTATCTGCAGATGGGATGGATCCCTACGTGGGGCAGTCTCTGGATAGCCTTTCCTTGTGAGCACAGGGACTGCAAGGGAGGAGTTAGGGGAAGGACTGAAGGAGTTTGCGGCTCCATAGGAAGTACAACATTATCAACTAAGCAGAACCCCCAAAGCACCTAGAGACTAAACTACCAACCAAAGAGTACACATGGAGGGACCAAGGCTTCAGTTGCTTATGTAGCAGAAGATTGCCTTATCTGACATCAATGGGATAGGAGGACCTTGGTTCTATAGAGAATCAATTTCCCAGCATAGGGGGATGCTAGGGTGCTAAGGCAAGAGTGGGAGGGTTGGTGGAGGAGCATCCTCATAGAAACAGAGGCAAGAGAGGGTGGGATAGGGGGGTTTGTGGAGGGGAAACCAGAAAGGAGAATATCATTTGAAATGTAAATGAATAAAATGATTAATAAAAACAAGTAAAGGGATCATGAAACCAAGAAACTTCTACGTGACAAAGAACACTGTCATTCAGACAAAGACAGAATGGGAAAAGATTTATATCAACTATACATTCGATAGAAAACTAATATTCATTCAAAATATATAAAGAATTCAAGATACTAGATACTAAGAAAACAAATAGCAAAATTGAAAAGTGTAGTACTGATCTAAACAGAATTGTCAATAGAGGAAATTCAAACGGCTGAGAAACAAAGGAATGCTCAACATCCTTAGCCACCAGGAAACTGCAAACCAAAACTATTTTGAGATTCCGTCTTACACCTGGTCAGAATGGCTAAGATCAACAGAACAAGTGAAAGCTCATATTGGCTACAATATGGAGTAAGCTGAACATTTATCAATTGTTTGTGTGAGTGCAAATTTGAATACCCACTATGGAATTCAGTGTGGCAGTTTTTTGGAAAATGAGAATAGATTTACCACAAAATCCAGCTAGACCACTATTGTCTACATACCATGTTCATTACTGCTCTAAGCATAATAGCCAGAAGTTAGAGACAATCTAGATGCCCCACAAGAGACGAAGACATGAAGAAATGTGGTTCATTTACACAATGGAATATTGTTGAACCATTAAAAAAAGTGACATCTTGAAAGTTGCAGGAACCAAAAAGTAATCCTGAGTCTGGTTAGTAAGACCCAGAATGATAAGTATTATAAGAGTCTTGTTCAACCATCATCATGGCAATCCCCTCCTATAGCAAATGAGAACAAATGTAGAGTCCCAGAGTAAGACATTATACAGAGAGAGAGATACTCTTGGACACTCAGCCCTAAGTGGAATGCCTTCATCAAGTCCATTCCCTCAAGGTTCAGGAAAACCCTTAGAAAAAATGAATAAATGAATGAACCATAGCCACTTAGATAAGGGAACTGTCATTTTTACCAGCTGGGAAAGAGAAAATCAGTTTTCTTTTTTTTTAATTTATTTATTTAATTATTTAAATCACACCATAATTTACTTATTCACACAAGGGTTATAAACACAAAAAGGCAGGATGTGGGGAAAGGAATGACACCAGAGCATAGGTGTTCAGGGGGAGTACGGATACCATTCAGAACAGGGTATCAGCTGGGCGAAGGTTCAGGTGACAGGTCACTATGACTCTGCCTATGATTCACTTGTCCTTATCTAAGTGGTACTGTCCACAGAGGCTGCCTATTTATAAGACTATGATACTTTAACCATAGAGGCTGCCTATTATAAATTTCTACACGGAATCACGCTCCCTGTTTACAGTAGCTTTTAGCCTGCTGTTTCAGTGTTTTTCCACAGAGACCCAAGACTTTGTGTTAGCATGTATGTATGCCAGGCCTATTGCTGATTTTAGGCCTATGGCTGATTTTAGGCCTTCAGTATATAGCAGGGCTGCTCCTGACATCTCCTCCATTCTCTAAGTATAGAGGGGCCTTGGTGATTCCAGTCTTGCGAAGGGGGGATAGAGCCTGACCTGCAATAATTGAAGGGGACCTTGTAATGGTTTCGGTCCTCCTGTCGTTGTCCAGTGAGGCTGAGGGCCATACCATCCCGATGTTTTTTTCCTGCGAGGGGATACTTTTGACATCAACCCCTATGCAGTCAGGCTTGTCCCTCAGGGAAGTTTTCTTCAATTGAATGGTACTGGGTACACCAACCACTCAAGCACAGATCTCATGTTCACAAGTATTTGACCAAAATATAGTGGACTGCACATTTTTTTTTTTGTGTGTGTGTGTGTTATGTGTGCGTTTTATTTAGTTATATTTTTCTATATTTTTCTTTTTGAGTGATGTGCATTATATTTTATTTTCTAAATTTTTGTCGTCTTGTTCTTGTATTAGATTTTGTTTGTTTTTGAGAAAGAGCTTAAAGTTGGGTAGGTAGGGAGAAGAAACAAATCTGAATGAATTTGGGAGAGTGGAAGAATATGATAAAAATATATTTAAATTTAAAAGTTGTTTCAAATAGTAATAAGAAAAATATAAAATATAAAAATTTTAAAAGGATCAAGACAAGGCAGCCAGAACGGCAGCTGCTAGTGTGGGGAAAAGAGGAAGCACAGAGGGTGGATGGAAAAGTAATATGTCACAGATCTTTTGGAGCAATGGTTTGGAAATGTACCTAATGGGAAGTAGAGTGGATGATACTGCATTGCACACAGTGAATTTGTCAAGACAAGAGATTTTATTTTATGTACCAATGCACAAGTTACTTGTGAGGTGATAGATAAGGACATTTTTGGTATATTAAGGATTTCATGTACTTATTAAGTAAGATATCAGCCTTTATTCTTTAAATATAGATGAAAATAAAAACATAAAATACATGCAAACACAGCCACACTCATGACATGTTCATAGGATTTCAGTCACTCACTCATTCATTCACCGTTTCAGTAATGTAACTGTACTAAAAATAAATTGGATGATCTAAGCTTATAAACTTGATGTTGCTCATCTTTAAGATTCTATTGGAAAAGGAATAATCAGGATTAGGACAATTTACTTTATGGAATTATGCACAACTGGATTTTATTACTCATTTTAACTTACTCATTTTCTTACCAGAAAGCAACAGAGGTTATTCTGAAATTTTGGCAAAGTTGCATGGAAAATATTGCGCAAAACCTGAAGTGTGAAAAGAATTTAAATGAAGTCATCATATAATGGAGGGGTCAGTACAACAACTTGTCATTTTATGCCACTAATTAAAGCTTCAAGGTCCAGTTCGGGAATGGGCTACATTGTATTGAATCATTGGCCAAAGAGTCCTATATTAACCCCTGGCCCTAACATCACAGTGCATTGCCAAGGCTATTAGATACTCTCCATAGCCTGATGGTCAGGTTTTATAACTGAAGAAATAACTTACTTATTTTATTGAATATGAGGAAATCACGTTGTTGCCCAACCAAAAGCTTCACCATTACTTAATAGTATTCGTGGTGCTAGAAAGTCCTTTTGCTCGCTGCCATAGGAGAAAGATGATGATTAATATCACCCAGACACAAGTCACTTGACCTACAGCAGAGACATGACTGCCAGACATACCACTACAATAATTACACAAATATGAGAGCCAACCACTCTTTGATTATATTTCAAGGTTTCTCCATGAGATGGTCCCCATATCTGACAATGACAAATTAGTCAAGAACCTTTCCTAAGTAAGTCACGTGTCTAGGGGAAAACCTACTACCATTATTCTGCTAAAGGAATGTAGGAATGAAATAATTTCTAGGGGCATATTGCTATATGCATAGATCACTGCCTTTTCCATCCCACATCACAGAAGCTTCTTCTTGCAATAGATGGTAGTAACAAAATGATGCACAACTAGCTAATGTATAGAGAGACTTTAGAGCACTCAGCCCCAAATGAGTTGTCTTATCAACTCCCTCCCTTCGAGGCTCGAGGATCTATGCAGAAGAGGACATGAAAAGATTGTAAAGCTAAAGGTGGTAGGGGACTCCAGGGAAAAAGAGTTTTCCAGATACAACAGGACTGATACACATATGAATTTTTAGAGATTGTGACAGTATGCAGAAGACCTTCATAGGTTTAAATCAACCAAAATTCAATAAAGGGAAGTGGACACAAGGTCCTACCAAATGATGCTGTTGTCTGTTGTACCCTGATGGGGAAGAGAACATAGTTTTTTATCCTAGTATACATATCTACCATGTACCATGGTACGTGGTAGGATGACTCAGCCTCCTATAATGGATTCCACTCGTTTTTTGCTTTTCTTTTGTTTGGTTTTTGTATGCTTTGAGTGTGAGTCTTTATTTTATTTATTTATTTGTTCACTATTTTATTTATCTGTTTAGCTTTGTAACTTTTTTCATATTTTCTAGTTGATCTGTTTTAATTTTTCATAGTTTGTGTTTTTGTTGTTGGATTTTTTTTGTTTTATTATATTTTTTTGAGAGAAAAAAGACAGGAAGCTCATTGTTTATGGACATGTGTGAAGTTGTGAGGAGCTGGCGAAGGGAAAGAATATGATCAAAACATAGCCTATAAAAAGTGTTTTAAAAGCTGAAGTAAAGTCAAAACAACTATCAGTAAGTTTTGTATGTGTGTGTGTGTGATGTATGTGTTTAGATATACTTGTGTGTGTGTGCACAAAGTTACAGATGACCATGTGTGCTCAAAGTCAAAAGAGGATGTTGTTGAGTCTCAAGTTACAAGTATTTGGAAGACACCTTGTTTGTTAAAAGGGTCTGGGATCTTAACTTCTTTCCTCATAATGGGACAGTAAATACTCTTAATTGCTCAGCCAACTCTTCACTACCCTCAATTTGATTATTGTTTCATTCAAATGTGGGTAAGATACTAAAAGTAATAAAATTCTTCTGAGGATCAACGTATAGGGACATGCATGGAACATTTCTATCTACCTCTTCAATGTTAGGTGGAGAATGAAATCCAGAAAAATACTCCAGGAAACAAACGTGTTTGAGTATAGTCCCAGTCCCTAGGTGTCATCTGGCTTCCTACTCATGTGGTATACATTCAGATGTGTCAGATCTAGACATAATTTGCATTAGAGAGTATTAAAATACTACAGAAATACTTTTTCTCTAAAAAATTCTAGCTCCCTAATTAGCCAACAGTATCCATTTCTCGATTAGATTTTTACTAGCTAAATCTGAAATGATATTCATCATTTCCTTCTTCATTGGACCTGAGTAGACATTTTAAGTATGCAAAAATGAGACTTCAGTATTAAGCTTGAAAATATCCTAGAGCTTTATGTTGTTAGTGTGTGAGTGGAGGAAGCATTTATTTTAAAATATTTCTAGCGGTCTATCATTCATAGCAATTACCCTCAGGAGAGGTCTGTCACTGAAATAAGATTGGCAGCTCTCTCTAAAACAAGTGAAGTTAATTCATGAATGTTCTCTGATATCTCTCCTTTCCAGGCCCTGCTTTGTTATTGAGACTTGTTAAAAAAAAAAAAAAAGGTTCATTAGGAACATACAATTCTCACAAAAGGTGTGGTTTTCTCATATGTGTATATGTAGATTAGGGTTACAACATGGTGATCCCTTCTTACTCCTCCATTTGATACAAAGATAGTTTAATTTCTTTAAGCCTTGGTGAATACTTATATTGATGCTAAACGTATACTGCACCATCAGCAGGAACATTCTGTGGATTTACTGAATGTTATATAATTTGTCTCATTTAAAGTTATACATTTCAGCAGTTTTGAACATAGCTGCATGTAAATGCAGTACTCCTGGTGACAACAGTCTTTCCTTCGCTCTCTGTAGGCACATTACCCTTTTCCAAATGAAACGTAGAGCTCTCCATTTCTCTTGGCTGCATATGGCTTTTTGGTAATACATCCTGGGATATGTTTTAGCTAAGTCATACTCATGTACACATAGTCATGCTGTTTGAAAATAAACAGAATTTCCAGCTTTGGGAAGCCACAGACCTTTTGCATGGGACTTTTGTTTTTTTGTGGCTCCAATACAGATGTTGGGAGGTTCTTGAGGAATTTAGAGCGGCTCAGATCATCCTGTTTACTGATGTCTTTTCATGTTTTACAGAAATCAACCATACTTTCTTCTTACCATATCAATTTTTTTAAAAAGTATATTAAAGATAGCATATATGCCTCTCTCTCTGTGTGTTTATATATATATATATATATAATATATATATATATATATATATATAAAGGTATATATCCTAAAATAAATAAGCTAAGTCTCCTTTCATTTATTTTTTTGAAGTACTAACTTCCTAAGTAGTACACACTGGCCTGAAAGTTGTGATCCTCTTGCCTCAGCCTCCTCAATGTTGGAATTACAGGCATCCCCTATCATGCCTGATTCTCACCAATATATTTAAAGACAAATTTTCAAACAAGAAAAGATATACAACAAAGCACATTGTTAACTCCCACGCAGGCCACAAGCAACCAGGTGATGTGTCCTCTTTCGTGTTTATATTTGTTGTTTTAGAGTGCACTGTAGTTTGCTGTTCTGTCTGCCATCTTTTCTCATTTTGATGTTTTTCTTTTTTGAATTACTTTGTTTTGTGTGTGTTTGTGTGTGTATGTGTGTGTGTTTTGATAGCATCTTTTACTTTAAAAGAATAATAATCCCCAGAATAATTGTAAAACTCAAGCTAAAAGCATATTTTTTTTGTATTTCCATTGATTTATATTGTGTTTTATACTGATTTTTTTTTTTTTTCCCATCTGCTTTAGTACCATTTTAATTGCATACAAGTATTAAGATCATTTCTAGGTTGAGGAACTAGCAATACAATAGATGCAAATAGCCAAGGAAAAGAAAGACAGTAAACACAAGTAGTCAAAGAACAAGCAAGGCAATAAGCAAAGTCCTGAAATGTGTAATAGCTCAATTGTTAAAAAAAAAAAAAAAAGACAAAAAAAGAAAAAAAAGATACTTCAAAGGATGAAGAACAATCTACTTTTAGAATGAGAGTGATTGTTATTCATGATTAAAGAAGAAAACTACCACACTTCCAGAGATTTTGCATAGTCATGATTAGTGTCCAAATAAGGGCCATGTCTGAATGTTTGCCATATTACTTGATTGACTGTAATTACTAATTTGGTGTCCTAAGTTTGTCATCAACTTTATGACCTTAGAGGACTAAAAGGATGACCAAGTTGCCTAAGGGTGGGTGAATTGTCCAAGATTGGAAACAAACTCTTCTGCTGATTAGAAACATTCCCAACTGAATACAGCATTTAGCAATATCATGTCTGTTGGGTCAGCAGATGCTGCATGAAAACTGCTTGCTTTCAGTGCAGGTACACTGCCCCCTTACTGTCTTTAGGGTTGATCTTATAAGAGCTCTGGCAACATACAGCTAATCACTTTCTAAATCCAATCATCCCCTTACCATATGGGCTGTTCTTTATATGTGACCTACTCCTTGTGATGTTGAAAGTCTACTCCAAGCTTATCCTAGTTTACCAGGAGAGCATCATGTATGAAGTGTGAATGAATTGGTAAGCCTGCTGTTCTCTTTCATCAGTTTCTCTTTTTATCAATGTTAATGTTCTTGTCATTTTTGTTACCCTTGTGAACTATATACTCTGTTCAAAATGGAGTCACAACTTCACTATACCTCCAATTCCCAAAATTTAAGCCTACTCTCTTTTACACCATTCTGCTTGATTAGAGATAACAGGAATTCTTACTTGGTGATCTAAAGAAATAGTTGTGTTTGCTTCTTAGATGAATAGGAACAGGTTGGATAAAGCATGCAAAGTGGAGCTGCTCAGTCATAAATTTAGAAGTATTGGCTGTATTTACCACTGCCTTACAGTGGGCTTGCTCTCTGCTCACTTAGGTATCAAGGTTCTCTTGATATTCCTTGGCTCACACAGCACCATGGCCATTCAATGGCATTCTGCTTTGTTTTTAGTTGTATGGCTTCTGCTATCCTTATCCTAAGGCATAGTCTTCTGGCATGGGTAATCTATTGTTTCTAAACAAGCCTTTGGGTATATGAAAGTTCAAGCTTTTGGCTAAAGAAGAAAAATAATAAAATAAGCATAGTACATTACGTTGAAAATACAGCATCAAGCCTGATAAAGTGGTTATATCCTACATTCATCACCCAGGAAAGTTTTCCCAGTGTCTAAATCAGGCTTATAAAGAGAGAAGAGAAAAAGAACAGACAGAAGTGTAGCTGTGGAGACATATGCCATAAAAATACAACTCATATAGTAATTGCACCTGCCTGCAGTGATTATTCCTTATAGATCCTGTTGGCTACATGCATGTATCCTATTTATGTGGCATATACATAGATTATATATATTTATGTGTCAAAATATGTATTATATATCAACTTTGTACTCATAACTTTGCATATGAGTTTAACTATAATATACATAGTGTCTGTGTATATGCACACATATATATATATTTTCCTTCTAAAGTTTTTGTTAAAAATAGAATATATAGATGATGTCGTGGGTGTCAGGAGTGCATGCTGACAGTAGCCTAACATAACTGTCTCCTTAAGATGTCTGCAAGAGTGTGACATATTCAGAGCAGATGCTCACAGCTAACCATTAAACTGATCATAGGTTCCCAACAGAGAAATAGAGTGAAGACTGAAGGAGTAGAAAGGGTACCGGACTCCATGAGGAGAGCAACAATACCAACCAACCAGAGCCCCCAGGTCTAAACCACCAGCCTGGAGCGCTTAGGGAGGGACCCATGGCTCCAGCTATATATGCAAGGGAGCTATATATAAGTGGGAGAAGAGATTCTTGGTCCCATGAAGGCTGGACATCGTGGGGGGTGGTATTCGAGGGTGGGGAGGTGAGGTTCTGGGGAGGGTGGGTGTGGGTACACCATCATAGAGGCAGGAGGAGGGGGGAAGGGATAGGGAGTTCCTGGGAGGGAGGGGGGAAAGGGGGGTAAGGGGAAAACAACTGAAATGTAAATAAAAGTTCCAATAAAAAAAATAGAATATATAGAAAATTTGCTTTGTAAAAATAGACCAAATTGATACAGTACCTCCAAATCTTAAAATAGCCTGGCACTAAGAAATCATAAAGACTTAAGGACTTGTTTTCAACAAGAAAATAAGAAAATGACAAGAAAAGAAAAACTTTTTTTTTTTTCCTCACAGAGATGGTTTGCTTCCAGGTAGAGATAGTTTACTTGCTCTATTTTATCTAAAGGAGCTCCATTGGTCATGGAGCTTAGGGCATGTCTGTAGGACTTTACTGTCTGTAGGAGGAGCTAAGGTGGGAGGAGTAAGGAGGGGAGAGGAAAAGGACGAGGAGGAGCTAGAAAGGGCAGAGATGTAGGAGGATGAAGAGCCATGCAGGTATGGAGAGCAGTCGTGAGTAACAAACAACTTATATTTAGGTTAGCTAATTGAGAAATATCTCTAAGTGTATGGGCATACTGTTATTGAGCATTACCAAACATATAAAGCCTTTGATTAATATTTAAGCGTTAGAGTCTCATTTTCCTACCAGGCACATGTGGATGGCAGGATGGTTTGGTAATGCCCAGCCTTGCAGCTTGGAAGATTGGCAGAGCAATCTCCCACGCTGGTGTCTTGTGGGTGGCAGAACTGGTGTTTCTGGCAGTCCGTTTCTAGCTGCAGCACGCACAGGGCCTCTGGCCAGCGGAACACAGCGCTGAGCTAGGCAGAGCCGCCACAGCTTGGATAGTGGGCTTGACTATTGGACGGTTTAAATAATTACTTCAACAACTGTCCTTGAAGCTTTCAGTGTTCATATCAGGGAAGGAGCATAATGTGAGTTTGGAGTAGGAGGAGGGAATGCTAATGGATTGGACACGAGTTTATATAGCTATTGTGTCTGACAGTCTTACCATTCAGCAAGTTAGACTGCATTAAACTAAATTATTTGTCTTAGCATTGTAAAAATAAAGAAATTATTTAAAATAAATTACCACAAATAAATGATAAGTGGTAGCTCTGTAATCCATACAACAGCAAAAGATCACTGTTTTTATTGAAAGTATTCACTGAGGCTACCGCTAGAAACCTTGGGAAAACAGAGAAAAGGCTAGCTAGATGGGATATACTTCACAACAGTGTGAAGTAATGCTATGTTTATTACTTTATGGCAGAAGACCAGAATATTTTAAGTTCTAGGCATATTGTTTAAACTACTTCATAATAAAACAATTTAAGAAAATAGTCTGAGAAGGAAAGAAAATTATTTATAACCTTAGAGGTTTCCTTTTAAATAAAACTCAAGAATAGGTCTGTAGGCAAGTATTTAGACAAATAACTGAATAGAAATGTATCAATTTTACAGTAATATAAGAGCAATTGAGCAAATGAATGAATACAAGATAACTGTTTAATTCAAGGATGCATCAACCATACACCAATATATATGATATTCTCAAAGATATATTGGTTATGATTAAAGCACACGATGACAATCTAATACTGACTACAACTGGACAATACCAGTGAACTAGTTAGAGTGGTAAAACACAATCATTTTGTTACATGAAGCCCATCAAGCAATTGGGAACCAGTGGCTTTACTACCAATCCTATGGCATTCTTATTGACTTATTTTGAGAGCTTAGGAATCAAAGCATATAGGTAAGAAAAACTGATAAATGAATGATAGTAATTTAGTCTCCATTGTAGATTACAGTTGGAAAAATAATTAAATTAAAAAAGTACTGCTACAATTCTTCATCAACTTATGGAATGATCATAATTTTTATATAAAGTTCATTAGATTAGATGTTACCAGAAAAACACAATGAATATATTAAGCTGATCACCTAAAAATCCACTCATAAATGACGACATCTGAGAAGTCGTATAAGACATGACCTCAGACAATACAGGCCAGACACCAGGAGTAAACTTTGTCTATAGGATCCAGCATTTTATGGTCCTTCTATAGGTAGTATTGGCAATAACAAATCCTTATCAACATAAGGATTATCTCAGTTAAACCCACCAAATAGGTAATATAGGTGTTTTATAAACAAAATAAATAAATCAAGACATGGAATATAAAAGTTAAGATTTGTGGGAACTGCTGTTGTTTAAAAAGTTATGTGCCAAGCAAGAGTAGTATTTGACCTCTGACAAAAACATCAACATGTATGCTTTCTATATCATCAAGGCCTTAAACAGAGATTACATATTTAATAATATGAAAGTATTATCAATAATAATTATATTGTGATTTTATGGTTTAAGTATTAATGGATTATGTTTAACATTTAGCAATTGCTATGAAATATTTCAGTAGATTTTAGAGGGGGACATGTTTAGGGGAAACTTATAAATATAATTAAAACTTGAATGCTATAGGTAGCTATTAAAGTTAATAAGGGCTCCCATGCTCTTGGGCATTCTTTTGTGCTAATAAGTTGCACCATAGCTTCCTTGGTCCTGAAGCCCTGAACTTGATTGTATGATATTCCTAGGATTATATCATCAACTTTCAGACATTCTGAGTAAAATCCATTAAATTCCATTTAATCTATGCTCATATACTCTATATGAACTGCTAGCTCTGACTCTAAGGAGACTATTGACAAATGCCATCACACAATGGTCTCAGCTTTGGTTCTGTTAATACTCATCATTAAAACCCTAAGTCTAATTTACGTATTGTGTCTTGGCTACTTTGTAATTAGTAGTAAGAGAACTGTGATTTTAGGATTACCCTGAATAACGTTTTTGAAGATGCTGAGTATTGCATTAAACAAGAACTTGGTGTGTAGCAAGGATAGATCTGTGATGACTCCAAGGATCTTAACTTACCATATAAGTTCTTGTAAGAACTTATTTGATTACTTGTTTGATTTTAGACATGGCAGCATGTTTGGGTGTTGTGATATTGGAAAATCCTGAAGAGCATCCAGGTTGGAGTTTTCATATGTTAGGATGATAAATCTTCATGTGGACAAAAGGAGAGTCAGGGAAGTAGACTGTGGAAGCATCTAGAACATAGATTGTATGTAAGTAAGTAATGACTGGGTCAATTAAACCAAAAACTGCCAAGCTATTAAGAGGAAATATGGAGGAGAAACATCAGTGAGTCCCAAAGAGGAGGAATCTGCTAGCACAAAGAAAAGTGAGGATACATGGTGTCAGAAAAGCTCCAGAGGAGACAGAAAGATAGTATTTAGAACCGTTCTCTCTCAGTCTAGCTATAGCAGAGACTCAGTGTACTAACACAGCAATGATCATTATAAAGCAGTGACCACACAGATCAGAAAGACCAATTGTATAGAACCTGAGCAGTGAGGGAAGCCCCTGCTCAGAGTCAGCAGAGAGTGAGAAAGTGATGGGAAGCCAAACAGAAACTAGCTGAATCTACACAAAGCTAAGACTCAAATACAACATTTTTATGGTCCAGGATAATCATATAGTTATGATTGTATTTCCAGTACAATATGCTTCTATTTGATATTTGTACATGCATTATAGAAACATATTTATGAATGTATATAAATGTATACTGTTTTATAGACAGACAGGATGAATAAAATGCAGTAAACTAATGTTTTACCATGTCAGTGATAATTTAATAAGCCCAACACTTTTGTCTGACAACTGCTTCAAGGGTCAAATGGAGAAAGTCAGGTCATGTATGCTAATGCTGAGAAGTAGCATTTAACTTGTGTATTTCCAAGTTAGGGAAATGTAAAGAATATATGATGAATTCCTTTGTTGAAATGGCAGCATGTACATTACACTTGAATATTTTAATGTCTCCATATTAGAGCCAGAGTACTTTTGATGTAACTAATCGAATGTACAGTATTAAAATTTAAAACCAGAATGTAAAAGAGGAAGAAAGCTAAATACAAACAATGCCTTCTTTTATTTGTTGCCAGAACATTATTTCCTCAACTTTGTAACCCAGAGAACCTTAAATGTAATTTCTATCATAAAGCAAACTAGAGATACTCACGGACTGCCTGTGACAATGTATTACATGTGCATTCAAGCAAATACTGTTACATTTTAAAAAGAATATGAAGTATCAGATAGTTTTAGAGGTTCAATTTATATAGATTTGGTAGTCTCCATGGTTAATGTTTAATACCTTGTTTTGCAGTATAAACTATGTTTAAAAATTTAAAAGATAACAATTTGTGGAAGCTGTTAGACAATCAACAGTGAATTTTGAGAAAACTAATGACTTTATTTACATATAATTAAGTACTAAGAAATTAGTGCCATATCCCTATCAGTTGCTGACCCTAGCCAAATATGTACTAAGCTTGCTGAAGGAGCAAAAGTTGGCAGAAATAGTGTGTCTTCACAAGGGTGAACAATAACTGTGTGTCTTCAAATATAGCCTGACCACTTTCTCAGAAGTCACTAACCATAGAACCTTTAATTGCTTTATGACACATACTTCAGACCAGAAAACTTTCAGGATGGCTTTGATTAGCCTCTACACATCAGCCCCTTAAAAAGAAAATGCATGATGAGTTCAAGGCTGTGACTGAGCTCAGTAATCTGAACTCAAAATAAGAATTCAGATGGGGACAAAGCCTGATACATGTGTTCGTTCTTCAATTCTAATTATTAGCTAACTACAGTGTATCTGTTACCTTGCCAGCTCTCATGAATAAACACTTTATGATGAAAACAATCTATGTCGGTTAAAGATAGAAAACCCACAAAATTATACTGAAAAACAAACACAATTAGAGATGGGAATGTACCTCATGGTGTGTGGAATGAACATGTCGTGATGTTTTCCAACAAGCAGGGCAGGCCCAGACATCTCTGCACAAGTGGTCAGGAAGAAGAATAATTTATGTTGATTCTAGAGTGTTCCAAGTATCTGCAGGGTAATTTTGACACTCCAGTGTTCTAGCAAACAAATCCCTGTTACAGATATCAATGCTTGTCATTTTCCCTTACAGAACAGATAATTTAGTGACTTATTGAAAAAGGGAGTTGTCTTGGTTAGGAGTTTCAGAGGTCTCAGCCTGGAATCAGGCTTTGGGTGCAGTAGGAATTCAGAAAGCCCAGGGAGAAGCAAATCACTCACTTCATGGCCAGAAGCAGAGAATAAGAGGAGGAAGGGGTTGAGTCTCACTATGTCCTTCCAAGGACAAGTCTGAAGGCCCCATGCCTTACAAGTTCATCTGTCTTCCAACCATGCAATGTTGAGGAAGTAGCTTTTAGCACAGGGTCCTTCAAGAGACCCTTGAGATCAAACCAAAGCAAAGTTAACCTCAGTAGGGAGAAACGATTTCACTGTATGTCCTTATAGTAGTCAAAGTTTACTGACAGTTTTTAAGCAAGATGAGCAGAAAGGCTTTGAGGGGCTTTTGTCTATGTCAGAGCATGAACTGTGAGTGAAACTTCGCAGGAGACATCTATGGTAGAGATAGCTCTGTGCAATATTCTAATGAGGACTACCGAGTGGGTTTGTCTTCAAGTGGGTCTCTTGACTCTCTATTTGTTTCCTTTGGTTACAATCAGCATTTAAACCTGTGTATGTCACCAGGTTTATTCTAGGAACTTACAAAATATGATTTAATTAATCCTGTCCCTTTTTTATATGTTCTTTACCGGCTAAATTAACTTGGTAATTTCTGTATATTTATTCTTTCCTAAAACGTCAATACTTACAGTATATTTAGTATAAACATCCCTGTATTAAAGAAGTTAGTGTATGTCACAAGCCAGTGCTTCTCCCATGGGAATTACTTCACTCATTTAAAGTCTATGCATGTATTCTGAAGCCTGTAGTACCCGCTTGGAACAAACTGAGTAAACTGGTTTTGACTATAAAGATTTTTTTCCATTTTCAATTAGCCTTGAGGTTTTATGAAAGGAAGCTTTTCTATTTTGTCAACAAAAGCAGAACGCCTGCACCTAGTAAGAACGTCAGGCTGAACATCCTCAATAGCAGTCAGAGAGATCTCAGCAAAGACATGAACCAGGAACGGAAGCCCACTGTGTCAATCTCTGAAATCCTGCTGCTGATCTCCATAGACACAACCCAAATCCCACGGCTGACCAATTATAAACTGCCCCATTCAGTTCCATTTGTACTCTGAGATTTGCGTTTGAAAGTTTTTAAGACTCTTCTCTGGAAACTTTTTGAGCTTTCAAGGAGATGAAGAAATGGCAGCGGAAATGAGCAATGACCCAAAGCAGAGCTGTTGAGTGACCCAATTATAAGGAAAGAAGACGTGCCTGGATAAAGTCTGTTATTCTCAGGCTGGGTTAAGTGTGGATTGTGTGGATTTTGTGTGGGAAGGAAGGCAGAACTATAGAGCAGAGAACGTCAAAGAACACAGAGAATTTCCCAGAAGATACAACAAATTGGAGTTGGGAGAAACGAAAGTTGCTCAGCAATCTCAATCAATAGAAATGAAAGACATACCAAGCATACACAAGCATGCTAACTGAAACATTCTAATTCAGTAGTAGTACAGTAATGCACTGAGAACTGACCAATTATACAGTCAAGTATTAAAAGTATCCCAAATACGGGTTGGAGAGATGGTTCAATGGTCAAGATTTCTAGCTGCAGAGAACTGGAGTTCAATTTCTAGCATCTTTGTCCAATTGCCCACCAAGGCGTTTAACTCCAGCTCCAGCAATCTGACTCTCAACTTCAGGCATATGCACAATACACAAAGCATATACCATACATACAAACACACACACACAACAATGCACACAACACACCACATTAATTAGTCTTCTTTAAAAAGAAAATTATAAAATATGCTGCTATTTGTTGAAAAGTGATTATCTTTCTATACTTGAACTTGAAGTTGGGAATATATTAAAAACTAGAAGTATTTAACTAATATATAATGACCAATACACAATAATTATACCATATCAATTTACAAAATTCCTCAAAGATTTAATATTCTTAATGAATAAATTATTAAACCTTGCTTGAAGTATGTATCTTTCTGCAGTTAAACTTAGTGTAACTCATTAGACAGAAAAGCCAATAATGAAAAATCTAATGATTTAATCTTATGACTCATCATTTACTTGACTATTTGTATGTTTCTACAGTTCAAAAGTAGAGCTCAATGAAAAGAGGTTAACTTTCGATTTCTATTTTAGTTTAGTAATTCTATGAAATACTGACTAAGGTCAAAATAAAGGGTATTTTTTTTTGTTAAATCCTTAAATAACATAGACAGAAATACCTCCCAGTGCCAAAGAGAGTTCAGTCATTGCCAGTGACTCTAAATTGGCATCTGTCTTCATCACTGTTCTACTGCTTTGAAGTGACACCAAAGCAACTCTTATAAGAGAAAACATTTAACTGGGGATTTATTTATAGCCTCAGAGGTTATTCCATTACCATGAGGGTGGAAGAGCATGGCAGCAGGCATGGCAGACATGGGGCAACAGAAATAGTTGAGAGCTATACCCTAAGAGAGAGAAAGGGGGGAGAGGGAGGGAGGGAGGGAGGGAGAGGAGGAAGGAAGGGAGGGAGGGAGGGAGGAGGGAGAGAGAGAGAGAGAGAGAGATTGGGGGCCTGGCATGGGCTTTTGAAACATCAAAACCCACCCCCAGTGACACACTTCCTCCATCAAGGCCACTCCTCTTAATCCTTCTAATTTTCCCAACGGGTTCTACTCCCTGGTGACTAAGCATTGTATATTGATATAGGAGCCTATGGAGCCACAATTTTCAAACCAGCACATCTACTCTCTGTCCAGCCATTTGGAAGAAAGCCTGTCTAAGACCACAAAGTGCAAAGCAGAAGTTCATGCCCAAGATAAGCTCCAGTATCAGTCTCATCTCTTTGATGGGACAGCAGAAGTGGGCTCTTAGATACAGTGGCCTCTTTCTCTTGTGCTCATGAGATTTCTGATTGAATGTCAATGTGTGACTTCTCATAGAAATAGAAATGTATACTTAGTTTAACAAGACCTTGACATTAATGTAGCCCGGTTACATTAGTTAATTAGTAATTAGGCATTTAGTTACTCATAAGTGTCACAAAATAAGATTATCTTCTTGAATGTTCTTTAAGCATGATAAGCCTTAACAAGCTTATATATATATATATAGACAAATAAAATAAAAGTGTAAATTTTTGATCAAATGTAACCAAAGTCAAAATAGGAAATTAAGAGCTATAATTAATCCTTCATAGTTGTCTTTCAATATTATTTTCACCCAAAACCATCTGATTAGAAAATTAAATTTAGATTAAACTTCAAAGTTAGAATTCTCTTAAACTCTGTGAGTCCTGGGTGAGATCTGAATAAAAAATGAATGTATTAAGATTGAGCAGAGAATGCTCTGTCAGTATCAGGCAATATGCACTGTAAGCTAGCTTCCCTCTCAGTGTCAGCAGTCACAGAAGTGTTAATTGATGTTATTAGTTGATTTATTAAATTAAGAGCACTTCAGGAAGTGAAAAAGCCATAGCAAAACAATTATTTTTGGAAACCAAAAGAAGCAGATTAACTCAAATACAATGAGTGACAGATTTCTAAAATAACATTTGTCTTCTGTAAACATAGAGAAAAATAGAGGAGAAGAATAATAAAGAACAGCGATACCTTGGGCTACTGACTAGGACAATGCCAGTTAAGAACAATGGCAAATGACAGATATTATACAGCATGTATAACTTTGAAATTGTCATTTTTTCCATAGCTGAGGACCACTTGCAAGGTAAGCCCTGTACCACTTCTCTCTATATACTTTTCTTTCTTTGACTTTATATGGTTGAGCAAACCATCTGCCATTGAATATGAATCCCTACATGCTGACACTGCATTTCAGTCAGCATAGTTCCCTCAGATGGTACCCAAATCACCAAAAGTGTCCAGCCTAGTTTCTTTCTATTCCAGTGTATGGTTTTTCTCGTTTTATTCATTCAATTATTATTGGGGATTATTTTAACTTACGTATATTTTACATTAAATTTATGTGAACAAGCAATGCAGCTTTTTGGTTAGTGTGAGTCCTAAATATTGCAAAATATTCCCAAGAGTGAAATTGTAAATTTCTGAGTTATAAGATAATCATTGAACATATCACTTTTTTAAGAAATGAAAAACTATATTCCTGAGAAGTGGTCTTTTAATATTCATATCAGTGATGTGCACATGATCTATATTTCCTGGACCCTTCCAGAAGGTGGTGTTGCCTTGTGTAATTTTATTTTATTTTTCTAGTGGTGTTCTGTGTCATCATTTTATGCTTCTTTGAAAATTAACCGTGCTTTACTCATTTGTCATTTATCACCTGACTTTCTGGTAGATTTTAGTCCTTGTGTATCACTCGTTGTTCTTACCAAATCATGTAATTTATTGCTATTGTTTTGCCTTGCTTTAAGCATAACTTAACAATGCATCGTTAACAAATGAAAACTTTAGCTGGTTAATGCTTACAACAGGATAATTTTTCAGTATTCACAGACTATGATGTACATCCTATTCCTTTGCTGTGTCACTTTTCATTTGTCTATCATCTGTTCTGTCTACCTATCTCTGATCAACATCATCTATATATATCTATTTATCTATCTACTATCTATCATCCTATCTATCTATCTATCTATCTATCTATCTATCTATCTATCTATCTATCTATCTATCTATCTGAATGTATGCATGAAAGACTTTATATACCCCATTAGTAGATATGGAATATTCAAGCCCTTCTTTCTTGAAGCTTGAGTACTTTCACTTGTAGCATTGAGAACAAACATTCAGGTTTTGATCACATGGATACTTAATCATTTCTTCCTTTTATAAAATGGGATTTTGATGCTAAATCTCTCAACTCCTTGTTTAGCTATTACTTTTATAAGTAAATTGTGCATCAAATATAGTTAGCTTTTCACTATTCATTTTCTTGTTGTTTTCAAACAGGGTTCATTCTAGATCCTGGCTTGGCATGGATTACTGAAAGAAGGCAGCATGGGTAGAGACCAAAGTAGGTGATGTCAACCCATATTTACATAATCCTGAAATGACCACAGTGAACCAATCACAGGGATTGTGAGTGGCAAGGGTTTTGTCAGCTTCTTTCCAGCATAATTTCCTAGTCAGACATGACAGAGGTACAGATTGTGAACAAAGGAGAGGAAGCATCCATAAAGACAACAGAAACACTTCCAGATCCTTGGGAACATTACCCTTGTAAATATCTCATGACCCTGGGACCTTCAGATAAGCCTTGTAAACTACAGGATTCACATGCTCATGCTTGCAGTCAAGCAAGACAAGTTTCAAAATGATTCTAAGAAGGCAATGGTGTTTAACTGGATCATCCCCTTATCCCTATTGATCTAGCCCCTGACCTTTCCATTTGCACTTCTGTCGTTAACCATCTCATAATTAAGGGATATTCTACTCTCTTATGACTGTAATATCTATTGCTTCCATTTCAGATGCTCATGAATAAAAAACAGGCCATCAACTGAATTCCGAGCAGTGCAGTTTCTGTTAAGGAAAATCATGTTTCTCCGTGTCATGGACATTAGGTAAAGGGTTGATGGTATTATCTATACTCCTTTTAAGTGATTTGAGCTCCTAATTAGAAAGAAGAAAAACAGCTTTTTCAATTAGATGCTCAGAGTCAATAGAATGGACTCTTCCTAAAGAAGATCATTTGTCAATAAAGAAAATTCGTACAACATCATGCTTCTCAGCAGCTTCAGGTCCCACAGGGACTCGCCATCCATACTAGGTGGACTGTGCATTCCTACGTCAGTGAACTGGACCAGGGGTGGTCATGACTCAAACAGTAATATTTGTGCACAAACTATTTTCCTTAAAAGTGTTTTAATACAGTATTTTTGTGATGAAAAGTAGCTTTAGCATGCTCATTTTTTTTTTTTTTTTTTTGGCAGAAATGACAGAACTGGCCAGCCTGGATTCAGAAATTTTCCAGTATCCAAGAAAATCAACTTTAACAATAGACTCTTATTTCATCTCAGCCTCTAGACAGCAGCTGTGTTTAAGAAAATTAAACTGACTCATTCATGAGATAGTGGAGGAAGCGTCATTCTGCTTTTCATTGTTCTGGAGACACACCTAACTCCAGGACTTTCAAGGAGACGTGACACAACCAGATGTATTAAGATACCTTTATACTGAATATTTGGTACAAATCTATGATTAAAATGTTTTACATTTATCTAATATTTTGTATTCCAATGCCCAAGGACATAATATTTCCCTTAAAGCTATGTTCTTGTTGAAAACAGTAAATCCATTCCAAAGCCATTGGTGTGGGCTTATCATAAATGGGAAGGTCACCAACACTGGAAATATTCAGGGAGTTGAGTGGGAACACTTAATGAAAATGTTTTATTTTATGTCTCACGTGCCTGTGAGTGCTGTTTGCCAGAGCTCAGTTGCCAATCCAATCAAAAGACTTGACAAAAATGAGAACTTTGCCAATGTCTCCAGTTCATTGGAATTTGTAATTAGAATATTTCACTTTAGATTATTTAAAACTCCACTTTCAACTGAGTAAGTGTGGATTTGATCTATTCTCCTAAAGCATCTAAAGATCTCCACAGATACTTTCATTTTATTTTTTCTTTTATTATTATTAACCATTTCATTCATTTAATCTCAAATGATATCCCAATTCCTGGTTACCCATCCACCACACCCCCCATCCCACATCTCCCTCCCTCCACCC
Organism: Mastomys natalensis; assembly: GCA_021653895.1. Taxonomy (NCBI): domain Eukaryota; kingdom Metazoa; phylum Chordata; class Mammalia; order Rodentia; family Muridae; genus Mastomys; species Mastomys natalensis. Next base: position 1,043,025 of record JAJTUV010001210.1, on the reverse strand, counting down.
TTTTGCCTGTATGAGAGTGCTCTCCAACCCATCCACACTCTCCTGCCCCACTGTTCCAGTATCCCTTACTCTGGGGCATCAAACTTCCCAGGACCAAGGGCCACCCCTCCTGTTGTTGTAGGGCAAGTCAACTTGGTCCTTTCCACAAAGCACCTCTTGACCACTGCAACAGTGTTGGGTTTGGTGTTTGCAGACATGATATATCACCAGGTGGGTCATTCCCCAGTTTGCCCTTCCTTCAGTCTCTGTTCCATTTTTGTCCCTGTTCTTCATTTGGACAGGAACATTTCTGGGTTAAACGAAACTTTGAGATGGGTGGGTGGCTCATTCCCGATCAGGGGCAGAGCCTATCTACTGGAGGTGGTTTCCACAGGTTCTATTTCTCCCTTCTCTGTACATTACAGCTAACATCAATCCCATTGGGTCCTGGGAGCCTCATTTCCTGTCTGGCCAGTGGCTATCCACAGTTCCTCATCCCCCCTTCTATCTATTTTTATTCAATTTCCTGACTCTTATATCTCTCTCATGTCTCCTTCAGATCCTGATACGCCACACTTCTTTCCTCTTCCTCCTTTCTCCATCCCTTGTCCCCCTCTCCTTCCATCTCCCACAATTGTCTGTTCCCCCCTCATGCAGGTCTGAAGCATCTACCCCCTGATCTTCCTTCCTTCTATGCCCATATGGTCTGTAGGTTGTATCATAGGCATGTGAGCTTTTGGGTTAGTATCCACTTATTAGTCAATACATACCATGTGTGTTCTTTGTGTCTGGGTTACCTCACTCAGGATGATATTTTCTAGTTCCATCCATTTGCCTGTGAATTTCATGAAGTCATTGATTTTAATCACTGCCTTGTGTATATGTACCACATTTTCTATATCCATTACAGAAACTTTCAAGTATAATTAAAAATGTTTAAAAGCATCTTCAATGTTGATTTTCTTATTTGTTTTTTCTCAATTCTTCACAGTGTCATCCTGTCTTAGTATACAACCATGCATGTGTGCTCTTTGAAAAAGTTAAACTTGACGTTAAATAAAGTTACTTATTTGAACCCCACAGTTCAAAAGGAAAAAATACAATATTAAGCATATATAGGAAGCTAGGATGTAAGGAACATGGGCATTTCTTAAAATTAGGAACTGTTAAAAGGCAACTTATAACAAAAGAACATTGTAGAAAATGCTAATATAGCTTATCCTGAGATAACTTGTGGGGAAAAATATCTCAGGTACCATGAGATGAAATGGATGTTAAAATATCAAATATAAATCAGTGAAGTATTATTTCATTTTAAGATTATTATATGGTGCATTGGAGAGGAGGTTTAGCAAGTAAGGCAGACATTGTTACAGAGGACTCAAATTTGCCATCTCACGAGCACCTAAAACTCTGTCTCCAGTGCATCAGATGCTTCTTCTGGCCTCTGTAGGCATGTACATGAATGCGTTTAGACTATTAATACCCATGTACACACATACACATAAATACAAATAACATAATTTTAAGAAATACCCACAATGTTACTGTACAACTAATGGGAACAAGATTATGCTAGTTAAGTATGCTAGTTACTGTGCATCCAAGTACAGAAATTGGGGGTAAAAAGACTTCAATGTCCTTTAATTATCTAAGTCATAAATGTGGATGCACTTTAAAATACAGATATTTTACTAGTTGTTACTAGTTGTTATCAGTAACACGAAGACCAGAAATGTAGCTAAAGCTAAGAAGCTTCTTATTGCCAAATGAAATGCTGTGTGTGTGACTTCTGACTACTGCCTTACTTTTCTTTGAAAGCAAATGTACAATTATCAGGATTAAAAATGACCTACAGGTTACCTCAGATGTAGTTACTCTGGTGACTAGGTCAAGCTTTTGACAGAAGTTTTTCAAGTACTAAGAAGCCGTGTGTCAAGACACCATCTACAAGGGACATGGGAGCACCCAAGGAGTGCTCCTCGCTCATATAGCAGAGACTGACAAGCATGGAATTCACAATTGTAGGCCTGTCTTTGCACCATACAATGATGTAATTATGAGATATGTGAAGCAGTGTGTTGACTCTTTCAGAAGAGAATGCCAACAAAACAACAGTTCAACAATCTAAGAGAGACTTAAAACTTAGTGTCCTGATTAAGGCTGTCATATGCTGTGATGGGAGCTTCATGTTATAGACATCTGATTCTGCATCTTTATACCATGTACAATTAATGGGAACAAGATTATGCTAGTTAAGTATGCTAGTTCTTCTTTGGTGATGTATCTCTGTGAGAAAGCCTCCTGACAAGTTAGTCCAAATATTAAACTATCTCAAACAGGTCCCTCTGCATTATCTAACTTCTTGTGTTTTAGTTAAAATCATGAACAAACAAACAAAAGCAAAAAAGGCTGTGTGTCAGTGGTAAGTAGAAGAATGCATACTGCAACACATCTCTATTGTGATCCATTCAGGAACATGTCCCATCATTCAGAATTCCTGATGGCATGAGCTTTTCTGGTATTCAGAAGATGAGCCTTTTCAGAAAGGGAAACCTGAATAGATAAAGAAACGAGCCATCTGCTTTGAATGGCCAAGCAGCTGTTAGCTCTTTGTGATCTGCTTCTCTGGAGCAGAGTTATTAAACTTCTAATTCCAAATATATTTCCTCTTAATTAAACCACGTGTGGAGACTTCCATGGCAGAGGGCTTTTTTGTGAATAGTGAGGTGGACAGTGGTGGAATGATTAATGAAGAAGGTGGACTATATGTTTTCATAGTTCATAGCAAAGTTTTCTTTCTTTAACCTTGGAAAAGATTTTTTTTAACATCGCCATAGAAATTCTATGCTTAGCTTCGTTTTATCATTCTGCTGTCATTATCTACAAGTGCCTTGCTGTAGACAAGTCTACTTTCCTAAAATGTTACAGCAGTCACAGTACTCACTCACATATGTATTTAAGTCCATAAGCCTGCTGCTGAGTAATTGAAATGTGTTGTGGCCTCCTTCTCTCTGGAGTTAACCATATAGGTGCTGGAGTGAGCATTGCTGCCCTTCAGCATACTGCAGCCCTGAAAACCTTGAGCATTGCAGGTTACTGACATAGATCTCTAGCAATTTGTAAGAGGAGCTACTCAATACCATAACATATTAGAAATAAGCATTTACATATGTATACACTTCATTAAAATACATGACATGTAGGTATCAGTATTGAATAGACATTTCCGGCTTAGTCTTTTTTTCTATATCAGAATGTACACTTTGCTTTTGATACCTTTAAACAGTTTCAGATGCATAATCCTGTCAGGTATTTCAGTTTGATTACTAGAAATAGGTATTAGGAGAGAAAACAATCCTCTCTGGTTACATATTCCTAAAATATTAGATGCAAAAAAAATTCATTTTCAAGTGTAAAGCAAATTAGGGATGGCTCTTTCAGAACAAAAGTAATAATTTATTTGTCAAAGGTTTTTTATTAATGAAAAACTAAGGGTATTGTACAACCTCTCAGAAGAAAATTGGGAGCAAAGGTCAATTTATTAACTGTTACCTATTAAATCAATCCTTCTTCCATGAAATTCAAACCCACAGTTACCAGAAGTGGCTTCTTTAACATTGCTTCCTCAACTTCTTCTGAATGTATTTTCTTAAAGATCCTTTAAATATTATTGATAGGCATATATGGAATACCTCAATTTAAATTTTGTGTAAATCCCACCTTAATGCATTTCTCTTTGTTCCCACTAGGGCCATCATTCAATAGATTTTACTTCAGGTCTGAGAGACGGAGCTATGTTCTAGAGAGGTAGTACTTATGACAGATTTTTATGCTTAAGATTGACTATTCTGACACTATAACAAGAGTCAACTTTTCAGAAAACTTTAGAGAGATATAGTTCCATTACCCATTAAAAATATGGTATATGCAATGCTTACTTCTGTGTGCCAAGTGAACTGCATTATGGATGTCCTGACAGTGTGTAATACATTATTTCAAGATGTGCATGAAGATGTGTGTAGCCAGTGAGCACAGTAAAGCAGCTGGTGCTCCCATTAAGGATAGTCATTATTCAATATTCTGACAGATCAGATAGAACGGGAGGGGAAGAAAGACAAAGTGCTTCTCTCTCCTTGATATCATCATTCCCTGTCCTTGAATATAAGCACTCTTACTTCCTAAAATTTGGGAATCAGCTAACTTCCTATCAAGCAAGCACAAAGGCTTGACCTTTGTAATCATGGTAAATTGTATAGGTTCTTCTGATTCTTTAGAAGATGAGCTATGGCAAATGGCAGATTCAAGGACTACACAGCCTCCACAACCCAGAAACTCAGTTCCTACTGTAAATCTTTCCAAAAATACACAGGCATACACATGTGTACAAGCATGTACACACACAAATTCACACATGCATAGAGAAAATATCAAACATCAAGCTTTTGTCTTAAAAGACACGCTGAACAAAGTAGATATATTACTGATTTATTATGTTTCAGTTTGAAGGCAAAACATTAGATTTTGTGAGGAAAATGAACATTATTAAGATGTAGCCCCAATTATTCAAAACAAGGCAAGACTGGGTAATTTTATGGTTATTATTTCAGTGATGTGCACACGAAGCCCTAATCTGAGTGAATGTTTTGAACTATGAAATGGATTCACTTAGCGAGTGTACAGTAGAACTCACTGAGATAAGTAAAGCACAATGTTGGTGCTGGAAAGGGTTGATAAGGATGAAGTTGGGGAATGGTCAAAATGAGAGGATGGAGAATTTAAACAAAGCAAATTTAAATGACTAAAACATGGAATTCTGCTATTTTGAATGTTAACTAAAAAGCATGAATGGATAATAATGCTTCCCCAAACCACTGATTATTAAACAGAAACATAGTGCCAAGGGTAGGTTATGTTCTCAGGAAGTATAGTTCCAGAGACCACCCTGAAAATATAACAGACCATTGTCTTTGCTTTGATTACCCACCAGAACTAGCTATGAGACCTTATTGCTGAGTGTGCTTCATGCTTTGGATTCAGAACACAGAGGAATAGGCTGGAACTCTGTCCTTACAGCTGAGTCTCTACAGTGAAGGGAGATACTCTTCAGGCTACTTGAAGAGAAAAGTAATCAATGGTCTTACTGTGCTATGAATTGTACAAGCTACACTACTAACCTGATAGAAAGATGTGCCTTCTGGTACAATATTACCATGACAGATATTCATAACTGGTTTTATAAACCAGTTTATAAGTCATGTATGGAACATTACCCTAGAAGAGAGCTTATTATATGGACATGATATCAATCTGCCTTTTATATATTTGTTATGTTATACATATTATACTTCTTTCAGTATTAGCTAGATAAGCTTCTTTTTGTAGTGAGTTGTGGTTAATGCAGAGACCACACAGCCTCCATAACCATAGATCAAAGTGTTAAGAAAAATTGGCTGTTGATTGCTTAGCTATAAACAGTATACCTATATCACCCCCTTAAAAGGCTCAACATTGAAGAGGGGGAAGCAGAACGAGTTTAAGATCTAGAGGATGGGAAGGAGTGCTGTAAAAACTGCCTGGGGACATGGTATGGCAATGGCCTTGTGATATACTGTGGCTCATGAACTCACCACCGCAGTGGCTAACTGCATAAGATTTGAACAAAACAGGATTTGTCAGTATCTCACCATGGCTTATAAAGCCTCACCCCTGCTTAAGGAGACAGTTAATGATTGGTGGGGGAAGTAGAGTCACAGGCCTGCCTTTTACATTATCAGTACATATTCTCCATTCAAGTAAATAACCACCTTACCTGTGCTCACGCAAGAAACAATAATCAAATGCAGTGACCTGAACACAAACAAAATATGGCAGTAGGAGGGATGTTTTGGGGAAAGAAGTAGAAAAACAGGATTCAGTTGGAGAAATTAGGGATTAGAGAGGACAATGGAGCAGATACAAAGAAAGCACATTATTGTATTGGCTGTGGAAGAATAAAGTTAAAGAAAAGAAAATGCCAAATTGCATTTCTCAAGCTAGGATAGGTATTTCCTCTAGAATATTCATTTTAAAGTAGATGTCATAGATTACTTGGGAAAATGATTCTGGCAAGAGTTTCTATCAATGGATGTTTGTGTGGTGCTGAAAATGAGATCCGTGCTACTGACTACCCCATGGTGACAGCACATGCTTATTATGTGCCTCTACGACCAAGAGAAATCACTTGCAGGCAGAAGGTTTATTTTGACTCATGATTTCAGGGGAATATTGTTATTCATGGTAGGAAACATGGGACAAAATTTATGACATTTAATGTTGGGGTTCCTCAGACAATCGTGAAGCAAATAAGAGTCTGAATTGGACATGCACATTATAAAGTGCACCTTTGAGGTCTACCTCCTCCAGCTAGGGCCCAATTCCAAAGTATTTTTAAAAATCTCCCCAAAATAGCACTACAGGCTGAAAAATAAGTTCAATACACATGAACCTTTGAGAGGTATTTCCTGTGTAAAGCACAAGAGGTTACTGTAATGTAACCAAGTAACCAGGTTTATCAGGTAACAGGGTTAAGTAAAATTCCCTGATCACTAAGTCATGCATTTATCTTTACCAGCAAGGGACTTGGTGACTAAAGCAAGGAGAATGCCTGCTTCTTCTTCAAAGTGAACAATGTAACCAAGATTGAGGGTATACATAATTTTGGCCTATACTCCTACAAAGAAAAAGAAAGAATGAGAGAATGAGAGAAAGAAAGAAAGAAGAAGAAAGAAAGAAGAAAGAAAGAAGAGAGAGAAGAGAGAGAAGAGAGAGGAGAGAGAGAGAGAGAGAGAGAAGAGAGAGAGAGAAGAAGAAAGAAATACAAGAATTGAAGAATTGTTTTCACTGGATGGAGGTAGAATGTAAGTTGGAAAACCAGTTATTATTTAAATTACCTTCTCAAATGGTAGAGTAATTAAGTTGCAAAAGAGTCACCCTCAGGACCACTCACTCTCTCCCTTCCAGGGCAAGCTTGTAAAGATTATAGAGAAGAACCTAGGTGCTTCATTAGTCTGCTCACAGAAAGGCAGATGTCTAACTCTCCTATGTACATCACTTAGGAGGTATAAGAATGTAAGTTTCCAATCGATTAAGAAAATCTTACATATTTGTTAAGAGAATAAAGTAATTATGTGAAGATTTTAGGCAGTGAAAAGGCCAATGGAGGTTTGTTGTTGCTGTTTGTTTGTCTTTGTTTGTTTTGTTTTTTAAAGAATAACAAGTACTACTTTTATTATGACCTGAATAATAACTTGGGTATCTCTTTAAGGAGGTAAGAAAATGACATATGACATTACTATTAGGCATCCCTATAATTTTACTTCCCTCCTCAGTGGTGATACTAGACCATAGGTTTTATTTCAGCTTCATTTAGGGCTAGCTCCTTTAATGGTTTACCTATTCAATGTGGTTCTTTGAGACATGCTGACTCTAGGCTGTTTCTATACCTGGTCTTAGATCAATTTAGCTCATCTGTCTTTCTGGATCATAAAATGAGGATATGATCCAATATATCAATAACTGAAGAATGTGGTATGAACACAGTATTCTGAGCTAGGTTAGAACTGTCTGGTGCAGCTCTGACCTTGGTCTTGTCTCTTCTTAGGAAGATAAAGCCACACACAAAGAAGAAACTATGCAGGAAGGGGCCTACCTGGCTTAGCTCCTTTCACCTGGAAGCAGGATGCCTCTCGTGGCATCTTTCCCAATGTCCTCTGCAGTATGTCACCAAGGATTGTAGTGGGGAAAATGGCGAATGAGCAATCAAGAGCCCATATTCCTTGGACAGATTTCCTGTGCGAACCTTCCTTATGACTAATGCAAGATTTATTTTCTACTCTTTTCCTAACAGAAGTGAGTAAATCCATTCGACAAAACTTGCTGCATGCCAGTGTGCCTATCTACCATTCAGAAAGAGATAGCTAGTGCATGAAAATCAGAGTGGTAGTCTGGGATGCAATGAATTCAACTGTGTGGCCATCATTTTCCCTGTTTACCATGGGTGAGGTTTGTTATTCTGCAGTTGAAGGTAATCATTTTGGGATTGTTTGCTAGTGAGCTTTGTATTGACAAAAAAAAAAAAAAAAAAACATCTAACTTTCTGAGCTATCAGCCTATAAGCTGCAGTATCAGAGTTTCCTAAACCTCGCCTGGCCCAGATTCCAATTCTTATATAAACAGATTCATTCTCCTTACCTCAACATGGATGAGTAAGGCACAAGCAGGAAAACTGCAAGTGAGAGAGAACGAGCAGCAAATATTTCCACTCCCTTTACACTGTTAAGAGTTCTGCTGCTGTTATTCAGCAACTTACAGAAAGTTAACTTTCTGCACACTCTGTAGGGCATATTTGAAAATGTTGCAAGCTCCTTATATATATGTACAGCTTCTGGCAGAAACTCCATCATCACACCTGGTTTGTCTTGCAGGGATAACTTCATAATGCTCTTCAAATCCAATCATAGATATAGCTATCCTTATGCCTGAGTTTGATCTGCCTCCCTTTCTGCCGAGGGCAATTCCATTTCCAGTTGTACACTCGTGAGTGGAGTAGCACATGCTACTCATTTAATTCTGTGGGTCATAATCCCACTGCAATCTGACAGCTGCCTTTCTACCAGATTACCCACTTACGAAGACTCAGGACTCCAAAATCCTCTAATTCAAATTCCTTCAAAATTAAAGATTTCCAGATAATAGGAATTTTATTGTTAGAGCACTATAAAGCCACATAGCTGTGTAGCATTTGAAGTAAAATTAAAAGCCAAGGAATGTGATTAGCTAAAGAAATGAAATAAAAATAAAGCATTTGTAAGATTGCCTGGCATCTGCAGTTGCTGAAGCAAGCTAACTATTGAAGAAAACCAAGTACTCTGAGGACTAGATAGAAAAATTCATAATAAAATCCATCACCCACTTGAGGTTCCTATTACCAACTTAATACTCTAAAGAATATTCAACAAACATGTTCTTTAGTACATTTAGTACATTCCCATGTGTTTGATCAAAGGAAAGAGAGAAAGAGTTTTACTGGCCACAGATAGAAAGGATGTCTTAGGGTTTTATTCTGTATTCACCAAAATTATGGTTTTAGACTGTGTCAGGGGAAATAGGAAAGTCAGATATTTTTCTCTCAGCTAATGAAAGATATTTAACATTTATGACTCCAATGATAAGGAACTTATATGTTAGATTTTTACAGTCTTTGGTTTAACTTCAAATCCTACCATTAACTAGTTAGCTAATGCAAGTCTCTTAACTGTGCATTAGGAGAGATAAATTATGTAATGTACTAATTAAATAAGATAATGGCCTCTCTATAAGTGCTATAATATTTTTATTCTCATTTATTAAGAATTTTGTTTAGTAATAAATATGAAACATGAAAGTCATAGTTCCTCCATCTTAAAGAATCATTTCCTTATAATAATCTTATTGTTTCCCAAGTCAGTGGAACCTCATGGAAAATATGTTAATTTAATATCTGATATTCAAAGACAATTAGACTGTCATTTTAAAATTCAAATGATGAAGCACATCTTGGTATGCAAGCCGGTAATCCCAGAACTCAGAAGGCTGAGACCAGAGAACAACGTAAGCAACTTAAAGAAGGAGGAAATGAAGAGGATGCAGAGGAGGAAAGGAGGACGAGAATGGGGAAGGATGGAGAAAGAGAGAAGGTAAGAGGGATTAAAAAACAAGAAGGAAACGGGACATTAAAAGTGCTTTAAAGCCCATGCAGTGTCTCAGAGTTTTTCTATCTTGAATGATCACATAGTTTCACAGCCAGACACTGTGACTTCTTTATATATTGTGTCTACATAAGATCTATACACATCCCACTTAAATAGTTTGATGAGGTTAGTGAGACTAGGTAAAACACATGCTACACAGGCCTGATACCCTGAATTGATACCCTGAAACCAAGTGGAAAAAGAGCACTGACCCCAGTATGACTTCACAACCTTCCCTGCTCCACCCCAGACCTTTCCTACATACACACACGCACGCACACACACACACACACACACACACACACATTTACACATACACATTTACAGCTACTACTGCTACTACTACTACTAATTTTTCAAATAAACCATTTTTATTTTGTATCCACATCTATAATTCAATGCTAAATAAGCAGCATATTTCAAGAAAGTATTAAGTAGTTTTGTTGTTGGTTTTTAAAATTTTGTTATTCTTTAAAACAGGACTTCAATGTGGTTATTTTTTCAATATGACTAAAATAAACATCCACAGACCATCCAAGGCTGCATAACTAGTAACATGAAAGACTGAGATTCAGTTTCATGTAGGTCACCTCTGTTAGGGCAGCCTTTGCTTGGGCTAGCCTTAGACTGGGCTAGCCCCTTGTGCTTGGGTGGGCTCCTCTGCTTGGACCAGCTTGCATAGACAATACTTCCTGTTGGAATTTGATCTCAAACTATACCACATATGCAAACCTATCCTGAGGTAGGGGGTCTTTGTTCTTTCCTTGCAAATCAATCAGACTAATAATAGTCATAGACAACTGGGTACTGTCATTACTAAGACTTCATCTTAGAGCCTTTACTCAAGTTGACATTTTCTCAGAAATTTATTTCCCAAACAAAAATGTGAATTGAAAGTCCTCTTAGCTTTGAGAAAAGCTAAATCTAATAGTCATTTACTTCTGTGACAAATCTCATGTCTCTCTCTTCCCTATTCCTAAAATAATAAATTCTCTTCTCTTCAGATGGCTGCCTCCTTCATGAAGGGCTGGTTACATAGCTCAGATCCTACGCAATTAAAGTTATTTTCTGAACTTTTAATTTTTTTATTGTTGTGGCCTTTGGTAGATTATTAGTAAATATTATTTTAACGTACTGATTTACTATAGATCAACCTATGTTCAAGTTATTCTTTCTAGTGGTCCAAGGAGTCATTCTTAGCTAGTGATAATGGTACTCAGGACGTGAAACTGTAGTAAGAGAATATACTTCAAAAGGTATGTCCACCCAACAGAGTGATTTACCTCTCATGAGGAAGTACTCCTTGTCTCTTCAATGACGCCATCTTTCTCTTGTTCATGAGCTTTCCAAGAAGTTATCCACAGAGTTCATCAGAGATTGAACCATTGCATATGCATAATGCTGCGATTACAGTCTCCAAAATTATGACCTAATAAAGCCGTTTTTGCTTTTTAAGGTGTCTGGCTTCAGAAACTTTGTTGTATCAAGGTAGGAAAAAAAGTTCACACCATTCTTCTCATTCTATTATTCCATGGATGAGGAATCAGAGACAGCTCTTTTCTGACTGCCTTTATGGTTTTATTCCCTGTATGTCTCTGCCAGTTTGTCATTTTTATTGACAGAACAAAAGGAAGAGAAACATCCTCTCTGTATTCTGCATCAGTGACACTGTACATGTCTGATGAGTAGGGCAGTGTGCACCACTCATCTTTAAAACATTCTGCCTCCATAAGACTATGCTATTCCCTAGCCATATGAGCTTGTTATTATAGCCTACAGCCAAGGAATCCTGACTGTACTCGCCCAAGGCACCATTCTACCACACATCAAACACTCCCTCAGTTCAGACCATGCTTGTTCCTCCACTTAACATTCTGTTAGTAAGTTCTTATTTTCCCAGTCCATCACCTTTCTATCCTTTTCTGGGAGAAACACTGCCTATGTTCATTCTCTGAAAGGCTCACAGAGACACAATGGCTACTGACATCCTGAAAGAAAAAAATCATTTATGTCTGCCCAGAATTTAGTGTATACTTGGTGATGATAGAATTAATTGATTGATTTTCTATGATACAACCTATTTTGGCCTTTGCTTGTAGCAGAAGATCATAGGAGCCCAGAAATGTTTTTAAAATTCTCCTACAATTAGAAACACAAAGCCGAGATTCATGTTTATGTATGCATGTAAATATTAATACATTCACCTTCATATCAACACAGGCATTAAACATTATAGTGTTTCATAATGAAACATTCAATTATAAAATAATTATATTAAAACAATTTATAATTAAAATACTTAATTATAAAACATTAAACATTATATAAACACACAAAGACACAAACTTGATAAAATTGTCCTTTAAACTGAAAATACTTGTAATATACCTAGGCCACTGACCACCACAACTGAACCTTAAGTAATCTTAGAACAAAATATTTTATTTAAATTGTTGAGAAACCACCCAATACCGAGCCAATGGTGAAAAATGTTGAATAGCACATGTAGTTTATTAACGTCTTGGCTGGAAATGTGAACACCAAGTGTGCTAGTACTCACCCTGGGTTTGTGTTAAAGGGCGGTGTCTGTTAAATACATACTAGCTTGGCACTGAGGTGATGGAAGATATCATGAGTGTTTGCCGTCGATCTTAAGGACAATGTATATGCATATTCACATTTGGTAAAGGAAGGGTAGATAACAATACAAATATCTCAATTCCATGGAAGCTATAGAGCAGTTTGATTGCTCATTTTCTAACCATGGAGAACTAACTAGTGCTTTATATTCTATATTTTGTATTGAAATTTAGGAGAAAGAAATGGAATTATACCTTATAAAAGCAACTATAGGTTGAGATTTACTAACAGCTACACAAAACTGTATTTTAACCAATTAATTAGGAAAGGTATAGAGGCAGGTGATGTAAATTTATAAATAGACAGAAAACAAATGTATGACCAAAGCCAGATTTGTTAAACACACCAACCACTGCATAGTGCAGTCCAATTTAATACTGGAGACTGGAGACTAGAGACTTTGCTTCACCTTAAAATATGAACTAGGAGTCACCATAATGAAACCCAGCATGATTTTTCCCCTTAAGCTTGTCTCTGCTTCTTTCTGTGAGATACAGGATTCATCCCCGAAACTATTTGGTCTCTTTATTCACCAACTGTCTACATCCAAGGCAACTTTGATATCACAAAACTGGATCTCAGAGCTGACATTTGTGCCACACAGCTGTCACCACTGGCAGTTTTCTCATCTACAAGATGAGGTTATTACCAATTCCTCTATGAATGCATGAATGTGTGCAATGTGAATATATATGGCCATGCATGAAATATTAAAATTAAAATATAAAAAAGTATGATATGCCCCTTTCACAAGATTCCCATTGCCCTTTAAGGCTCTCATTAATAAGTGCTTTGATGTAATGAATCTAAGATACAGTGTATGTGGGGGAATTGGCACAGTATTAAATTTTCATGCACATTGCCCCTTAAGAAGGAAGGCAAACATGGGATATATCCAGCTGGTGATGGGATTAATTTGATTAACACATCACAAAAATGGCCTAATAAATGTAGAAATTGAATGTGGAATACACACACATGGAGGCACACACACACTTTACTTGTGTATAATATATAGTTTATGATGTACAATTTTATGTGGGGGGCTATTATTTGGGACAGAACTCAGGAGTCTGACCACGCTATACCACTAAGCAACACCCTCAGACATGCAACTGTGTTTATTATATGGGTATACACAGTACATAACTCATGTCAATAATTTGATTTTGAAACCAAACCTTATGAAAATCAACATTAGGAATAATTGTCAAGTCTATAATGGTTAAGTCTAGCACAGAAGGCTATAATGCTTTACTGTGCCATCTCCTGGTCAATAGTAGAACTGCAACTCCAGAGTTTTTAGGCTTCATCTTTATCTTGCAGCTTCAGTGTTTGCTGAGATTAATTTTCCTGCTATTGTTGTTTTGCACAGAGTGGTCAGGCTCAAATTCATCTGAGCTATAGACAAATCTGCCACTCTCCACATGTGCAAAACGAAAGGTGAAATCTCCTACTAAGTGCTTCCATTTATATTGAACTCTCTGTGAGCAAGTATGTCTCTTGGTGCTGGTGCCTGTTCCAACCAGTCTGCACACATTTCCCATCAGCCCCTTTGTTTCTGATTTATCTCCATTGAACCTAAATCACACACATTTTATGATAACCATTATTGTGTCGGCACTCCAATCTTGCTGCTTATGCCCATTAAATTATGGGTTCACATTGCAGCTCTTTATTAATTTTGTGACCTTAAATTTACTAACTTTTCTGATACTTAACATCTTAATCTATAAGGTAAGGACTCTATGAGGTACTGAAGAAGCAATAATACAGGAACCCTAGAGAAATTCAGGGAAAACTATTAACAGGGCGTAAAAAAAAAAAAAAATGCTGTTTTAAGAATTCCTCCTTGACTCTTAGCCCTGCCACGATCACATGAGCAGGACTCGGGAACTGGAGACATGAAAGTCACAGCCCTGTTCAAGCCCCATGGTTAATGTTAGGCCAGCATCTCTACCCAGAAAGGGGGACATGACAATCATTGTGAGTTTTGCAAAACAGTCCACACAGAAAAGATGAGTCTTTACTAATATATGGCAAGTTTCTTTTGCAATAAAATTATAGTAAAATAAACATCATGGAAAGAACCTTCTGCCATATTTAATAAGCATGGTTGAAATTATTGCAAGAAAAGTTCTATATTTTTATTTCTTCCTTTATTAGTTTTACCATTTTAACCTATAATTTTATTTCACGTTTTTGAGGAAAAAAAAAAAAACACAACAGAACAATAAAACGATGCAAATTCAATGTAGAGTCATCCCACTGGTTTACCAGCATGGAGCACAGTCACCCTTTAAGTCACATGAGTACATCATCTCGCAACTGTGATTTGAATTACCATTAGCAACTCAAAGGCTGGCTTTTAAAGTGGTCAATTTCATCCCTGTGTGCCTGAGCTCCTTACCTATAATCTAGGGCAACATCGGAACCACCTCAGAGATCAACTGTGAGGATTAACTTGGTTGAGCATAATCACTACATAAATTATATATTATTTTATTTTCACACTAAAGGAGGAAATGAATACTGCAGACGAAAAGGACAACAAGAAACAAAAGTTAAGAATTTCATTTGCTATTTAACTCAGCAAATTCCTGCAGAAAATACGTTTTCCCCAGGATGAAAACCAGTTGTGTCTATGACAGAATGAGATCGTGCTCAGTAGGGTAAAATCACAAGTGTCTAATACAAACTTCCAGATGTCTTGTGTCAAGAAGACACAAGCTCATGGTTCTGCCGCGCGTGCAGATCTGGGGAATTGCCACCTCCATATTGCCGATTGTGCTGATGCAGCTAGTCATGCCTGGGGTTAGAGCTCACCCTTTTCAGTGCATCTCAGCGATTCACCTCACCCTTGCCCTTATTTTCTAGCGTGCCCCTTAAATCACTTCTATGTAAATAACTTCACAGCATTTAACTTATCTGATCTCCTCTTCAGAGAACTGTGCACGAGCCACAGAAAATGCTTCATGCAACTTCATGCCTCTTGGTGTGAGATAACCTACTCACTAATTAAATACATTTATACACAATAAACAATTTGACTTTTGCTACAGACTACCAAAGTCCCCTGATTTGAAAGGCAATTTTCTCTTTTAGTTAATGCTAATGAACTCAAAGAGTTCCAAGTTCTATGGTCTCCAGCACTGAAGCTGTGATTTCTAGATTTTCATATTCACAGGAGGCTTCACATTGAGATGGAAATCCACTGCCTTCTCCTCAGAGAACTGATCTGGTATGTCCAGTACAGGAGCTTGGATCTGTCTATTTCAGATTCACTCCGGGAGATGCTCATTCTCACACAGTGAAGAGTATATTTTGAGAAACACTCATCAGAGCACGCATACATTTTCTGAAAAGGAAAGATGAAATTGCCTGGAAGTTTTTGGATTTCTAATGAAAGCTTCATTTTGTCCTGTCTTCAAACTAACATATTTCTTTCACTTATTTTAAGAATATTTTAATGTTACACATCCTCCCATCTCATGAGAACATGTAGTTTCAGCATTCTTATTAGAAGTATACTTCTTTTCAGTGTGGATAGGTGTTTTGCCTGTTGCACATAGTTTGCATGCCTGGTCTCCTTGAGGCCAGGAGAAAGTGATAGGTACCCTGAGAATGGAGTTACAAAGGGTTGTGAGCTGCTGTATGGGTGTTGGGAATTGAGCACAGGTCCTCTGGAAGAGCATCAAGTGTTCTTAAGTATTGAGCAATCTCTCCAGGTCCCATTAGTAGGTAATTAGAATACTTTTATTTATTTTTGTGTTCTATGTGTCTTTATGTAGAGATTTGATTCTATAAGTAGCATTGAGATTTCACTGATAGAATCTCAGAACAACAGACTGAGGTCTGAATACTATCCATCTGGAAGAAGGGGGTCGGTCTAATTACTTAAATTCACTCAGTCTAGATTACCCTAGGTATATAGCATGCATAGTGTGAATATTGCTAAGCCATAAGGGTTAAGACACAGGTAGTACTTGGAACACGTCCAGAGGCTTGCTTTATTCTCAGTCATGCTGAGTGACCTGTAGCCCACATTCTCAATTTATAAAGTAAACAATTGAAATAAAGATCTGTGCAGAACATTAAGACACAAGGATTCAATATAATTCTATAACATTCCAAACTAGAGTGTCAGGAAAAGAGCAATTTCCCCCACTTTTCCTGTGAACTTACTTGTCAGATGAGCTCACATTTCTCTCTGTGGAAGAAAGAAAAAGAGCTAGACTCTCAATAATAACCGGCTCTTTCAACCATATCTGCCTTTTGCCAACATGTCACTTCGATTTTTCACACATCTTCTTGTTTCTTTTGTAATGCAGAGATTTTTCCCATTTCCTATCCAGTGCCAAAGGCTTAGTTACTGCAAAGATCAGTAAGGAATGATCTTCAGCATGCGAAAAGAGGAACTTGTGTATTTCTAAGGCAGATAGACCACTGTTTGTGAACTTTTCTTTTGATTCAAACTTTTCTTTCCCATGCACATAGCATTATAAAAGCTCTCCTGTGTGACACTTTCCTGGATCATTTGATAACACTCAGACAGGGCTTAGCTCTAGGAAACTACTTAGTAGAAACAGTCCAGAGCCTTCATTGTGTCTAAACTTGCCTATATGTTTGCTTTTCTTCACAGACGATGCATTCCTGTGGGTCTGCCATTATCAGGTGAGCTTGAACAATGAACTCTCCTCAAGTTGTTGATGGGACATTGTTAGAATATTCTTTTAATACAACTTTAAAAAAATTTTTTTAAGCACATTGATAACAGAATTTGGAGGTTTTAGACTTAAACTGGATCATATAACTTGGTTTATTTTCTTTGGAGATAACAATGGACACTTAAAATTAGTATTTCCAAATGAGATGGTTAAGATGATAAAGAACTGTCCCCTGTATTGTACTCCAAATAGTTTTCTTCACAGATAAGGAAGAAATGTCTTCCTAGTTCAAGGTCGGCTTGAACTTCAAAGATTTCTTTCCCACTAAGACTGGCTTCCTTGTGTATACTAGTGAGAGAAGGTTGTTTAAAGATCACTTTCTAAAATGCAAGAACACATTGATAGAATAAGCCTTGCCAAAACCTTCTAATCATGTAATAATGGTGGTTGTGTGTTGAGTTGTGTTTCTCTCAGCTGGACATTATGATTTGCATATATTATCATAATGAATCCTCTTGACAACCTTATGAGAGGGGCATTGTTATTACCTATCCATTGACCAGAGGAAGGTAGAAAAGACATGTTAATTGCCATTCTAAATCCCCGTGATTCTAAGGCTCTGATTTTGTAATTTTAGATTTTAATTCTATGCAATAGGGCAAACATCATGGTTCCTTTTACCATTGACTCCACCATTAATGAGTGAGTGCTTCTCAACCCTAGGAGGATGCCTTAAGTAAGATTATGAACATTAGGAATTCTCACCCTCATCTTGGCTGGAGAAAGGTACAGTCCCCATAGGAGGCATGAAGAAAATCTTCATTAATCCTTACTGACATCTTACTTAGTTGGACTACAGAGGTCTGGTGTGACAGTGTATTAAGTCCTTACATGATTTTCTAAGCATGAGATGTACAAATGGAAAGAAGGTCAAGGTGGGAGACAGAGTATCCATAATCTTCAGTTATTTGATTATCATCACTGATGAGAATCTAGGGTTCAATGTTTTCTTTTTAGGAGCTCTCTTATGTGCAGTCTGCCTAACAGATATGTTTATTTCACATTCCTATCAAAACTCTCCACCATTTCTTTTCCCTGAGCACAATATTTACATAAATTAGACTATAATTTTGTCATTTGGGCTGTACTGGTCAAGAATTTTGAAGTCAATTTGTAAATATATTTATTTTTCAGTTTTAATAACTTACTAAATGACATGTTACTCATCTGAGATGTGCTAACCTGCACATCAGATTTGTTACCTAAGCAAACCTACCTTAGCATTTTCTGAAGGACAGGTATAGCTAGATGCTACACACTGAAATACACTTAGACATGTTTTAATCAATCAATCTTGATATTGCCATAGAGTTATGCTCTGAGGAATAGTTTCTCAAATTTCTAGGATACACATTTGTTTAAAGTAATTTCAATAATTATATTTCAATGCATAAAAATATCACTTCAAAAATATTGCTTTGCATTAGAGCGTAAAGGACAACAGTCACCACTTTAGGTGTGTCTTTTCAGGGTTAATTGTGTGCAGCAGTGAAAATCATTAACAACTCTCCTTCAAAACCTAAAGATGACCTTGGGTAGTTTGGGGCCAGCTCTCATTTCTAAAATTAACTGAGCACAGTGTGAGGAATGGGCTCTTCTCTTTGCTGAAATTCCCTTTGCCTATAGGCTCTGTGATTCAGGATTGCATGTGGTTGGAGACATCCCCTTAATATGACTTTATATCACACTGTAAGTAGGATCCTCCTAATGCATTGAAGGTACAAGTTGTTCTCCTGTTTCCTGATAAGAAAAGAGAATTGTTGAGCAGACTGACCTGATAGGGGAAACCCCTTAGGAAGTTCTGGGGTTTGTCTTAGTTTCTCTCTGAAGCCTTAGAGAAATCTCAATTACTCTAAGCCTCAATTTTCCATCTTGTAAAATGTAGAGCTTTGAACTAAACGGAGCCTTTATTTGCAGTGTGCCTCCCAACAGAAACTCCTTAAAGTACACTTGAAGGGATTAAAGCACTCCAAAGCAACAGGAAACAAGTCAGACACAATTGCAGTGCAGACCCCAACCTTGGTCTAATGACATCGCCCAGTGTTTTGAGCTCTTTTGCAGAAGATGTTGACTATTTGATTGACCTTCAGTTTGTGTCGAGAAGAGTCATTTACTGTCAATAATTCTGTGTCGTCTTTACTTATGGAACAAAGCTCATATGAGTTTTTGTGATTGTCTCCTCTCAGTCATTGGCTTCCATTACTTCCTCTTGTCACACATGACTTAATGTTCAACAGTGTACGCACATGACACATGTCATTGGAAACACATATGAACTCATGAGATTTATAGGCTAAAAAAAGGATAAGTTTTTCATGTTTATTTTTAAGCATAGATATTCACACCTCAGGAATCATGTATGAGGACTAAGAAGTGCACCATGGCTCTAAAGCTGCCTTGAACACTGGTCACAGTAGGAACCCTGCAGGCATAGAATAACTCAGCTTCTTTCTGTCACTGTTTTAAAATATTTTCTATAATATTTAACTATTTCTTTATGTGACATTTTTCTATAATTTTTGTGAGTGCTTATAAAATTTAAATATTGCTAATGGATGATGAAACAATAAACAGAAAACGAAATCAGAGAAATTGTAAATCTATATCTACCCACGAGGTAAAAACAACCTATCTTAGTTATTCATTGACACCTGTGCTCATGGCTTTGATCTCATATTATGATTTACATACTATAATGTAACTGATATTATAATTTATACAATGTATTGAAATTACATTCTAAACAGAAACCCAAGTAGCTACATATATATTTTTTTGTGCTAGATCACATTCTATGTGATTAAATATCTTTAATTTTCATAACGTTTAGCAAATTTCACAGAACTAACCATGTACAGTGACAGCAGAACAATCTTGACAACAGGGGTCCTGATACCAAGCATCATTCACTGCACCCCACCTCGATTCCTTCTCTGCCTCTCATTCTTTCTTCTATATGACAAGTGTGTCATGCTAATCTTCATGTGAAATTTACTTTATTTTTCTGTTAGTACAAATATTGCCTCATTAAAAACAATCTGCACATGTGGATGAGTCATACCTCCATGATGTTGAGACTGAAGATAAAATACCCCTAACCTTTCTGCCATTGGAAAGCAGATATTATAATGGAAACTTCTGAAATGGTATGGTTTATTATCTCCTAATTTGTATTGGGAGCTTTATATAAAACTATGACTGTCATTTATTCAATTATGTGTAATATACAATTATATGTATGCATGTCTTGGTAGAAGACTATAGTTATAACTAATCCACTTTATTGGCCAAATGACTCAATTCCTAGTGATTACAACACTCTCATTTTGTTAAATAAAACCATCACAGAAAATATTAAAATAATGAATAATTTCTAAAAATCACTTGCGTTATGTGGAACTTAACAAGGGAAAATTTTTTTACAGACTCCTGTTACTGACATTAAATAATGATGCATTTCTATTAAAATGAATTCAAATCTTCGTAAGAGTTGGTCAAAAACACTGTACACTCTATCACAATCATAATTAAAGTGGTCACTTACACCTCAAAATGCATTTCTTAAGGTTTATTTTGTGAAAGTCAAGTTTAAATTGCATTGTATTTGCTTTCACAATCCACAGTCAATACAGAAACGGAACTCTGCTGCCACTGGTAAAAGATGTATCTAAAAATTCTCTAAAAGAACTGGACACTGTAAAGAGCGCTATGGAAACAGGTATTTAGGAGGAACAGACAACCTCCAAGTGAGCAAATACATTCTTTTCACAGACTCCTGTTACAGACACTTCTCTGATGCATTTATATAGAATGATTCAAATCTTAGTGTGTGAAGGAGTTGGGTGAGAAACTCATAGACCTCTCACCATTTTATCATAATTAAAGTGAGACTCCTTCCTACATCAAATGCATTTCCTTAAAAGGGTTTTTGTGTATTCCTGAGTTTGTAGTTGTCTTGTCTCCTTTCACCTACACAACAGCTTGGAATAAGGCACAGAAGAAAGGGAGCCTTGACAGCCACAGTGTATAGTATCATCTGGAAATAAAGTTCTATGGAAGCACCTGGTACAGCTGCTGATCAAGGGCCAGAGGAGACCTCACAGGTGATTCCTTTTAGGAAGACAGAAACCAACCATCTGCTCAAAGTTGTTCCCAATGCAAACCCATCAGAAGTAGTTAGGCTTTCATTCTTCCCTTCCCTGCTATGTGTTACTTCATCTCAAGCCATTTGGAAGTTCACAATCCAAAGGCACCAGGAGCATGGACACAGCATAAAAGAACTAAGGTTCAGCAGCAAAAGCACAAGCCTCCTCCAGCACCCCATGGTTCCTTGTCAGGAAGAACTTCCAAAGAAATGTTCTTTCACCATTCTCTCAGTCCCTATGCGCCCTCTTTCTGAACTCTACATATTGCCTTGGAATAGCAATTTAATCCTCCTGCAGAATGGAACTATTTGAAAAGTACAATCATTCTATTCCAAAGCTATTCAACCTTCTCATGCATTAGAGTTCTTTGACCACATGCATTTGTGTACAAGTTAAATGGATCTTTGTATTAGCTACATTTTCAAATCATTAGCTTGACTATAGTGTTTGAACTTCTATGTGCTTTCTAAACAACAGAGACAATATGCCAGGAAATTAAAGTTCTTTTTTTTTTTTTTTTTTTAACTCCATGGGGCTCACTAGAAAAATAGAAGAAAGTATTTTTCAGTTGTTAAAGGTGCACATTCAGGTTTCTTTCAGAACAAATGAAGTCAGTCTAAGTCAGGATTGTTGCTATTGTTCATGCCCATGGGATCATGGGATGTCTATTTAATATTTATACGATAACTAGTTGTACAAAAAGGGGGAGAGCAAACATTAGAGACAGATGTCAATCCTTCCTATTTAATAGGCAGACTTATCTGAGAATTGCCACCCCTGTAGCTAGAACACTAATATAAAGCACTGTCTTCCTCCAACTACAGCATCTGTTTCAAAGCAGTCATTCTTTTACTTGAGGAGAGAGGCAAACACCAGGCTTTATGCAGAAGAAGTAAGCAGTTCTGAGGAGCTCTACACAGAGAGACACATGGCCAAATACATGTACTCTCACATCAAGAGTTTCAACTTCACACTCCCCACACCTTAGAAGGAACTTTAGAAGCAACAAGTGGCAATTGTCATCCTACGTGTATTTAGCCACCAACAGTGTCAGCATGTGAAACGCAATCGTCTCACAGAAAGAGCCACTAAGAACAGCAGCTAACAGGAAACCCAGGCACAGGTGGTGTGACCGAGGCACACCATGCTGCTCCACAGTACATTAGGCCCATCCTGAGTAATGCAACTGTCTTGACGGAGCTTTATAGTTTGGGTTTTAACCTTTATGCGTGTCTTATGACAATGATGACTGCTGATTACTGGAAGGAGAATGACCTTCTGTGAGATTTCTATGAAGTCCATTCTCTTCTAGCGAGTGACATACAGGGAGCATCACACTAATCTTCAATATGTTCACTGTCAGAAGGTAACCTGAGATCTAGTGCAATATATTGGTCCAGAGCAGCTATGTAAATGGATGGCTAATTATAGAAACTCATTTTTCCATGTCCACCTTTATTATTACTAATATTTTTTTTTGGTAAAATGAAAATACCAATGCTGTAGAATGTCCTTGTCTAATTTCAACTCAGAATAACTTAATATTTTGCAATTAATAAGTTAACTTTCAGTATTAAAAGTATCTATAGAAATTAACACTTTCATAGGTAGGGAAGCTGATTGTTCTTGCATTATAGAATTAATAAGCATGGGATAGAGACTATACAGCTTGCTTATTCAAATAACAACTGCTTTAAAAAACATCTCAAGAGATTCTTATGCCTTCCATGCCACTGTAGGTTGAGTTTCCCTTCTTCCAACATTTACTGTTTAATGAGTATGTTGGGTGGCATCTACTTAAGTATAAACTTAAGAAATGTCCTTTCTTCAAAGGAAAGCATAAGTAATTATTAAAGCAGAAGATACGAGCAAATGACAAGGACCCAAAGACAAACTTTATTATGCTGTGGTACTTAACATAGTATTCAAGAGCTCTTTAGTTAGGAAT
Source organism: Mastomys natalensis (assembly GCA_021653895.1). Taxonomy (NCBI): domain Eukaryota; kingdom Metazoa; phylum Chordata; class Mammalia; order Rodentia; family Muridae; genus Mastomys; species Mastomys natalensis. The sequence continues at coordinate 1,019,816 of JAJTUV010001210.1, read as the reverse complement.
ATCCTATTAATACTGGAAAGCAATGTGGATTTCTTTCTCAAACATACAAATGTAAACTGAAATGACAGTTTTAGAAGAACTAAAATTCAAGTTTGATTTCAGTCTGGTAAAGTCACTTCGGTTTTATGTTCAAGGAAAGACTAAATTCGTCAATATTTCGAGCTAAACAGGACAGTTTCTGTTTGAAAAGTTAGGTTAGGCAGGCCTAGAAGAAACATGTACGAGAAACAGAAACAGGAATTCTTCATCTTACTTTTAAGAACTTGCAAGCCTGCTTCATTTTTTCTCTCTGAGTCTTGCACACTTACATGTATTTCTACTTTATTTATGGTGAGTTATACAATCAGATATTGTCTCCATTCATGCGGATTTGAAAGAACCCCCACCCCGTGGCTTATTTTATTTCATGGAAGCCAAGGGAAAGGGGTTGCTGCCAGTCGGGTGCTTAAGGCATGCAGAAGAAATTCAGTCCCAGGCACGGAAACAGGCCACCCTTGTGCTGTGCTTGCGATAGAAGGAAGGAAACCCATCCCCAACTCTGAGACTGGATCCCCAGCAATAGTCACAAAGCACTTCTCAGTCAGTGTGTTTGAAATCGCCACTAAAATAGGTCCTCTGTACTGGGGCTGAAATTCTCATCAGCGGCCAGTGATGGAACACAGTGCCCAATTGTTTCCAACTAGGTTCTTTTCTGCTTCAGCACTGTCTTGCAACTTTAAATCTGAAGCCTGCTCAAAACACAGCCAAAGTAAGTCACCTGCCACCCAGCTCACTCAAGACCTCAGTCAGGCCACTGTCACCGGAGGAGTTATTGTACAAGTCTTAGCACCTTCTGCTTTCTCTGGCTCCCTGAACATTAGAATCTGCTTCACAGGGGGTCTGAGTTCCACAATTACGAGGAGGGGTCTAATGTAAACACGCACTCTGGGGAAATTCCCTTCTCTCCCTACTTCCTCTTGATGTCCTACTTCTGCCTGTTCACCGTTCTTGACTATGGGGCTCCGCCGGAGTTGGGAATGGGGTAGGTTCCTTTTTCTTTGAAGGGAAGCTCTTGGTCCCTGAAAGGAGGCAACCCTGGTACTTTTTTTTTTCAGGGTACTAGGAGAACTATAGAAGGTCTCTGCTCTATCCAAGGATTCTGAATTTTAATCACTCAGCTAGCATCTTGCTTAAGTGGGAGGTGCCTCTCCCGGAGGAGCGCAGCCTCCTGGCTTGGGGCCTCATGCTCCTGGACTCACCTGGTGCTGAAGACAAGTGCAGGCAGCAGGGGCAGCAGGTAGTGTGCAGCGTTGAATTTCATGTCGCCGCCAGCTCGGTACTCCTTCACTGGACCCTGCTCTTTTGCTTCCTCGGGTCAGTTGCTGCTCAGTGTTCTGCTCTCTTTCCCCGAAGCAGGAGCCCTCTCCAGAGACCCACAAAGACACGGATAGTGGCTTTGTAAAGGCAAGGACCAGAGTGCGAGTATCTTCAGGAGTGATGTCACCCGGGAGCCCTGCCGGGATGGCCCAGCACTGTGCTCAAGGCGCACAGGGCGGGTGTAGCCGCGGGAGGAGGAAAGGACCCGCGTCCAGGTCGCAGTCCTAGTAGCCAGCTGTACTTGGTCACTCCCGTGCGCACTGGAGCGGATCTCCTCTTCCCGGCTCCTACTGAAGACAAGAGGGGAGGGCGGTGGCAAGGACCAACCTCTTTCTCCAGTAATTGAGCTGGCGTGCTCAGCAGGGTGAGAGACAATTCGCTGGGAAGGACTCCAGACTCTTTAGGGTCCAGAGCAGGCGTCTCTCACCAGCTTGCTTTTGCAGAGATGTTGCTTGGAGAGTAAGCTTAAAATACTGCTCTGACTAGATGCGTAATGCTTGTCTGCTGCGGATGGAGTGGAGTAGCAGCCCATGCAGACTAGAAGCTGGCTACCCAGATGAGGTTAGGGGTCTCTAGCATAGAAAGGAACCAGAACCAACTCAATGTCTGAGGCTCTGGGTTCTGGTGCGTTGGGGTCGTCCTCTCTTCTGGTCTCTGCGCCTGTCAGCTCCTCAAGGGTGTGCAGCTGGCAGCCGGAGTTCATACACCTTCAAGGGTCGTTTTGCTGAGTAAAAATCATGAGCAACAGCACAGAGACATTTGTCATTAATTCAATGGTAGGGGTATTTTCTGTAGTTTCTAAATGTTGTATACCAAATAACCAAGTTTTAGCAAGCCCTTTTTAGGAATTTTAATCAGAAAAGGGAAATACCACAACTTTAATGCAATCTACCATTTTGCAAAATCTTCTCAAGAAGAGAGTCTGACCACCTAGAGAAACTTGAAACTCTAGGATCTTTACATCATGTCGTGTGTGTGTGTGTGTGTGTGTGTGTGTGTGTGTGTGTGTGTGTATGTGTGTGTATTAGAAGAAAGGGTGCATGACTGTCCTCTCAAGAATCACTGTACTTTAGTAAACATTGCAGTTTTCCTACCACATATGTGATGAAAACAAGGACCATCAGTATCTGGACTGGACTTTTCTTTCCTAAACAAAGAACTAGTTATCCCCAGTCCTAAGACAGCCTTGTTGCTGCCATGAGCACCATGCCTGAAGTGGGTCTACACTAAAGAATCAAGCCCACACGGGAGACCTGGAGGATGAAGGTCACCAGGTGCCATCCCCAGTGTTCAGTTGATGGTCCCTGTTCTGCCCAGGCAAGTCACATAAGTAACGTTTTAAATAGGAATCTGCGATAAGCTCAGAACTGAAGACATATTTGTAGATACATAAAACAATATATTTGTTTCCAGACTCTAAAAAGGGTGGGAATGTAGTACATTAACCTTCTAATTACTGTTTTGTACCAGTTTTCTTCTTGATGAAGTTTGATTTAAGGGAACACCTACGGAAGAACTTGACTGTAAGGATCTCAAGCAATCAAAATAGGTGTATTGATGTTTCCAGTGAATATCAATACCTTTGACAATAGTAAAATCCACAACAAACACAAACCAACACCCTTCTGAACTGTTTGTCTTTTATAAGGAAAAACAAAACAATAAACAATCAAGAAACAAAACAACAGTACTATAAAAACCTAGACCCTGGAATTCAAGAAGAAGGAGGAGATCTGTGGAGTCTTGTTTTGTTCTGCTATGCAGCCCAGTCAAACCTCAAATGTGCAGCAATCCTCCTGTCTCAGCTGCTTGGGTGTTGTCCTGCTTATTTTTAAAGACGATAAAATAAGTTGTATACTACCAAGGGCATGCCACTTTGTAATAATAACAAAAATGCGTATAGCAGGAAATAACCCTCATTTGAAGGATGCATTTCTACTTATATAGAAAATTTGGGTTACGTATTTTAATGCCTTCTCCACACTCCACATGAAGCCAGTGTGGTCATGTCCACTCTTCCATTTCTGTAGTCATCTGATTCAGAGTGGTCAAGCATCTGACATGAGTCACTAGGTAAGTTTTACAAATAAGCAGCTGTTGAAACTCTTGACATCACTCCATGATTTCAACTTTCTTGAAGAAAAAGTATGTTGGGATACTATAATGTAAGTCTCCCACAATAGGTTTTATTTCTTTACTATTAGTCATGCAACATGTAACAATAATAGAAAAGCTTCAGATTATTCACTAAGGAAGTGAAGAGTTACTGATGCTTGCCCTGGGTCCTCAAGCCCTGCTGAAATCTGTACAGGACACCTATGAGAGTCCTAGGAAGGGTGTTAGAGCATCAAGGAGCACTTGACTAAGGTGGTCATGTGTGGGATTGCAAAATTAGAAGTTTAAGAGTCTACATTCAAATACAGACATTTCTTAGTAGATGTGATGACCCTTGGGAAATCCTAGGAGTGTGAGCCTCCTATTTCTATGACATTGTGTTCCAATTCAGAAGGAAAAGTCAGGTCTAAAATTGATTCTATGTTTCAAAGAGCCAATGTGATTTCTGAAAATGCAGTGGGGAGAGCAGCTTCATGGGACCAACCTCTGGTCTATGAAGACCTTAGAAAAAGTTTTCATAACTCCTATCTACACCCAATGAAGAACATCAAGAAGTGGCTATAATGACTTATACAAAGTACTAAAACTTGGAGCCAATGAGGATACTGTTTTGAAAAGCTTCATTGAGATATAATTTTGATATGAGAAATTTTACCACTCTAAAGTGTATAGTTCAGAATTTTAAATATTTTCACTACAGAACAAAAAATCAGCACAATTATAAAACTCTAGACTGTTTTTGTTTACCAGCTACAAAAGCAACCACAAATACCCATTAGAATTCACTCACCACTGCTCTCCTTATCTCTCTCCCCATCTTTGTTAGGTCCCATTCTTATATTTGTCTCTATGACTTCACAGAGCTCTTTAACAGCTCCGGTTGTCCAGCACTGTTAAGTCCTATGTGATTTGTCTTGTTCACACTTATGTTTCAAGTTTCATTCATTCATGGCATGGCTTGTACCAATCCTTCATTCTTTCTGTTGCTGAATGATGCTTGCTGAGTGGACATACCACGTTTGGTTTGTTAATTCAAAAGTGACAGTTAGCTTTAACTTTTAAAATCATTCCTACCAGAACAAGCTTAAATGATTTTATTTGTAAACATAGATTTTGCATTGGATTGAATATATAGTGGGAGATCTCGCAATTGTATGTTTAATATTTTGAGAAATTGTCAAACTGTTTTCCAAAATACTAAAAACAGTGCAGAAAGATGCCAATATATCTAGTTCCTTTGTGTTATTATAGATGTCCTAGGTAGTGTGCCATATTATCTTATGATGACATAATTGCCCATAGTAAGCATCATATTTCATAGTAAACATCTTTCCATAGATTTAATGGTCATGTTTACACATTTTTAGAGATGTTGTTATTTATAATTTTGGCCCATTGGTTTACTTGAATATCATTTTGAGTTTTAAGATCGGGAGGGGGATAAAGTCTAGACTGTATAAAAAGATTAAATTAAAAAAGCAGAAAAAAAAAGAGTTCTATATTTGCTTTAAATTCAATCAATCTGGGGACAAACAATTTGCAAATTTTTCCAATGAACAGTTGATTTCATATCTCCTAGACAGTTCCATTTGGAACACAGAAGTTCATTATGTGGCATTTTTCCATTTTATTTTGTTTATCATATAGCCAAGGATGACCTTGAACTCCTGACGCCGCCTCCACCTCCCAAGTGCTGTGATTATAGATGGGTACAGTCCGGCTTCACTAGGCTTTTACTTTTGATTAGTCAAGTTATTATTCCCCGTTACTTATGCCTTTGGTATTATGTTCTTTTTTCTTTACAAAATGTCATAATATATATCTGTGCTTTTTCTGAATAGTATGGTGTTTTAAACTCTGAAGAGCAAGCTTATCTAGGTGTGATGTCATGGGCCTTTAGTTACAGCTCAAGAGACTAAGGGAAGGGGATAAGTTTGGGAGCAAGGTAGAAAATTTATCAGGAAGTTGTCTATGAACAAGCGACAAATGGCTAGGGGTGTACCTCGGGTATAAAGCACTGACCTGGCATATGTAAAGTTTTGTGTTACGTTCCTACCCCATACTTTACCTCTCATCATTAAGAATATATTTTTATAAGTTCATAGGTGTGGTCAAGTCATTTCATGGTACAAGGTTATCAGTGGTCTGACCTTCATTTGTTGAAAAGGTCATTCAGTTTCCAGTCTTACTACCATGTTGTTTCTTTTTTCTCAAACTAAAAACTTTATTTTCTCTCAGTTTTGGATAGGATGCTACGCCTCCATTTTGTAAACCTTAACAGACCCTGGCATTTCAGTTTTAAGCTCATTGTTTAAAATCCTATGGTTTTGTTCCTGAGTTGGACATGCTGTTTTTATGGGTTTTATTTCTGTACAGTATGGCTATGGCTATGGATCTGAACCATATCGTCAGCATGGAGTTCTTCATTGACTTTGTAAACATATTTTCTGGCATAGCTTGAGACATTTTAATCACATGGAGACCTTTTATGATGCTTTCTTTTTCTCCCACATTTTTGACCTGAGAGTCAAGCCTTTCTTCTGCCTCTGTCTCTTGTGCAAGTAATGACTTAGTTATACAGCTTTTTATACATATTTATTTATGCCACTCACTCTGTTCAGTAGAGTTCTGTCCTTTGGTCCTTCATCTCTTGATTTACAAACAAGCCTTTGATCTTCAAGGGAATTCACTCAAGTGTGTCACTCTGGCTGAAGCTCACTCATCTGAAGATGTCTGAGTATCCAAAGCCTCTTGGAGATTACTGTCAAATATATACTCTATGAACATAACCATTCTAACCATTGTCTTAATTTTTGGTTCCATGTTTTTTCATCTTAAAGAACATTTTCCCCAATCCATCTGTAGAATTCCTCATGATAATTTGTTTGCAAAAATGTTCTCTATTTCCTCTCTCTCTCTCTCTCTCTCTCTCTCTCTCTCTCTCTCTCTCTCTTTCTCTCTCTCTCCTTCCTTCCCTTTCTCTACACCAGATGAAAAATAGCAGTCATATCCCATCAAGGCATAGTTTCACTCTAGAGTCTGTTTCTTACCCACTGACTGAAGAGATGGCCCTCCCAAGAGGCCTTGTGGAATTTTGCCTTGATACTGCATTTATACTATACCTTCCTGTCCATCATCAAACTTTAAAAAAATAAACAGAAAAATTCCTAATTATTCTAAGGATTAAGAAAGGTGATAGCATTGTGTAAAATTATAATTTATAAAAATTTCTGTGAACCAATGTTAACTTTCTACAGATGGGTTTATAAAATCTGGGAAAGGAGAGCTAAAAGAAAAAAATGTTTATATATTTTCCTGAAAACTTGTTTTCTAGTTTTGGCTTCATTGTTTTATCACTTCTAATTAAAGCTATTGACAAGAAACTTTGTCTAATGAGACCAATTATCCATTTGGAAAAAAATGTTAAAATTGTCCTGAAAAAAATGAAGAGAAAAAGGGTCAAAAGAGAATTCTTATTATTTGTATATAAAACCATAAAATTGCTAATAAATACAAAATGAATATTGTTCAAAGTGCCTAGCCAAGTGTCTTCAAATTTGTTCCTGAACGGCTTTACTTTGCTGAATTGCATCCTCCATAGCCTTTCTAGTTCATGTGAATTATTTAGAAACCCTTGAGTGGCAGTTCTGTGCAAGGAAACCTCTTTTGACCCATGCATTCTTCCCTGGGTCCTTGCTTTGCTGGTAACACTGAGGGTGAATTACTCTGCGATGAAGTTCATGCACAGGCAACCTCAGTTAATATCTTTAACTAATTAGCTTGGGGGATGAAGGCTACAGATAAGGTCTTAATATGTAGACCTGGCTAACCTTTAATTCCTGACAATCCTCTTGCCTCAGCCTACCATGTGTTAAAACTATAACCATGGGCCACATACCTGCTCCTAGATCTTAACATTACATTCACAAGATTGGAAACCCTTTGTCCAAATGCAAGGTTTTCACTGTAAATTTAAACTGCTTTAGGCTAACAGTCACACAGAGGATCCTTCGGGGTTCATCACTCCCAATGAGGTCTTTAAAGGGGAAATCTTTTGATGAGCATAGAATTGCCTTTCTACATGAATGTCCTTATGTTACAAGGGTTTTTGAGTCTTTCTGTAGTTATTTTCAAATACTGTCATATTTTTAACACATTGATTAAGAAATCTATTCATTTTTTAAATAATTAAATTATGCCTACACTTACAAATCAGTGATATCTTATTTCATAGGAATAAGTATACGTTTTATTTTTACGAATATATTTAGCATAGGAAATTAAACTTACTTCACATTCTGTGCTATTAAAAAAAAGTTTTCTTTGAAGACAGTGCTGCCTTGCTAACTGTGACACTGGTCATTTTATTTGTAAAGGGCAGCTTCTCATCACACTCAGTTTTAGTTTGGTCAAAAATTAATGATAAGACTTATGCTTCTAAGCATGAAGGAATAATTAATGCCAGATTTTCTTGACTTCTGTACAAAAAAAAAACTTGTAAAGAAAATAAAATGTGACAATTTATAATGCAGAAAACTAGAATAGGGAGATCACAGAAGAGCTGTGTTCCACCTGTATCTACTGATGCCTTACAACCACAGTGGCATAAGGAGGAGAAGGAGCACAGGAGTGTCTCACCGAGGAACTGAAAGTCAGATCATGATTTGTGGAATGCACACAGTAGGGAGAAAAATGACTACAGAAAATAAAACTACAGAAACTACCTAAAAGCCTGCCTGGAATTCATTGTAGGTTTCTGGCCAAAGGCCATGCGATGTGAGCGGCCTGCTGGGCTTTGCAGTGTTAGCTCTGCTAACCTGCAGCTGGAGTGAGGCTGAAACAGGGTCAGATTAGCAGAATTATCACAATGCCTGAAGCTAAGCTGAACTTCTCTCCAAGCCATGGAGAGACATCTAAGAATACGTGGATGCTTCAAGTGTTGAGTTAAAACACCAGAAAGACTGTTTTAGATCAGAAACCATTCCTTAGTGTTAAAAAAAAAAAAAAACAAGCTATCTGGGAGCTAAGAACTGATAGAAGAGTCATACTAACAATGTGAAAAAGAAAATAAAAGATATGTCTGTGTGACAGTAACAAAAAGAGGCTGACTTATGAAGAAAAGTCAACATCCACTAGAGAACACTGTCAGGATGCAGAATCTCTATGGTGGGTCCAGCCAGTATCAAGCATGTGGCAGAGCTTTGGGTGACAGGGAGGGCAGGGGATGTACTCCTAAAGAGACAGTAGCAGTGAACAAAACCCAAAGCACCAGACTTTGCAAGAACAGTGTACAGAGTACAAAGCAAGTAAAGCTGGCATGACAAAAGCAAAACCTCAACAAAATCTCTAGAGCTAGGATAGATAAAAAATGAAGATAAACATATATCTTAATAATGAAGAATGATGAGGAAGTATGGGGAAATATACATAAGAAGGTTTATTAAAATATAGCTGAAAATATTTAAACAGACTGAATTGAGGAAGCATATCAAGTTGTCTAATATACATTTGGAGTTCAAGAAGATAAGGCAAGTTATTATGATACAGGCATTATATGAGACATTTTAAGCAAGCTTTCAGCATATTCTTCAAAAGCAACTTTGGCATATTGGAGAAGTTTTATGAAACTGAGCAGGAATATTCTTTGCAAACCATTGTTAGATATGTCATAATCCAACTTCAAAAAAGGATGAACATTGAATTGTAACTACAGAAGATGAGCTCCTTCATGACAAGTAGGCTGGCAATAACAAATTTTGTGTGGGGTGACAGAAGGATTTGCAAAATGTTGAAAAGTTGTTAGTCTAGAAGTTTTGGATGAACACAGATATTTCTCAATATGAGGAAACCGTATTCCCTAATAAGTCAGACTCCAAAGAATTCAGTAACAGTATGCCTCTCTAAAGCCTAGGATATTAACATTGTTTAAGCTGAAAGGAATAATAGAATTCAAAAGCAATATTTTATGATTAAAATGTGAATGTCTGGAAATTGCATGTATGTGTACATATATATTTCATTTTTAAAAGAAGAATTTCAAAGCAGTTATGTAGCATTGTAGTATTTGAATATGCACCACATGTATATAACAGTAGTAGGGCAGAAATGGTGAATGAATTATACTATTGGCTATAAAACATCATCTCTAGGCAGAGTATTATTATGACACAGAAATTATATGAGAAATTTAGAGCAAACTGTCAGTATAAGTTAGGCAGTAAAAAAAGAACAGAGGGCAAATAGAATCAGTGAAAGAACTGATAATTAAATAATGAAATGATAGAAATAAAGCTATATCACTAAATAAAGTAGATGAACATTAATACAAACTATCAATTAAAATGAGAAGACATTCATACAACTTAGGTTTCCTATAAGACACATGACACATTTTTAAAAAATAAAGCCAAAAAGCTGTGAGTGGCAAAATTAACAACAAAATTCTTGTGATATAGAATTTCCCCAGAAGATTGATATTTTATACTATATATTTGTATATACATATATATATATACATGTATATAGCAATAGTTAATTAAAATGACTTCATGAATTTGAAAGATAGCAATGAGGAGTGTATGGGAAGATTTAGAGGGAAGAAAGAAATGGGGAATGATGTCATATATATAGCCTAAAAGAGAAAGAAAAAATATTTATAATTCTGGAAGATGAATGCTTGAGCACTTCTTTCATAAGACTGTTAAACAAAGATATCCTTAAAATATTGGAAATTAAAGGATGAAAACACAAGGCAAGTGTTCTATTACTTAGGAACAAGAGTTAGTTACTTCGTGTTCTGGATTTCATGTTAACTGGAACAAGTTATAGTCATATGAGAGGATTGAGCCTCATAAGAAAACATTTCCAGAAGACTTGTCTATAAGCTGACAGGCCTCTGAGGCTTGCCTTGCCTTGCCTTGCCTGCTTGCCTTGCCTTGTGCCTTGCCTCTTGCTTGCTTGCCTTGCCTTGCCTTGTGCCTTGCCTTGCCTTGCCTTGTTGCCTTGCCTTTTCTTCTTCTTTTTTTGGTAGGGTCATGGTTTATTACATGGAAGAAAAATAATATATAATTATTTGAAATGCATACATCCTGAGGTAAAAGAGCAGTTTGCAATATACTCAGACTCATTGCTGTAACACATACACACACACACACACACACACTTAAATTCAGAAAGAATTCAAAAATCAGTTTTAAATCTTTAACTCTAATATTTTTCACTTTTATTTGAGTATGTAACATTTTTTCCATAATAGCCACATGGAAATGCTTTTAAATAATCATTCAAACTTTAGGGATATGCTATAGCAGAAGCAATTATTTTCACCTTACATCCAGATCACTGTTCCCCCAATCAGGTACCACCCTGACACACACAATCCCTCCCCTATCCTCTCTTCTCTGAGATGGTGGAGGCCTCTGGCACGCTTGTACCTCAAGTCCCTTCAGAACTAGGCACATCCTCTCCAACTTAGGCCAAAGAAGCCAGCCCAGTTAGGGGAACATATCCCCCAGACAGGCAATGGTTTTTGGAATAGTCTCCACTCCAGTTGTTGGAAGACCCACATGGAGACCAAGCTGCACATCTGCTACATATGTGCAAAAGAGGGAGTCCTAGGTCCAGTACCTTTTGTTGGTGGTTCAGTCTCTGAGAGCCTCCAAGGGTCCAGGTTAGTTGACTCTGTTGGAGTTCCTATCCCCTTCGGGTTCTTCCTACAACTCTTCCATAAAAGTCCCCAAACTCCTTCCAGTGTTTGGTTGTGGGTCTCTGCATTTCTTTCAGTTAGCTGCTGGGTGGAACCTCCCAGAGGACACTTATGGTAGGCTCCTGTCTACGAATATATCAGAGTATCATGAACACTGTCAGGGATTGTTGCTAGGCCTTATGATGGGTCTCAAGATTATGGACTGATTATTGGCTGGCCATTCCTTCAGCCTCTGCTCTATCCCTTGCTCCTCTATTTCTTGGAGACAAGATAAATTTAGGGTTGATAGCTTTGTGGATGGGTTGTTGTCTTTTGCTTGGGCCTTCCTTCTTGTTTAGCTTTTTTGGGTCTGTGGAGAGGAATATGAGTACTCTGTATTTTATAGCTAGTGTTCATTTATATGTCCATATATACCATACATGTCCATTTGGGTCTGGGTTACCTCATTCAGGATACTATTCTCAAGTTCCAGTCACTTGTCTACAAAATTCATGATGTCTTTGTTTTTAATGTCTGAATAGTAAGCCATTGTGTAGATGTACCACATTTCTTTATCGATTATTTAGTTGAGTGATGTCTAGGTTGTTTTCAGTTTCTGGCTAGTATGAAGAAAGCTGCTATAAACATAGTTCACTAAGTGTCTTTGTGGGATGCTAAAGCATCATTTGGGTATATGCCCAGGAGTGGCGTAGCTGGATGTTGAGGTAGAACTATTAACCCCTAGCAATGTGTACCCAGACAGCTGTGGTCATATTCAACTGAAATCACAGCACTTGAAAGTGGAGCAGTAGGATAAGCAGTTCAAAACCATTTTTAGCAATATAGTGACTTTGAGGCCAGCCTCAACTACATGAGACTCTGATTCAATAATTTATATATTATAGTAATGTTTCATGTCTCAAATCTCAGCAGATGGTAGCAGGGCTCTATTTCTACTTAAAACTGTTGGAATTCAGCTTGTAGTATTTAATTTAGCCAATTTTTCACATTTCAACTCTCCTTTTGGCATTTCTAAAGTACAGAAAGACTTTGGTGGTTGGTTTATTAACCATTATTCCACCAACAGATGCTCACTGGCAAGACGTCCTAAATTCTATCTAATGTTATAATATTTGCTCAGTGAGCTTTAAAAAGAATTCATTTAGTATCATCCATAATATTTTGGAATAGAGATTTTTGTTTCCTGTGGGTACTTATGAAATATTATCTCAAAACAAACAAAGAAACAAACAACTACAAGAAATGCAAAAAAAAAAAAAAAAAAACAAAAAACAACAACAAAAAAAAACCAGTTGTTTTCCCTAGAATTTCACAGGTAATATAATAATAACTAGTGTTTATAACTGCATCTGTGGTCATTTCAACTGCAGCATAAGTCAACAGCTGATCTAAAAGGGTCTGTTTTTGAGTGTGGCCAGTCTCTATTTTCTCTTCTTTATTTTTTTCTTGACATCACTCTCTTTTTCCAAAAGGAAATTAGTTTCTTTTTTTTTCAACCAGTCCACTTGATTGAAAATTTGGCCTTATCTAAACACAATGAACAATTTAAAATCTATGTTCATTTCTGTATGTTTGTAATTAGCTTAATATTATTCAAATTCAACCTGTCTCGAATATTGAATCTGTAATGACAAATTATAATCCACCAGTATTCACAGACGCTTTTTAACTTACCAAGCTTTCCCAAACTTTTCAGTAAAAGATACTGTATTAGTCAGGGTTCTCTAGAGTCACAGAACTTATGGAATATCTCTATATATTAAGAGAAATTATTGTAATGACTTATAGTCTGCAGTCCAACTAATCCAACAATGGGCAGTTTGAATGGGAAGTCCAATAATCTAGTAGTTGCTCAATCCCCATGAGGCCAGGTGTTTCAGGTGGCTTTCTGTATAAGCTGGAATCCTGAAGAAGTAGGTTCCAGCAAATATGCAAGCAAGTAAGAAGAAAGGGGCCTTCTTCCGTTGTCTTTATGTAGGCTTCCAGCAGAAGGCATGACTCACTTTAAAGGAGTGTGCCACCATGCCTGTATTTGGAACTAGCTCTGTCCCAGACTGGACTTGAACTCAGAGATCTGCTTGTCTCTGTGTGCTTGGATGAAAGGAGTGTACCACCTTGCCAAGCCTAAGTTTTTCTTGAGCTCTATGCCTCAAGATCTGGGTCAAAAGCATGGATGTGTTATATCAAGAATTGTGTATTCTAGCCCCAATATCTAGATCACAGGTGTGACCTTCATTTCTGGATTGTAGTTCATTACAGATGTAGTCCAGTTGCCAACCAGAAATAGACATTATAGATACACATATAGTATTTCCAGGACTCTGTCCATTTCTGTGTTATCACCATGTAGCCTTCTGGAACTCCCAAAGAGCAGACATGATAATGAAGTGGTCAGTGTAGGAACACTGCTGAATAGCAATAGCTGCCCATTATTTACTTCCAGAGACATTTCTGTTTCTCACTTGCCAGTCATTCCTCATCCCCATCCTCATAAAGCCCAGAACTTAAACTTTTCACATGACCATTGCTTCAGAAGTGTCAAAGGACAATATACAATGATCACCCCTCATACTGACAAACTGGCATCTCATCAAAAAGTCATACATATTCAATAATCCTCACATCCTGCAGAAACTAAAGCCCAACTTTTCATGATCCAATGCATCTAAGGGCAAGGGTAACAACTCTGGGTAAAGATCAAGATGACCAAATAACTTGTCATTTGAATGCAGTTTGTGAATAAGAAATTACTAAACTATTCTGTAATGTTCAATGCTTCACAACACATGTAGAATGGTCAGTGTGGATTGAAGCATTATGTGTCTAGGTCCCTGTGTAATATCTGGGATGATGTTTACTCTCAGTCTACATCTGCCCTTTGCCTTTTGACTTTCTCTACTGACTGGGAGTGTAAGCATATACTGAATTACCCTTCGGAGAAATACTACTACTCCACTAATTTGTGGCAAGAACATGGATGAATTCACACTGTTGATCAAAAGCAAACATGTTCCTCAAGGGTAGCTGAGTAACCTGTGTACTATGTTGGCCAGAATATAAGCTTAAGCATGGTCTACTGGGAAATCTAAGAAATCATATGTAAAGGCAACAGCACCCAAGCCCGTCCACTATGCCACCACACTATGTTACAAACCATACTTAAACTTTCATTACACCTGCTTTTTATGGATTTTATGTCATCCCACTTAATGAGCATTCCAACTCTCATGTTCTCTTTAGCTACTTAATGTGGTATATCTTTCATGGAAGATCTTGTTGAAGATATCAGCCATTTTAAAAATATATTTTCCACATACTTTCCCTATACTTATAACCCCATTTCCTTGCTTTAGGTTTTGAAGCTATGAATGTGAACATTTTTCTTGCATTTAAGTTCTGACCCATTGGAATTATCTGAGGCAAATATTCCTACATTGTACTTTAGCATTTCAGCTCCCAAATGTGAAAGGAACTGTTAAATCCAAGTCACATTTAAGTCTCTATTTAGTTCAAGTCTCTTTTCTTTCTGTTTAATAATATATCTCAACCTCATAGCCATTACACTCTGCTTACATGGTGTCTATGGAAATAAGACTGCCCACTAAACAACTGTACAGATTTGTGCTGGGATCTCAGCCATTCACTGCAAAAATCAATCAGATTCAAACAGAGAGTATACCTCTTTGAAAGAAACTTATTGCAGAAGTTTTTGGTTACAATTGCATAAAAATGTAATTGGGTAATAAAACCTGATCTTACAGCACTCTGAAACTCTCCAAGTATGTAGCAAATAAAAACAAACACCACTGTTATAGAAGATATAAAACCTAACCACAAGGATATAGGTGACATCCAAGGTTACCTTGGACACTAGCAAGCTATCTGAGATACATGATACAGAATGATACAAGTGGAGTATTCTAATTGCCCTGTCAGACTCCTGTCTGTTCTGAGAACTGGCTATGCAAACATCTTTTAGAAAAAGCAAAGAATGCAGGGATTGTTAACATAGCATCTTAACTCAAAGTTAGAAGCAATAAGCTCTTGCTATTTTTTCCCTTTGCTTGTTTTAATGTGGGTTAAGTTCCACATAAAGACAACAATAACGTTCCTTACTTAGTACACTCCTTTCTTTACTTTCGATCTCTTTTTAGAGAACTTTGGCCATCTTTAACTATATATTTCAAAATCTTCTCATCAAGGCAAAGAAGTTACTGTTCTCAAGGTCACAATGAAACTTGATGGGGAATAGAAGTGAAGAGAATGAACATTAGGTTCTCATTAGGAGAGTAGAGAAGGAAGGATGCTAGTTTTACTTGTGAGTCTCCTTCCCCATTCCTGACTTACCTTCTCAGAAATGAAAGTCTTCTGGAGTGTCAAGCACCTGGAAAAATGTTCAATGTTGTTCATGTGCCACGTCACTTTACTTATTTCTTTCCTGAGAGTGGAATGCAGGGCTTCTCATAATCTAAGCAAGTGGCTATCAGTGTGCTTAAAAATACCTTCTGCTCTTCTTTTGTTAATTGACATTCTCCATGTTTTTCAAATGGGAGGTGTAATAAAAGCCATTTTCTGTGACTTTCCCTTGAGGGAAAAGCCATATCTCTTAAGGGCTCAATTCTATGTGCCATACAGTATTTAGTACCTTCATTGTTTCTCTCTATTTATTACCCTGTACTTTTTTGAGATATGGATATTCTTATGAAATATATATTGAAATATAAGGGGTAGTATGCAATGATGTTTTAGTTCATACGATGGCACTTGCATAGTCTTAAGCAAATATACTTATCTTTAACTATAAATGATAACAGCAATAAAATTCACACCTTAAAGTTAGAGTGAATTGGTAAAGAATGAGTCCACAAGCAAACTATTGGATACAGTCTTGATTACTGACTTCCTAATTGTAAGAGACCTTTAGATGCTTTGTTCTGAATTCCTCTTCAAGGTCTGAATCTCCACCCTCGCTGCTGAAAATATCAATTGCATATGAGTCATCTGTGTTCTCTTTAAAGAGAACTGTCTTTGTGAGCAGAAAACTGTTTTACCCAAGTTACTCCCTTGGTCCATGGTACAACTGCTCAGAGACAGTTTCCTGTGAGGACAAGAAGGCTGTGCTTCTTTCCTTGATTGGGGAGGACTCGACAAGGAGAACATTCAAAAAATTTCCCAGTGCACCTGTTGAGGCTTTTGCTCCAAGTAAGCTGAATCTCCTAGCCCCTTTCCTCATTCCTTTTGATTATCCCTTCTGAGTTCTTACACACACACACACACACACACACACACACACACACACACACACACGTATGTATCATTTTGCCTCACTCTATTTCTGAGGAAACTATTCTAAGACACTCCTCATCTTGATAAGTGGGGCGGGGCGGTGGCAGGGACAGCCAAGTCTAGAAGATTACTTACTTACTATTGTCTCAATTACTTCATTTATAGACTAGGGAAATTATTTTCTAATGCATTGATTTTTTTTTGATTTTTTTTTTTTTTTTTTTAGAATTGAAAGACTTGCTGGGTGGTGGTGGCTCATTCCTTTAATCCCATCACTTGGGAGGCAGAGTCAGGCAGACATCTTTGAGTATGAGGCCAGTATGGTATACAGAGTGAGTTGCAGGACAGCCAAGGTTACACAGAGAGACCCAAAAAAGGCAAAACCAAAACCAAATAAAAAACAAAACGGAAAAGAATTGAATGACTTATAAGTCATTTGTTGATGTTATTCTCTTTCTTTTTCCTTGAATGGTGAAAGACAATTATACCTCTGGAATTTCTGGAGATCCAAGAAATACAATAAAAATAACTAAGTAATATCAACTGCCATGCAAACATGAGACATATTTCCATTCATTAATAAAACACAGAGAGAGGTACCAAACAAGGGTCTGCTTTAATGATCAGAATCTATTAAGAAAGGAAAAGTTAATTTCCAGGTTTATAATTAGAGAGCTATCTTATCTAGTATACATGATATAGGGAAGAACTGAAAATCATGTACTGTTTTGTCTTCTTTCTCTTACTGTGCGCTGTGATTCTGAACATGTCATCTATCCTGATGAGCTTCAATTATTTGCTATCTACTTGGACATATATTGAATGATAAAGGAATGAGTTGATCATCCAATGATGAAGCATTTGCAAACCTGTTGGAGCTTCTTAAATAAATATAAATATAAAATGCACTATTTTATAGTTATTGATTGAAGTAAAGCAGTCTAAAATGAGATACCAGGATAAATATTTCAATAAAAGAAGGTAAAACAAGATATGGTAGTTGTCCTTGCCATTTGAAAGACAGAGAACACAGATTTCACTGACCAAGGTTGCCTAAGCATTGTTTATACAAAGATGAAATCTGTGATTATAAATCATTTACACAAGTAGATGAATTTGTGGTTTCATGAGAGTAGATACCATAGTCTATAGCATGCTGCTTGTGGTCAAGTCTTTTTAAACTCCAGCTATAAACCAAATATACTCTGAATAAATTGCTTTCTTCTTCTCTTTACCTTGGTACCCTACCTGCAGAAAGCATAATGATATCTCTGTAGAGTCATGAGTATTAGACACAGTGATTCAGGGTAGCCACAAACAGGAGAAACTCAAGAGATGGGCATTCTTACTGTTTGTGGCCTAACAATATCTAAAAGATAAAAAAAGTTTCAGCACCATGGACAAGTACTGCAATATTTTTGTATAACTGTTTGAAGAATATTGTAAGATCAAGAGACAGCATGGCAAAGGTCACTATCAGGTTGTTCTAGGACATCTGTGAGAATGAGGTATGTGAACCAGAGTTAAAAACAAGGCCCATGACAACAACCCGTGGCATCCAGTCAGTGATAGGATGGAGTCATAACTTATGTTTTTAAGGCTGCTCTAACCCCAGAAGATATGTTCATTGATTTCCATGTACACATGTAGCTTCTGTTTATGAGTTAAGCTTACCACTTAGCATTTTTCACAATAGCAGATCTTCCTAAGGAAAGAAGAGACATCTTTCTGATAGATGATAGCTATCTTGTTTAAGAGAAATAAATAAATTATTCAAAGGAAATTGTATGAAAAATTTGGAGAAATGCCACAAGCAAATGGGTATCACTCACTAAGTTCTTTAGCAAATTAAGTTCTGTTTCTAGAAGAAAAAATAAAACAAAACAATAGCAATGAACTATCTCTATTTATTTTAAATCAACCAGATGCAAGTCACATATAAAATAAATTATACTAGCATTGTAATACATAACAGAAAAATAAAAGTGATAAGAGTCTATTTTCATAGCTTTCCTCTATGAGTAAGGCTCACTGATGCTATTGGTTTGAAAACTTTGGGAGAGAATATCAGATTGAAATATATAATCATCTGTTAGGCCCATTGGATTATTAAAAGTTTTATATAAACCTATTATACTAACAATGGCATGTTATGATATACCCCAAAGTCACTTTTTATTCATTAAGATGGCATATCAACGATCTCTTCACTTCAGACTATAATAGAGCCCTCACCATTCTCTAGAGCCTGAACTTCTAATCTCAGTGTGATGATTTAACTTAGGCCTGTAAAAAACTACTTTAACAGAATGATTACCAAACACATACTCTGAGAGCAAAGATTGTTTAGTAATAGATAAATAAAAGTGTGCTTTCAGAAATAACATTAAAAAAGAATTAAGAGAGTCAGCAAATAGGATTGCTGTAGGAAAAATAAGCTGATATACAGCATAGTTTAGACTATCTCAGTGGGGATTCTTAAAAGTCTACCAATGTTCTAGTCTTGTTTTTTTTTTTTTTTTCCAATTCTGAATTAACAAGGGTCAAACATTTTCTTCTCTACGTCCATCAATCATTAGATGCTAGAACCGTGTGATGACAATAATGATGAACAAGGCAATTATATCAAAATCAGAATCAACTTGTGTGGGAATTGACAACTGATGACTTCCAGCCATTATCCCTCCTAGAAGCTAGTAAAACATTTTATTCTGAGAGCAGATCTTGAGCATAGATCACACTCTCTTCCATGTTTCATTGTATCCTTCCAAGTCCTTACTCTCCTTTTCGACAGTGTCCCTTTTGTCCTGGTTGACCTCAATTATCTTAATGCAATCCATCCCCTGTCTCAGCATCATTAGTAGTCATAATGATAGGCATTTATTGCTCTACACATATAAAATTTTACATGTAAATTCCAAGTGTTTTAGAACCTTTGGCTTCAATACTTGTTCATCTGCATGTGATTCAGAAATCAGTAACTTGCCTTCTTCTGAATTATACCTCCCATACCACCAAGTACAATCCTATCCTATCTGTTCTCAGACCTTGAAATTTGAAACTGAAAGCCAGCTGAGCATTCATGCTAGGGGCTGGTAGTTATAGATTCCTCTGTATCCCCAGCCTCTAAGTCTATGTATACTGTCCCCTAGTGCTAGAAAACTACTACTTAGAATAATTCAGAACACCATGTTTAATATTAACTCCCTGTCATAACATTCTGTCATTCTTACTGAGCCACCTCTCTTCTTATTTCTCTTTCAATATCATTTGTGCCTTAAGATTGTGCTCATGTATAGACCTACACTGAGCCATTGTTGGCCCCAAAGCCTTTCTTCACACCTCCCTGCCTCTGTGTCACCATCATTCTTGATATTAGACTGCATAATAATTACCGATTTCTTGCTTGGCCAATTCTCCAGCATATATATTACATAAATAGACAACTTACTTTGTTTCTGCCCTAAAAACATAACAAATCTGAACCAAGCCAAGCTATGAGCATACAAAGATACATGTAGAAGAGCATGTTTCCATAACATTGCAGAAATATATATATATATATATATATATAATATATATATAATATATATATATATGAGAAAGGACAAAAGGAAATGACAGCTTTTCTTTGAACAGCTCACTTTTTTTACACATGAACGTTTGTTACCTATTATGGATAGGAAATATTATTGATAAAAATGACAAAATTTTGAAAATTTCCTGAAAACCATAATATCTAAAATTCAGTATTATAATAAATTGTGATTTTTAATAGTCTTACAGGGAAACATTTAGAGTTTGATTTCTCCGCTAAATGGAAACTCTGCAACAAGTGTGCAATTAATTATATAGTGGTACCATATATGGGACACTCAAAGCAGGATCACTGCTATTTATTTGAATGCATAGATTAACATCAACTCTAATTTGAAGATACTTTATAATAATCTTGACAAAAATCATAACCATGAGATAGCTATAAACCACTTTTATTTTTTAAAAAACAAATATGAATGTATTCAATCCTACTGACTGCCTCTGATGCTGGAAATACATCAATACACAGTATCTCTCTGTGTTACTAGAAACTTAATGGAGGATTAATGTAATGTATGAATTGACAATTATATGTTTGTTGATTAACTGTTTTTTTTTTTTAATGGAACAGAAATTGAACCATGTCAAGAGGTCTGAGAATGCCGTGCTGGAGAGCCCTCCCATTAGACAAAGTGATTGAATTTCTAGGTGTTTTGTCATCTTTTGCATAACAGAAAAGAGGCAGCTAACTTAAAAACATTATTTTCAAATAAGGTCTTGGATTCACAAATGCTATGAAAATCTTTTAAATAGTGATTAACAAGTGCAGCTATTAAAAAGCAATTTAAAAGAAAAAAACAATAGCAGCAAATGAACATTCTTAGACTCAATCTACTATACATATCACAAGATAATTTCACTTCTACAATTCAACATTTACATGATTTTTTTCAGTCTGCTTCATTTTTACAGCTCCCCAAGAAGAGGAGCTCAGGGTCCTTGATGGCAGTTACCGATTGATGCAGAAAAGTCTAAGTACAGAAGGAGACTTGATAATTTTAACATAAACGCAGCCTGTGGACAGTGGAGACATTTGCTTCTAGGATGAGAAATGTCCAAAGGCTTCTCTAGGCTTCAGTGAAGCAGCAGGAAAAGGAAGAGAAAAATTACAAAAAATGAATTTTTTAAATTAGCAGCAGTTTTTAATTTCTATGTTTCTCAATATTTTTGCCAGGAAAAAGAAACAAAAGCTTTGCACCTGTTCAAGGAGACACATATTTAAAGACTGTGCTCTTTTGTTTAATAATATACATATATATACATACATACATACACACACTAGGCAATGCAACAAATGCTCAGACATTGTCATAGTTTTATGAAAGCTAACAGAGAACATTGAACATTATCTAAACCTGACTGCAACTACTTTGCATTTATATAGCTTTAAATGTCTTTGAAAAGCATATTTTCACCATCACTGAAGACAGCCACCATCATAAACCTCATTTTGCAAAAGAATAAAAATAAAAGTCACACAAAGGAGCTAAGATCATTAGGATCATGGAATTCTAGGTACAGATACTTCAGAGATTTATCCAGCTCATATTCTTGCTTTATGGATGAGACAATGGGTACTGAACTAAACACAGAACTATTTAAGCTAAAACTAGTACCTGTGTTTTCTAGTTTTGAAATTTTCTAGCTACCACTAGCTTGCAGCATGGACATTGCACATCTATTGAATTACAAATCTTCAAATGCTTGGTAAACAGAATGCACCTTTAAAAAGAATGAACACGTTTCAGTACTTTCTCTTCTTTATCCACACCACTTTCCAACATCTGTCCACAGCTTCAGAAGGACACAGCTTATATAACAGTACTGTGGTCCCTGCCTGTGTATTTCTTTCATTTTTGACTATAGTAGAATAGCATCATACAAATATATTCTTCACAATAATTTCTCTGATCGAGAAACTATTATGTTTCAAAACATAGAGAAAGATGGTTCTTTGCTACTTAAGGGTGAACAAAAGAGAAGACACATTTGGACCCTAGAAAGCAAAAATGATAACTATGAGAAAATTTAAAAATAAGGTAGAACTATTTGATTAAAATAAACAAAAAGTATCCACAATGATAATGAGCAAGGAGACAGCAGAACACCACAGGCTTGAAAGCCATTGCAGACACATAACAGCTGGAAACAACTTCTCAATACTCAAGGAACACTGGAATACAAAATGTCAATGAATTCAAGATTATATTAAGCTAATGCATCTTTTATGGTCACAATATTACAATATTTGAAAATTAATTAATCACTGAAGGAACACAAACATGAAAAATTAAACAGAACACTTCATCAACAAGGTTTTGAAGAAGAAATAAAAAGCATATTAAAAAGAACTTGGAACAAATATAAAACAATAACACAGCAAATTTCTATGTTGTAGAAAATCTGAATCTAAGAATAAAATTCAGACTGATAAATATGCATATTAGAAGAAATAAAAACTTGCAAACTAAATAACCTAATTTCAGACCACAGAGAAGAGAAGAAAGAGAGAAAACTAGTTTAAAATATAGCAGTGAAATGAACAATTCTTAAACAGAAATCAATGAAATAGAGACCAGAAAGAAAATGAGAAAAGATGTGAGACAATTGTGAAGAGATAATTAAGCAAACCACAGGTTATATGAAACTAATGGCCCCAAAGAACAAGTATTCAATAAACTAACTTATTAATATAAAATAAGATATTACAATTAGTATGACAGAATCTAAAGAAGCCTGCAAGACTTCCAGAATAATTCCATGTCAACAAATTAAATAATTTGTTAGAAATAGAGAAATAGGTAATTTCCTAGAATGTACAAGTAGTAAATCAAACAGAAATAAACTATCCAAACAGACCAATAATGATGAAGGTATTGAGTTGTTAATTACTTTTCTTTCAATAGAGGAAACCACAGGATTGTATAAATGGTTTTCTTGATGAACTCCTTTAAATATTTAAAGAATACTGACAAGTCTTCTTGGTACTTTTGTTGAATAGCAGGAAATACCACCAAGTCTGTCTTACGAGGCTGGCATTATCCCAGTATTAAGGTCAATAACCAAAACATCATTTTAGGGCAATATCCTAAAATAGCATAGCTGTGTAAGTTCTCAATAAGGTGCTAACATGCAAGTACCACAATGTGTTTGAGAAAAATGCAAAGAATATCTGTAAGAATTGTCTGTGGGTGAAAGGTGGTTCAGCATGCACACTAGTTAACCAAATAGACGCAGTTAATATTTAAAAGCTGTAACATTATATTCTCAATGAGTACATGAAAATAAGTGATAAAGGTCTAAATTACTTCATTGTAAAATGTACCTGAAACATTTTTATAATAAATATTAAAATGAAAATTAAAAATAAGTTTATCGGAAAACTACATGCAGAAGAGCATACATCAACATAACAAAAGTGCAAGTTGACTGGCTCACAGCTGTTATACTACTCAGTGTTAAAGGGTGAAACTGCTAAATGTAACTTAAGCACCAGACAAGAATTCTCAGAGTTCAACACAGAGTTGGAGATTGTAGCCTGAAAAGAATAAAAGTCTTCTATCTCGAAAAGAAAATTAATCAGACTCATGTTATTCATACAGAGAGATGACAATTTTCCCTAGAACATTCTAATGACATCTCACCCCTAAAACACAAACAAATAAACAAGCAAACAAACAAATCAGAAATGAAAAAAAGATACAAAGACATGTAGTAATCTGTTACATTTTGGTACACTAACAGCTACCAAAACACCACAAATATACATAAATCCAATAGACAATAGCATTAGAAATAGTTTATTGGGAACAAATTAAACTTAAGAAAGAAAAATTCTATATACCAGACACTGTAATATGGTAATGTCAGAAACGGAGAAAGCTAAAAATACAAATTGTGACCATGTGTCTGAGTTATGACTGTTGTTTAAATTCATCTTATAGCAATCTCTAGGTCACTTCAGTCCTTGTGAGCATTGCAATGTTATTTCCTTTTTTTTTTTTCCTTTTTTAATTAATTTTTTTTTTTTTGCTTATTCACTTTATAACCCGTCCCAGTCACCCCCTCCCACAATCTTCCCCATCTCTTGTTTTCTGAGTACCCCCTCCTCCTGTATCCCCACCCTGCCACTTTAAGTCTCTGAGAGGCTAGGTGCTTCCTCTCCCATTGAGGCCAGATGAGGCACCCAGCTAGAAGATCATACTCCATATACAGGCTGCATGTTTTGGGATAGCCCCTACTCCAGATGTTTGAGACCTGCATGAAAACCAAGCTGCACATTTACAACATATGTGCAGGGAGGCCTAGGTCCAGCCCATGGAGGTAGATCTGTGTAGACTAGGTATGCTCCACGGTTGGTGATTCAGTCTCTGAGAGCTCCAAGGGTTCAGGTTGGTTTACTCTGTTGATCTTCCTGTGCAGTTCCTATCTCCTTAGAAATAAAAAAGCAATCATAGGACTTGTTTGGAATATCCAAAGATCAAAAGGCTCATAACAAAGCACAGGGAAGTAAAATAAAGCGGGGATCTCAGCATTTCAAACTTTTAAACCTTATTATAAGGCTAAAGAAATCCAAACAACATGCCACTGACATTAAAACATAAACTAGTGCTTCACTATGGAAAGCTAAGATACAAGCTCAAGCATTCTGCTTTGCTTTCTGTTGCTATGATAAACAGTGTGACCAACAGCAACTTAGGGAGGAAATTGTTAATTGACTTACATTACTAAGATCACCACCCATTATAAACGGAAAACAGGACAATGACTTGGTATATTGTATCAGAAACTAATAGGTTGAAGTAGAGACTGTGGAAGAATGCTTCTGACTGGCTAACTTGCCCTGATTTTCTGTCTATCTTTCTTACATAGCCCAGGATCATCTGTCTAAGGATCATATCACCTCACTTGGCTGGGCCCTCTTACATAATTAGCAAGTAAGAAAATGTATGGCCACAGGCCAATCTGACCTGATTCCCCATTTGAGGTTCCCTCTTCCTAGGTGGCACATAGTTAATGGATATTTGACAAGGGCCAAGAATACACACCAGAGACATAAGAGTAAGTAATCTCACTGAGGATTGCTGTTGAAGACGGAGACTCCCAGTGCAGGAAAGGAAAGTGAGCCCTTGTGATGAACGTTTATAAAACCGACTCAGATTATATATTTAAAAATAAAATCTGAAAACAAAACCGAAGAAAGACCTCTTGGCATTGGTGATGGTAATATTCTTTTAACATGTTACAGCAAAGCACAGGCAAAAACAACAAATTTTGCTAGCATCACATTTTACCGAAACTTCCTGTACAATGAAGGAAAGAAGCTGGTGAAGACAACTAACACAGTGGGAGAAAACACACAGCCACACACTGGAATTATGGGAGGAAGTCGTAATATCCAATACTAAATCATGAGACTGAAAATGGACAAAGTGTCCAGAAAGCATTAAAGCAAACAAAACCACACAAATATATCCAGTTACAGTAATTTTCAGGAAATAGCAAAGCCACAGGGAGAATGTTACTCATGCTCGGAGGACAGAAAAAGAAAGTGACAGGAGGTGGCCGGCAATGGTCAGGTGTGAAGACGGGAATTACTACATCCAATATGGAGCACACTATGGAATTTCCTTTAAAATCAACAATGGAAGGACTCCGTGAACAAAGAGAAACATTTTCAAGTGCTTGTCAAGAGAGTAACCATCCGGGTGAACATGGGTAAAGCAGATTCCTTGCTGATTTCTGCCGCAGCAACAACTGGGACACTATTAAATGACAGGAGAGACATAGAGCAATGGAAGGCAATGGCCTTGCTTATAGCTAAAGAGTTTTTCCTCTAACTACTGAGGTCAGACAGTGACTGAGAGACCTAGAGAGCAGGTCCATGTTGACATTCTGAGTGGGAAAGAGGCGGTATGGGATATTGGTTTCATAATCATTAAATGTGTATTAAGCTTTATGTGGTGTGTCTTGAAAGATTCCAGCTTGTTTTGCACACATGGCTAAGATAGATTTTTTTTTTGCATGAATGATCAGTGTTTCAATCATACTTTGTTATGATCAGCCTTATCATCGAGGTCCTCAGTAAATTGATGGCTTTATGGTCCCCATCAAGACTTTGATTCTTCCGCCAACAAGTGTCTCCTAACCAAATTCCTCTGTTGATTTTAAAAGTGAACTTGTGTTATCTTATTAACATGTATATTCTTTTTTCCAACGGATTCACCTGCTTCAAATTTCTTCACATTTTATCTCCCTTCAAGGACATTTCTAGTTTCTCCTGTTCTTTGTTGTCTCTGTTATTCACTGGAGAGATTATACTCTAGGAAGCAGTTCTGCCTGCTTTCTTTCATTATTTTTGCTCACATATGTTTGTAGTGTAAGGCCCTGGTTTGCATTTCTAGTAGCGCTCAGTATAATATTCTCCATAAAATATATCATAACATTTTGATAATTCGAATGCTTTAAAATATACATTTAGTATAAATACTCATGAAAGATCAAGTGGGTCATAAACTTTTGCTTTTTTAATATGTTCTTTCCTTGGTAGAAGATCCAAAAGATTAGAAATTCACACAGTACCTGGAGTGGCTGTTAGCACATTTTAGCTTCTTTTATATTTTTTTTAATGATTACTGTTAACTATATTAAGTAAATTCTTCGCTCATACAATATATCTGCACCACAGTTTCCCCTCCATCCACATCACTCAGTGCCTCATATTTCCCCAGATCTACTCCCTGTTTCTTCTTCAGAAAAGAGCATGCCTCCAAGAAACAGCAGCCTAACTTGACAAAAGAAGATACATTGTTGCAAGGCAAAAGTCGTTATAAAGGTTGGAGAAGATAACCCAACAGGAGGAAAAGAATCTCAAGAATAGGCCCAAAATCCAGAGATAGACCAATTAGGAGTACCACAAAAACACTAAGCTAACAGCCATAACAGATATGCAGAGGACCTGGTGCAGACCCATATAGGTCCCACGGATAAAAATATTCTGATGAATGAAAGAATAATTACAAAAGTAGGCCATTCTCCTCCAGATTTTTTTCTCATTTCTGTAATGTTACTGGAAGTCAGGTACTTTCAAAAATATTTGAAAACTAGGTTGTATTTCTAACATTTATTCAAAATAGCTGCCACACAATGAGTACAAAAAAATTTCATTTTCTGAAGTTTATGTTAAGAGACATGGAAGTGTCAGGAAGGCATAAATATAGTGACAAATTCTAACTCAACAAGAAGGAAAAGGAAAGTCAGGCATCATGGCACACACCTGCAATCCCAGCACCCGAGACACAGAGGAAGGAGGATGAGGCTCGAGCTCAGCTTCAGCTACATAGTGAGTTTGAAGCCAGCATGTATTTACAGGAGATTCTGAAAAAGATAGAAATGGAAATGGGCCGGAAGGTCATAAAAAGATAGAGATTGTGTTAGCTGACAGTTGGATGGCTGTGCTCTAGGCAGAGGTCTGCTCATGGTGATCACAAGCTTAAGTAAGGGCTCAGAAATGGGGTCCTTTTTAGTGACAATGGGAATAACCAGTATGTGAAGACAGTGGTGGATTGGAAGGCAGAATGCACAGAGCGAGCCTGTTCATGAATGACTGCACGAGAAATATAAAAACTGAAAATTGTGCTGAAGTCTCCCTTGTGCTTCAGAATCTTCTCAGATGAAGCTTCTGATGTAACTCACTTATTGGAGCTGATGTTGACAAATTTCGAAGAAGCTCAAGAGAATCAGCACCTCACTGTTCCCAAATGATTTGTCTGCTGAGCCCTAAATGGAAACTCTATGATGAGAAAGAACAAATGACTTCAAGTAATCATCTAAACAGTCTACTCTCCCTATTAGCTTATTTGAGGGCATGATGAGTCTTGGCCCTGAATCCTGCCTTATTAGCTGTGAAGCAGAGGTTCACATTGAAAAGTAACAAGGTCAAGGCCTTCATACATAGTATCATTTGCAATTTGCAGTATTTGTGGGGTTCTCATTAAGCCTAATTTCAGGGGTGAGAGTACAGAAAAACCCCATGGCTAGAATAAAGTTGGGGCATATCTAAGAACACACACTATTCTAAGCCATCTGTCCCCATAGGGGATGAAGCTATGATTACAAGGACTCCAAATTACTATTATAATATTTATTATAGGCTCATTTGCAGTGATTCCATTTGGCCTGCAGAAACAGAGTTATGGGCAGTTGTGACCACCATCAGTAAAAGCTTAATGAGGATAAAATTGGTCTCATCAATTTCCTGTCACCACTCAAACGCTGCTGTTTATGTAACACCTCTCTGTCCTGGTAAGGAGTCTAGATGCCTGTTATCCTTGAAATCTTTGAGAAAAATTGCTAGGCTCCACCATGTGGGAGAGAACAATGGGGCCTAGGCTTTTGGAAGCAGGTAATCCACTCGATGACTCGATGACTGAGATAGTGTGGGTTATGTCAGAGACCACTGTCTGTTTCTTCTTTTTTCTTTTTCTTTTTTCTTCCTTTTTCTTCCTTATTACTCACTGGGACTATCACTTCCACACTAGATAATTATATTTGTTTTTGAAATTTACCATCACAACTAGGTTGTAGTCAATAAGAATGGGGAAGAGAGCCATTGGACTTCCTCTACTTATAAAAGTTCCACTTTTCATTCTTTCTGCTAAATGCTTGAGGTATAACCATAAAGACTGGAGTGTTGCAGCTACAATGAGAACCTAAGATCAGAAGACACCAGGGACACTGCTTCTTTAGTACACCATCGGCTACTTTGTTTTGATCCACTCTTACTAAGAATATCCTCAGAATATGTCTCTGTGTCTCAATTCATTTGCAGTAATCTACATTTACAGTCTGCTGCTTACATAACTAAATTTGGCTTCTTCTAATGTAGAACCCTGCCCCAAATTGCTTTAAAGAAACATAATTTGCTGACCTAAAGAATAAATCATTACTGCCTATTTGGTTTTACCCTTCTTTATAAATGACCTTTTACTCCTTGTTTATTATGATATCACATCTCCAAATAACACAAATAACAATATCAACAGCCACCAAAAATTCCATAAACTATACTTAATATCTCAAATCAGGAATGCAGCATAGCCCTACTTCACATTAGCTACTCTGTATACAGGCTTTGCACTCAACATCTACTTTGTGAGCATACCATATTGCAGAAATAATAGCCATTGTTGTTCATTGAATCTTCTCTTATCCTAAAATTCATACGATGAAGCTCTAAGCAATCCTACACAATGGCATGACCCTTGGAGGTGGAACTTTTAAGGATATGTTGGTATGCAATGAGTAAATGAGAACTGAATGGGCATGATGGGATCCATGTGCTTGCTAATGTAAGAAGAAAGAACACCTCTTTTGTGACATAGAAAAAGGAAGAGCCACATGAACATTCAATTCAGACTGCAATGCTGAGATGATCTCACTACATCACAGGCCATTACTAACACTGCAACTATGAACTAGATGAAAAGGAACACCTATCATCTGAACAACCCAGTGTGTAGTATTCTGATGTTACTGGATAAACAGATCAAGCAGACCTGCCTTCTTTTGCGTTCCACTTCAGGTATCTCCTCTATGTATATCTTTTCCTTCTTTCTCACAATCTTACAGCCAAACGTGGCCTTACTTTGGGAATCTAGCTGCTTTGTTGTTATTGCTGCTGTGTTGTGTAATCAGTAGTATAATGGATACAGGGTTTTGTCAGCCCATTATGCTGTACTTCTCTCCCTTACACAAGGTAGGCCCTGGACCATGCCCTGTTCTGAGATAACCAGATCAATGATACATAGCTGAGCATATAACATGTGATCAATTAAATATAACATGTACTGTACACTCTGACCTCATTAAATAATCTTCTTGAAGCAAAGAGCAAAATTATCATTAGGATTTCAGTCATTGAGACTGACTTTATTTCCACATCTGGAAGAGGTCTAGCGTGTATGCTGTATGAAGAATACATCTTTGAAGGCTTGATATTTAAGAATAAAAATTATAGATTGAGTGAGTGAGTGAGTGGAATATAGATTTGGTCATTGAAACTCTACAGTGGTTAAATTTGATCTTGAAGTTAGGTTGCCTATTCAAGATAAGGCTTGAGATAAAAGAATAGATCTCTTTCCTTTTGCTGATTCTTTTATATTCTGTTCTTAAAGAAAATTGGAAATTAGGAAAATGCTAGAAATTACAGAGAAATACTAGAAAATTTGTGCCACTAATTAACTTCATTTAACACACAATAAAGGTGGATTTTATGGCAAGTAAGAACCAAAACCAGAGATGTGCTCACAGAATAGATTTTGTACTTGAACCTCAGTTTAGATAATGACTTCATAGCTCCCTAGCGTGACTGTGAACAAGGTACCAGACCTCTTTATAATCCTTAGATTGTCCAAGTGGGAACTGGGTAATAATTCTGCTTATCATTTGTGTTTGTACAGCACAGGGGATGCCGGGTATAGGGAGAATCCACTTGTTTAATATATGAGCACAGAGTTGCTGCTGTCCATTAATGTTTTTAAATAGGATCTTCTGCAGTCCAGGCTAACCTCAAACTCACTAGCCAAGGATGACCTTGAATGCTTGATATTTCTGCATATCAAGTCTCCTGCCTCAGTCTCCTGGGTTCCAAGATCATAGACAGAAACCACAAGCCCAGCACTAATTTATTTACTTTTATTTTTAAATAGGAATCTGTGCGTGATGTGCCATGGCAACCTAATTGAAGAAAATCTATTTTAAATGTGTGGATAAGAGTTAATGTTACAGGAGGCTACATAGTCGACATAGCAGGTCAACATGTTTGTCACTAAGCCTTATGGCTTGAGTTCCATTCCTAGAACCCAAATGATGGAGAAAGAGAACAAGCCCTATATGTTGACCACATGTATGTACACACTACACAAATATTGAATATTTAAAAAAATCGTTCAGTTGTGAATCTCTGTGTTAATTAACATCTACTGCAAAAGGAAGCTTCTCTAATGAGGGCTGAGTGATGCAGTAATCTATGGGCACATCAATAAGTCATAAGGAATCATTTTATTGGTGTATTCCTTCAGTAGTAGTAATAGGTTTCATGACTTATTTAGTCACAAGTTCCTGGTTTCATTATCAATGCCAGGTCCCCTCCCTCAAGGGTCAGGTGTCTATGCTGAAGAAGAGGGAAAAGGATTGTAAGACCCACAACGGTGGATTACTCCATGGAAATGATGTTTGCCAGACAGAACAGGGATGACGTACATATAAACTATGGAGACTGAAATCATGCACAAGACCTGTACACATTCATCCAGGTCAGACAAAAAAATAGCACAGAGAAAAGCAAATTGGTGTAAAGTCTCATCTTGAACCAAGAAGCTATTGACAATTGATATCTACTGGGAGAGGGAAAATTTTTTTTCCAATAGAATGATAGTGATTATATCAACTACACTCCAGGGAAGGCCCCATGTTCAGGAGTAGTTGGCTAATGTAAGTTGGATTCAATGTTTGTATGTGGGTATGTTATATTTTGTTTGCTTGCTGTGGTTTGAATTTTCTTTTTGTTGAGTGAGAGAAACAATGTGCAGTTAGGCAGGGACAATCAGGGAGAACTTTTAGGAGGAAAAAGAATATGATCTAAATATATTGCATAGAAAACACATAAGAAAAAATATTAAATTAACAAGTTTCCCTTCCTCTTTATTTTATGTAAAGATATATTTTATAGTCCCACTGCAAACATTTTACCAGTCTTAATAGAATTTTTAATATAAGCCATTCTTAAAAGAAAACCAACCAATAGAACTCAGGTATTCAGGATCTCAAAAGGTATATAGTAGAGAAATTCTGTCTTTTGTTATTTTCATCTTTTAACAAATTGTATGGATTTGTGAACTTCAAACCTAAGCACTGAATCTACATCACAACTATAATCCCTACCTCCTCCAACCCTCCCTTATCTTTTTTTCTCCCTCCCACACTCATGATATCTTTTAAAACTTTTTAGGCTACATGCATATGCACACGTATATATAACTGAGTGATTTCATTCAGTCTTGCTTGTATGTAGATGTGTCCATGGCTGTCTGGATGTTTCCAGGGCAATGATGCTGTCCATATTGCTTGCCTTGATAACAGTGAATTTGTGAGCATTAGGCAGGCATAGAGAACTGCCCAAAGTCAAACAAAACAAACAATCAAACAAAAAACAAAAACCAAACAGATAACATTCAAAATTAGCTTCAAGGATGCCTTTATTAATTCACTTTCTATATTAATATTAATGTACATGTGATTTTATCTAGAATTTGTGAAAAAAGTCAATAAAGAATCTGGAACTTCTACTGATCCTTCTGCGAGGTTGATTAACAAATTTGGAATGTTGCAAGTAAAGAGCCAAATTACCTTGTGCTAGTTTCAGCCCCCTAAGTAGCTACTTATTACTTTGGTCTGTGGTGTGATAATATTTTTGTGAATATTATGTAAATCCATTAGAATATACAGAAGACACCTAGCTCCCACCAAGCAGAACCTAAGAATGATATCAGATAGTATATGAGGCCTGAGGCAGCGACTTTCCCACTTCACTTTAATTCATATACCTAATGACTCCACCAAAACTTTTGAGAAGTGCCTGACCTGACTTCCCTTGCTATGTTACCGTAAAACCTCTTGAAACTCTTGCTATGTTGGAACACAGAATTCGGTGTAATGTGAATCTGTGTTCACAGGCTATTCGTGTTTGACGCCAAAATAAACTATCTCTTATCTTCTTTGAGATGAGTGCTGTGATTTTTACATCATCACCTTCTTGGATCTTGGTATCTGTTATTGTCCCTAAACTTTACCTGTGAAGAATCATTCACCATCTCTTGAGCCATCCTGCTGGCAGAAGTGAGTGCTCTTACTGCAAGTTTCAATGATCACCTTTGACCCTTGCCTCTGAAAGAAGAAAATAATGAGGAACTCAAACTCCAAAAGGTCCTCCAGAACACGCTTGATGCAGCTACTTGAAATGAGTAAGAGGTCCTTCTATGTAAATATTTCATCACTCTAAAGTAAGCTCTATGTAAATATTTCAAGCACCCTGTCTGCAATATAATTGCATTTAAAATGGCAAATACATAGATCTTCCTACCATTAAGTCCATACACATCAATCTCTCCCTACTTCCAGTGCATTACTGTCTGTCAGCCACTCCCAGATACTGTGCAGATAGAGGATGTACTATGTGAATTTTCACTGGGATTGGGGTCGGGAAGTGGCAGGTGCTAAAATATTCTACTAGTGCTCTATCTGTAACTCTGCTATTGTTCTACTACCAATTAAAGCTAGAGACAGAGGCAGCAAAAAGAGAAAGGAAAACATAAACCAAGATGAAAATGAAAGACTCTATGAAGTATTTTCACAGTTAAAATGTGCTATGCTTAGTGGTACAGAGCTGTCATCCCAGAACTCAGGAGAAGAAGGGAAGAAAGATTACAAGTTTGAGACTAGCCTGGGCTACCTAAAAAGGCAGTGCCTCAAAAAATATGCCCTTAGAATGTCTAGATATTGAATTATTTATTATTTAGTGACACAAAGTAGGAACCAATTTTATTTGTGCTGGGGAAAGATGAAACAAGGGGTATTAAAGGTAAGCAAAAACAAGGCATGCTTGAGGAAAGATTTGGGACAAGGGTCTAAAACAATATATGACCCAGGCAGTAGGTTTTATTTATGTTCTTCACCTTAATGTCACTGTTATTGGCTTCTCATTCTTTCGGATCACAATTCTTCAAAACCTACAAGGAAGGATACAGCTACTTTCAGTTTTATTCCCTTTTTTATGTTTATTTTTCAGTCCCTTGCCAAAAATAATTCCGATAGTTCTCTTCACATATACCCTTGTTTTACTCACAGCAAACAAGGACAAGACTCTACAGGATGAAGGTTGAGTCTTTTCTCATCACCCAAATACTATCTGATGCTGACTGTAGAAATGACCTTTGCCAACAAGGTAAGCATGTCACAAGCTACAGAATACACACCATCATTACATTCAGGTTTCGTGGCTCAGACATTTGTTCCTAAGATCCTGAGACCTACCTAGAAGGGAGATCATATACAGATCTTAAAACACCATCTGGTGATTCTGAAAATTTGGACACAACATTCTTTTCACTATTTCTGTCATTAAATACAACCAAAACATGAATACCATTTATAAAGCAAATATAAGAAGACACTGAAAAGTCTAAGGAAGGCAGACTAGCTAGGGACTCTATCTTAGCTTGATGTTACTAAGACAAAATATCCAGGAAAATCAAACTGAAAGGGGAAAAGATTTATTTTGGCTCATAATGTCAAACATTTCAGTCCGTTGTCAGTAAGGACTGTCAATGACTTTCAGTAAACACCCTGTAGGAATAATATGTGAGCCGCATAAAATGGGTATTAGTATTTGGTCTTCATGCTTGAGAAACGAGCTCTATTATTTGCTAAATCATGTCCCAAACCTCATTGTTATTTTTTGATTATAACTGTCACTAACCAAAAACAAACAATAAAAATTAAGTGTGCTATTACTTGATATATTACCTAAGTAGACCTGAAATAACTAAATGAGTTTAAAGTTATTATAAAATTGGTCTGTGTTACTGAATATTTTGTGCCAAGTTTCTATTCTTTATTTTTATTTATTTATTTAGACTCCAGATTTTATTCCCCTCTTGGTCCACCCTCTGACTGCTCCATATCCCATACCTCCTCCCGGCTCCAGCTCCATAAGGATGTCCCCACCACCCACCACCCACCCCATTAGTGAATATTTTTATGATTAACGTTATTTTGTAAAGAAAGTAATGTCTGAAAATCAGTGTCTCTTGGAAAAAATAAAGAGATTTTTCTATTCTGGTTGGTTTTGGGTAAATTTGCCTCAAAATGTGAAATGTGCTAATGAACCTGACTTTGTATAGTTCTTCCTTAATTCAAATACGAATTTCCTAGTACATATTTTTAAACATGCAATGATGAGGAATGATTTTGTACTCACCGGAAGCCTCGTGTTCATATTCAAAAGAAAAGTGTACATTTTACAATGTGAAAAAACTTTAAATGTTCCTGAATAGTAGTTGGAGTTGACTTGAGGAAGTATGACTCAGTTAAAAGGACAACCCAATTATCTGCATAGTTGCACTTCCAAATCCTAAATCCAGTCTACAAGTACGTGCCTGAAACTGCAGTACCCGAGAGACTGATGCAGAAGAATTAGGCTACATAGGGAGGGGTTGTCTCAAAAAACAAAACAATAACAAACACAGTCTATGATATCTGCAAGGAAAATGTTCTCGAGCATTTGTCACAGTGATGGGTTCCTCAGTGAGTCTGCAAGAGAGGTTATGGGAAAACTTTCTGGAGATGTTAAAGGACATTCCCTGTGATTAATGAGACTTCAGAAATAAGCTGATATTTGACACTTGAATTTCATAGCCTGATTCCACTAACTCTGGCTGACAAATAAGGTACTTGCCCTAGTTTGGATGAGTCAGTTTTATGACATAGTCTTTCAGTTATTGCTACTCACTGATTCTCTCCCTGATCTCACAGGCTGTGTTTCCCAGTGTCAATCAACTGTGGGACTTGACCTGAAAAGCCCGTCCTTGTCTCTCCTTCCTTCTCCTCCTCCATCTTTTTCTTTGCCATGCTTCTTCTCCTTCTTCTATTAACCCTCCCTCTTCTCTAGCATCTCCCTTCTCTCTCAAGTTCCTCTTCTTTCCCATGCTCCTCCATCACCTCTTGCTTTTCCTCATGTTTATCATTTTCCCAATGCTCCTTCCCTTCCATATGCTTCCCCTCCTTCTGCTCATGCTCATCTTCCTCTGTGTTTCTCTCTTTTTGTCTTTCTCCTTAACTCCTTTGGAGATATACTCTCTAGGATATACTGTGATGTAAGGTTGATACATGAGATGAAAAGAGACATCTCCCACTTCATGTTCTCCTTTTAAATCCCCATTAACACAGCATCTTTAAGGTTCACAAAACCCTTAAACTGATAAAAAAAAATTCTAGTCTCAATCTAGCTGGAAGACTGAGTAACAATTCTTAGTTTTCAAAATGAATAATACTTTAGTGTTTTTCAATTCTGTAGATCACCAGAGGAGAGATACTCATCTTTTGCTTGCTGTGAATCAATTGTGTGTACTTGTATTAAAATTGTTGATAACTGTTTAGTCTTTATGTAGCCTGTGGTCATTTTAGTGTATAATGTCTTACACATGGTGATAACTGTATATTCAGAAGAAATTATAATAAATAAAATGGATACTACATATTATTTATGACATCTCAAAAATTACAATATATGGAATGAAGAACAAAATATAAGCATCTATTTCCTATCCTCCGAAACTCCTTCATGGAAAGTTCCCTCCATAATCTGCCCAATGCTACTCACAACTTAACTCCAGGCAGCCACTAATCTGGTCTTATTTTTTTATCTCAGGAATCTTATACAAATGCAGTTATGCACTGAGCAGAATTTGAAGACTTGCTTCCTTCATTTAGCATATGTTGGTGATTTGTACACGTTTGTTTCCTTTTGTTGGTGAGTGGTACCCTGTGACTATTGAACTACCACTGTTCTTTTTAGACCCATTTATCCCATGAAAAATAACTATGGTGTTCCTATTTTCAAGTCTATTAAGAGAAGAATTTTCTCTATCTATTTGAGAAACATCCTTTATTTCTCTGGAACAAGTCCCCATGTGATTGATTATTCGATCAAAATACTGGTTGATTATTTTATTTTTAATCAAAGAACTCTTTTTTTCAGAGAAGAGGTACCAAATCATACTCCAATCTACAATGTGAGAATGACAATGTGGCTCTACATTTTCTTAAGGATAGGTTTATTTTTGTGACTTTTTAAATATTTCTTAGTTCCAACAGCCAATATAGTGACATCTTACCATGCCTTTCAAATGAAGTTCATATAACTAATGACATTTTTAATCAAGTGATTTTGTGCTATCTATTTTGTACAAGCAGGATCCTTCTGACTTTTGACCATTTTACAATTGAAATTTTCTTATTGGGTTTTGAAATACTGTAAAGTTCTAACCAACCCTATTTTATAATTTTTATAGTGCATACTTATTATTCTATACATTGTATACAATAATTTAAAATTCAAATATTTTATTTTTAAAGAGAACAGTGTTTATTAAATCTTAGACTGGAAGTCAGGGCAGGAACTCAAACAAGGCTGAGATCTGGAGTCTAAAACTGAAGCAGTGGTCATAGGGGTTTGGGAGAATGCTGCTCACTGCCTTTCTCCTCATTGCTTGTGGATCCTGCTTTGTAAAGAATATTTTTAATTTATTTATTCATTTGCTTAAATATAATAAACCAAAACAAAAACTATCCCATCAAAATTGGACAAGACGAATCAATAGGAAGAGATCACCAAGCGAAGGCACAAGAATCAGAGACCTACTTGTTCACACATTCAAGAGTCCTGTACATTTTGTGAATGTACTAAAATGAAAGTTATAATATATATGCAGAGGACCAGGTGCAGTCATATAGACCCTGTGCTTGCTGCTTCAGTATTGATGAGTTCATATGAGCTATGTTCAGTTGATTTAGAGGGCTTTGTACTCCTGGTGTCCTCATTCCTCTTTGGCTAGCTCCTACATTCTTTCTGCCTCTTCTGCAGGGTTTTCTGAGCTCTGATGGAATTTAGAGATACATGTTCCAAGGACTGGCTCTGTCCCCTCTCCCTCCCTCTCCCTCTCCCTCTCCCTCTCCCTCTCCCTCTCCCTCTCCCTCTCCCTCTCCCTCTCCCCTCTCCCTCTCCCTCTCCCTCTCCCTCCCCTCCCCCTCCCCTCCCTCTCCTCTCCCCTCTCTCCCTCCCCCTCCCTCCCCTCTCCCTGTCCCTCTCCCGTCCTTCTCCCTGTCCCCCCCCTCCCCCTCTCTTCCCTCCCTCTCTTCTTTCTCTCTCTCTTCTTTGTGTGTGCATGTGTGTGTGTGTGCGTGTGTGTGTGTGGTGTGTATGTGGTGTGTGTGTGTGTGTATAATGTCTGATTGTGGGTCTTTTTATTTGTTTCCATTTCTTACAAGAGGAATCCTCTCTAATGATGGCTGGACAGCACCAACCTATGACTATTGCAGAATATCATTAAGGGCCATTTGATTATTACTTTTTAGTTTAGAACAGGAGTATTTGTTTTATCCTAGGTCTCTGGGCTATCTAGTCTCTGGTTGTGTCACTCTCTTAATGTTGGGTATGGGTTCCATTTAATTGAGTAGGCTTAAACTGAAATCAGACATTGGTTGGTTAACTTCATAAGCTTTGCACTTAGGGGTATTATCTTCAGCAATGGGAGCTTATTTGTTCGAGGAACCCATTGTCTTAGCACAGAGTGAGTTGTTTAGGGATTTTGATGGGACACCTTTTGCCAGTAACACAGCTAGGTGTAATCCAGTCCTGATCCTATAAGCTTTGTTTGGTGACAAGAGATAGCTACTTGGGGCTCTGTCTCCCTCATTATTTGGGGACTTCATAAGGAAGATTCCATTGCATTAGGTTTCCTTACTGCTTAAAATGTTCTTGAGTTCTTGCTGTCTCTCTCTGCATTCTCTCCTTCAACCCCATCTCCTCTCCCTATCCCCACTGGATCCTCTTCACTCACATCCCAGTCCCCCTATAAAATCTAATGTGTTTCCCCTTCCCAGGGAATAAAGATAAATCTTAATGCTTTTAAATTAAAACTGACTAATAAATTTCTTTGAAGTACAAATCATAGTTCTTGTGTCAATGCAAAAATGGAAGTTTTTCATAATTTGAAAGAAAGCTACTTTCCCAAAAGGTGCACAGGCTATATTTTATTTTAAATTTATCATCCATTTTGACTAAAAATTTGAGGCTTTATGCAGGATTCATCTTTACTGCCCTTGGTTGACACCTGCACACTTTGTTAAAAGGATGTTTTGCAATGCAATTTCAATATCATTTGGCAGGTATAGGCATAGTCCCTTGTGGCTCCCATGTGACCTTCATTTAACCACATATATCATTTTTGCTCTTTATATCCGGTGTTCACTATTGAGAATGTGAGATCTGGGACAATGCCTTGCATCCCACTGCTGAGAATCCTGCCATCACTGAATTCTTCTAATGTAACTTAGAGAGGAGGCTTTTCTTCAGTTTCTGGAGTGAGGAAGGGAAATAAATCTTGTTTCCCTAGTTGGTATTTAGTAATATGTCTCAGGCATGCCTTCTATGTCTCTCAGTGGCTATAAGTATCCTGGTTTCTTATTCAGCTTTGTCTAACATCATCCCAGTGGTCAGTGTTCTGAGTTCCTCCTCACAGTCTGTGTGGGTTCAAAGCCCAGATTTGCCATTCTAATGTGGGAGTATGGAGAAGGGGCATTTCTTCAGTGCCATTTGATTACATGGAACAAAAAAATGTTTCAATTATTTTATTCTGCTATTGGACTGCCCCCTTGGGAGCAAGTAACCCACATTTGCCTCTTCATATTTGTAGATCAGATATTAATTAAAAGAAAACTCAATAATCTGACTGAACTCCATTGAGGGTTTTGTTGTACTTTGGATATAAGCTATCTATTGGTACTGGCTGATAAATTCTTGATCCTGTGGTCATCAGTGTTCAGTGTTTATAGGCGGTTGGATTATAAGACCTTTGGCTTCATTAGAAGGTTAGTCTACTGATGACTCAGCTCAATAGACTAATGGAAAGTCTTGGAAAATGTTCAAGTTAGGACCTGGTTTGTCCCTGGGTTGTGCCCTTGAAAATATTAGCTATTTTGCCATTGGCTTCTTTCTCATGTCAAGAAAGAAAATTTATTTTACATTTAAGTGAGGAAGTAAAAATAGAAGACATGGCATTACAGAAGTAAAATTTATGAATATTATACACTATCTAAATAATCTATCCAGGAAAAAAAATATATTCTAAAACAGTAAACTTTTAGTCAAAAAATAAAACGAAAACAATTATATGCAGTATAGTTTCATTAAAATACAAGTCCAATATCCACATTAAAATGGGATAAATGCAGACGGAATCAATGATAAAAATCAAATAAGATCCAAAACCCTTCAGTGTAAATGGCAGACAGCTGCTTGAATGATAAACTGTGAAGAGCTAAGACTTTAGACAAAGGTACACTCAGGAGTCTTCTGACCTCTGACTTTTCTCTGGCTGTATTTATTGCATTTGTTAGTTTTCACAAGCAGACAGAAGAAAAAGAGCCAGAATCCACCTCAGAAGAAGAGGCTGAGAAGCAGCTCTTCTAATTTTCTTTCTATGTTAGAGAACATATTGGATATATTCATGTCCAGACATGAAATTTACCCAATTCCTGTAGCTTTTACTGAGATGGAAACATTCTAAAAAGCCAAACAGTGTTTGATTGTCCACAGATTAGAAAATCTCAATAAATTTATGAAACTGCAACTGCAAAATACAATGTATTTTATATTGAATCAAAAAGTTAAAGAAAAACATGAATCTGCTGAAGCTTTGTTCTATGTATGTTAGTACATGTGCATATATGACTAATAGTTCATGTATGTGTATACACACAATCAAATAGAAAACTAAAATGTAAGTAAGAATAGACAGAGTAAAGGTGAGGTCTTAACTTGCCTTTGTTGGTTTTGATGAGCAAGGGTCTCATTAACTCATAAATGAAGACAAGAATTATGTGCAGAGCCAGATATGAAGGCAAGTATACCCTCAGAGCCCCAGACAGAAGCTCAGTCCTGCTGACAGTTTATTACAGTTCAGTGAGTTCTATGTTACACCTCTGAACTTCAGACTGGAAAATAATGGACCTATGTTGTTTTAAACTATCAAAATTCTGGCAATTTGTTACAACAGCCACAGAGAATGAACACATTGTCACAGACAACATCAATAATAGAGACTTGCAAATCCAGCCCAAGTGCTGTTAACAGGACAGAGGTGTATGTTCACATTTAGTGACAGGTAGAAGTTTCTCAGTAGAAAGGCACTAGCAGAGAGAGTATAAGAGGACTATGTAAGAATAAAGGTAGTATTTAAAATATCATTAACTATAAAAGCAGATAGCAATGGCAACTTGCAGTTGAAATCGCATCACTAAGCTAAGGTGTACGGTCACCATGAGATTGAGGCCAGCCTGGACTCCATAGGTGTTAAATGTGTGTGGGGCACATATTTGATAACACATGTCTATAATACAATCCTAGATACTTTCTCTCCTTTGTGATTTTTATTAAATGCTTTTGACAATGGTATAAGGTATTCTAAAAGTAATGAAGTACTTAGATTTTCATTGTTTTATCATTTTTACGATAAAGAATATTAATGTTCTACTTTAGAGTATCTTCATCTATATCTTTCATGTATTATCTGTCTTCCATTTACCTATGATCTATTGTTCACTCAATAGAATGATCAAATTTGAGTGATAAAAGCCTTGGATCAGGGTTCAAGTTTCTCCAAACAGCATGCCTCCCATGAGAAAAGTTATATGAAGTTTCATATTTTAAGAACCAAAAAATATAAAAATAAAAAAACAAGGCAATGTTCAAATACATTTCATCGTTAGAAGCATCAAGCAGGTAGGTTATATAAAATTGGGGCAATTTCTGCAATAGATTTCAAAGCTCTCTGTCAGTATTTTTTTTTTTAACTTTTTATTGATTCTTTGTGAGTTTCAGACCATTCACCTCAGTTCCACTCATCCTCCCATCCCCTCATATCTGCCTTTCGTCCTTGCAACCTCCCCACCAAAAATAAACAAACAAGAACCAAAGCATAGCAAACATCTCATCATGAAAGCTGTAGTGTGCCACAGTGTGTCCTACAGCATACCCTTCTGTCCATACATGT
The DNA here is from genome assembly GCA_021653895.1 of Mastomys natalensis. NCBI lineage: Eukaryota > Metazoa > Chordata > Mammalia > Rodentia > Muridae > Mastomys > Mastomys natalensis. Next base: position 977,864 of record JAJTUV010001210.1, on the reverse strand, counting down.
TCACTTGCAAATGCTCATTGCAATGAGTCATTGGTCTGGTTTAAGATCTCTGGCTTCTGTGACACCATCAATATTGGATCATCACCAGGACTCTTTCCCAGGTTATCCTATTGTTAACCTGTGTCATGGAAATCCTGCAGCTTTGGATCAGCAGGCCTGGCCCTTTCAGAAATCCCAACCAGTCACAGTTGATAGAGATTTTGGGGTGGATCAAGTCAGAGTCCTGGACCTGGGCCTGGGTGGTATCTAATCTGGTCAGCCAGCAGGCTCTTCTTATCCACATCACCAGGATGAGCTCTCTAACACTACTCTGGCTAGGCTACCCAGTGCCACTATGTGTAGGAGGCAGGGTCAATTCTCTATCTCTCATGCTCTTGGAGCTAGCTTTCTCAACTACCAGAGGCACTGGGGGTTGGAGGGTGGTGGCACATAACCCCTATACCCATGCCACTTCATGGCCGATGGGTGGCCATGGCCAGCCAACTCTCCTGCATTCTCATCCTCAGGGCTGCTTCACCTGCGTCCTAACCATCCAACAAGGTCAGCTCTACTATGTTGACCAGGCAAGGTACAGAAGGTGCAGGGCCCTCTCCAGACTACTCAGCTGATGCGGGTTAGGGACAGCTCACCTGCTCTCTTGACCCTAGGGTCAGGTCAGCTCTGCCAACTGTCTCAGGTGGCAAGGATTGAAGGGCAGCCTCTTCACCCACCTCATGACAGAGAAGGGGCAGGGACAACTTTCCCTTCCTTGCTTCCTTAGGATCAGGTTACCAACACCTTGCCATCAGGGCCAGCTCTACCTGCTGTCCAGTCAAAGTGCAGCCAGATTCCTGAAGGCTGCTGCTGGTGAGAGGTTGGGACACTTCTGTAGAGCGTTGCTGCCAGTGAAGAGAGTGCCAATTGTGACAGCTCCTGAACACCAGTGTGGTTCCAGGCAGCTACTCCAACCAGGGACATCATCATGCTCTCTAGTGGTAATATGAGCCACCCACAGACACCAACCTGTGCCAAATAGCCATTGACCCAGACACAGTTCTTAGGGACAGCTTGGGTTGGGATTTTGCATAGCCCTTGTGGTGGAGCTGGCCACTCACAACAGGCTACTCCTCTCTACCCTTGAGTCTCCAGTTTCCATCTTTCTTAATAATGCTCAAGCTGTTACACTTCTTTTCTTCCATCTGACCACCATGTACTTGCACACTGTGATGACTCCCATTGCAGGCTGGACACATTGCTGGCAGCCTGGGTGACATCTTCCTTCTGTGTAGTGGCAAGTGGATATCTATGGCACACCTGTGTTGTGCAGTGGAAGGCAGGTCTGTGGGTGGCATGACAGTCAGTTGGTCTCTGTCTATCTTCCTCCTCCTGTGCTACATTGCCTGGATATGATTTGATTTGATTTGATTTTTATGAGTTCTAGGCATAAAACAATCTTGCCACCAAGCAAGGCATCAAACTAGGATGAACAAGGCACTGCCATCTGCACTGTCCCTGACTGATATAAGAACACCACCATCAATAGTGTCTCTTTGCTCATTGCCAGTTGGAGATGTTGGTATTTTTAGGTTTGTGCTGGAATAAACTAGTGGCTTGTTCTAGTAATATATTCCTAATGGTTTTACTTGGTTGTCACTAGGTCAGACAGAGAGGTGGGCAATAAATTTCACAAAGGAAGTAAGACAGCTCAAGATGATTCAGGTGTGTATCAGCAGCAGTCTAACTTAAAATCAAAATTTTTAATTAAGCTGGGCATGGTAGTATGTGGAGCAGAGGACTGTGAAAGGATAGCTGGGTTTCTGGTTGAGCACTGGCTAGAGATGGCTGGAGACCCAACAGGTATCCCTGCAAGGGATGGCATGCATTCACCATGCTTCCAGACTCAGGCTCCTGACATGAGGCCGAAACCTCCATTAATCAGCACCTTTCAGTCATGTAGGGCAACACCCTACCAGCCCCTCCACAGGTAGTGGGAATGACTACAGGCCCAGAGCCTCAAGAGATCTCCATATTAATGAGATACCTAAAGGCCAGAGGGCATATCCAATTAAGCATTCCTTCCCAGACCCTCCTCCTTACTAACGGTATTTAACCTCAGGCCCACCCTGAGGACACGGGGTACAGCTTCATCCACTTTCTTTATGACAGTAAACCTTTTAAAACCATGGACTCCCTCTCATCTTTGGGGCCTGCTGTGGAGAACCTTGGAGGGGGCCTTCAACTACTGAGCAGCTGTCTAATTTCCCTCAGATGACCTCTCTACGTTCTAGCCACAGAACCCCCCAACTCAAGCAAGCTAGCTGAGCCAGCCATGACCCAGCCAAGCAAGTCCCCATCACCAAGAATCTCAATTCCATGGGGCACCACTGGAACTTCCCTCTCTGCTGTGGGCTGGTCCAGCCATATGCCCCACATCTGTGGCTCCAGCAGAGTCTGGGAGCCAAGGACAGAGACCAGTCAGTCTCCATCTAGCTGCTTTAGCCTAGAGACCCCCAACCCAGGAGCTCTGCCTCCGTGGGACTTTAGGGTGAGACCTCTCCACACCCTGGTGGAGCTTGGTGGCTTCTCATAGCCCAGCATCTGCCCAGCACCGTGTGGGGTGAACTCAGTCAAATTCCTGCACTTCTGTTCCCTGAGCCATGGTTCCAGCCGCCTGGGAGACAGACACGCAGGATCCACAACTGAGTCCAACAGGACCCACATCCATGTGAGAACTACAGACCCACAGTAGTACATGACTTCAATCTTGTACTTGGAAGGCAGAGACAGGCAGGCAGATCTCTGTGAGTTAAGAGTTAACCTGAACTATATAGAGAAACCCTACCTTACAACACACATGCACGCACACACAAATGCATACATGCATTCACTCATGAACACATACACAAGAACAAAACGAAAAACAACCAACCAATCAAGCAAATTATACTCCCATCAATCAACCTAGCTTATAGAACCTGTTATATGGCGTGTTTGTTTTGTTTTGTTTCTCTGGGACCTTTCAAAGCCATGATTTAGAATACACTTGCAAAGGAAAATTTCCTCATTTAATTATTGGGTGAATTAAGGCAAGCATATCAAAAATAATTACACACACATGCACCACCACACACACACACACACACACACACACACACACACACACACACAGTTACACACACTGAAGACAATGATGAATTCTAGGGGTGTAGAATAAGGGAAACTCATATCTTCCCATAATAAAGGGAGAAAGAAATCCTTAAAGAGGAAAGGAACAGAGAGAGCTCTTGCCACACACAGCTTCAAAACTGAGGTGGGTCATGGATGCTCTTAGTAAGACTGTAGAGTCTCAGCCACTTGACACAGACTGTAGGGCAGATTCAGGGAAGATCTTGGTAAGACTGTGGAGTCTCAGCCACTTGACACTGATCAGAGAAGTTTTCCATCTCTAAATCTCCATTTTTGCTTCTCTAAAACAAATGAGGTTCTCAAGGTAAAGATTAGGGTCAATCAGTTATATAATTTATGTTCCAGGCATAAATTTCAAATAACAATAAGGGTAAAGTATGTATTTGTATTGGCTTTCACTCACTTAAGCAACTGAATAATTTACAGATGTAATTATCAAGTGAGGAAAGGAGAGAAATTCAAAGAAACAAAAATTGAGTGGTTTTTGTTTTTGTGTTTTTATTATTAAATCTAATAACAGAGCAGCACAGCATCTGCCTTCATGGCTGGCTGGGTGTGAATACCTTAATAGGCTAAGACACTCATGCATTCTGAGCCAGCCAAGTCAGCCCTGCTAAAAGCTACTCAAGTGGTATCCCTTGGTGCTAGAGATGGAGCCAAAATTGTTCCTTTTAGCTGTGACCTTTGGAAAAGAAAACCTTTGTGTTGATGGCAATGGGGAAATAAAGGATTATTCTAATTCCCACTTATTAAAATCACAATATTGCTATTCCCAGGATAGGGGACAGAGGAGAGGACACACTGTCTGTGGTGTTTCTTGTTTGTGTATGAGAACCCAATTCTATTTGTTGAATAATAACGGTGCAATTAACCAATTTGGGTATTGAGGACTTGTCTCCTAAACTGAGCCTGCAAATAGCTCTGGGAATTCAGCATCTGAAAACAATTTCAGAAAGAAAAACGCCCCTGTAAGGCGACATTTGGTTGCCTAACGTTTTTTTAAGACTCAGCTTGAAAATCAAACTAAGTTGAGTGCATTTGGCTGCCACTGATAGAACACTTTTTTTTTTTTTTCTAAAAAAATAATGCTTTTTTTTTTTTCAACACTAGAAGTGGATTCATCAAAGGTTTCTGGCTTGATTTCACAGTTAGCTCACAGTTTACCACACATTGTTAAGTCCACTGAAATTCCAAAGGAAAGTCTGTATTTACTTTTTATATCTCACTGAAATCACATTGTTTAAGAAAAGTAAACTCGCATCAAAACTAAGCTATGGTACACCACATGAAATAGAAATTTGCATCTATTAACTTCCCAACGTGTAGTGTCACACAGTATGATCAGTCTTGGAAGGTAAAGGAGTCAGATACAGAGCTCGGTCTCACCTGGTGTGGTCTTAGGCTGTCAGACGTGCTGCTGTACAGAGTCGGTGACTAGGATGGAACCATCAGATAGGAGAATAAGTCTCCCAGCTGCTGCTGTCCTGTCAGTACAGAAAACTCTTACTTTGGTAACTGAGGAGTATAGGCTGATTGACTGGCACATTTACAAAGTTCTGTGGAAATAGAGGAAAATGTCAAAATAAAAAATGAATGCATATCTCCATGACAGTATGCTATATCTAATAGACATCAGGAAGACAGCTAAGGATACTTAAAAATTGTTGCAGGGTTTTTTTAATTTTAAAACACAGCATACCATACTTTTTTTTTTTTTTTATTGCATAAAATGTCATTGCACACTGTGACAAATATGCATCTGAATAGCAGAGAAGGCCATGTACACATACTCACACAAGTAGTGGGAACGTGATGGCCAGTGTCAGCCAGCTCTGCTGTTACTCATTTATAGAAGAGGGTTTTCTTCCTCACTTAATAAATAAAATCAACATTTCAACCTTAAGAACAAAGGGATAGAGAAAAGGAATGTATACCTTCTACAGAATATTGTTTCTCTTATTTATTCTCATAAATGGGATTAAAGGAGTAACCAAGAAAGAACAGAACCCTAACAATGTTATGCTATAATATGGTGGATTTCATTCTTTGAAATCTTGGAGGACATATGATAAAATCAATTTGCTTGAGTTGACATCAGTGGTCATTAATTTTATTAATAAAAATGGGTAAGAAAGAAGTGCAAGAATAACGTGCTTTGGGAGTCATTCAGTGACATTACTAAGTGAAGGGTGAGTGAGTAGTGAAGTCAGACAGCAGCTGAGTGACTTATGACAACTGCAGGCCTGCACTTGGAGGGAAAATCAGATGAGAAGTTCTCTGTAAGAACAGAGTTCACCATCTGGGATAGTAATCGGGCAGGAAGCAGGTAAGGATCAAAAACCTTTCCTCATTGGTCTGAAGCTGGCCATTGCAATGGGTAAGAAGAACTCTAGATGCTAGATTAAAAAAACAAAACAAAACCAAAAACAACAACAACAAAATAAACCCTTGTAGTTGGTCATTACTGCAATTGTGTAAGATGGGGCACTCAAAAATCTATGGAAATAAGTCATTAGAGTTAAAAAAAATTATAGTAGTTACAGGAATTGTAACATTCAACAAAGGAGGATTTTACAGAAGTTTTTGGCCTTAGCTAACATTTAATGCTTATTCTAGTTTGCCTTCTATTGCTATCATTAATAAACAGCATGACCAGCAGCAACTGGGCAGGGAAAAGGTTTATTTCAGCTTACAGCTATCATTACAGTCTGTCATTTAAGGAAATAAGGGCACAAACTTGAAACAGAGGCCATGAAGGAATGTTACTTCCTGGCTTCTTTTCCATAGCTGGCTCATTTTGCTTCCTTATGCAGTCCAGGTTTATCTGCTATAGGGTGGTACCACCCACAATGTGCTGTGCCCTCTGGTATCAATCATTAATAAGGAAAATGCTCCATAATCATACCTTATAATTCAGTTTGGTAGACACATTTGTTTCAGCTGAGGGTATCTTTTCTCAAATGATGTTTGTTGGTGTCATGTTGAAAAAAATTCAAACTAGCATAATGTCTCATGTAAAAATTAATCTTTGTATGTTGGAAAATTAAAGGACTGAGATCATATTTTTTAAAAGTTATCATCTATTTAGATGTGATCAAATGCTTCCTCCAGCTTGAGGGCCTTATAGTTTTATTTGTAACTGGGACAAATAGATAACAGAGTGATTTCAATGGTCTTCCTTCGAGTATCATTGACATTTTCTTGAATTTAAGCCACCTGTGAATCAAAAATAGAAATACATACAAATAATAAGTATAATCAGAAACCACAAATTTCACCTTGGGAGTAAAAGAAATGAAAACATGATAATTTATAAATTAGACTGCATATTCACTGTATATGTATTATGACTTTTGGTTTTGTGTTTTTTCATGATTCCTGAACATACAAACAAGTGAATTTCTATATCTGTTCTTTTGTGTTGTTTCTTTGGTTCTTTTCCTTCTGCTTTTTATTTTTCTATTCTAATTCATTTGTTTTGTTTTATCTTAATATGTTATATTTTATTATTATCCATTAGAAGCCTTTCTGTTTTCCATGGACAGAAATGGGATGGATCCGGATGGGAAGAAAGATATCAAGAAACTCTACAGTGACCAACGTCACTTAACTTCCCTTCTAAGAGTGACCCACCATATAGGCCAAACATCCAAATGAATCTATAGGGAGCCATACTATTCAAATTACCACATTCAATTTCCCTGCCCCAAAAAGCTTGTAGTCATAACATAATACAACATGCATTCAGTCCAAGGTCAAAAGTCTCCATAGTCTATCACAACCTGAACAATGTTTAAAAGTTCAAAGTTCAAAGACTCTTCTGAGATTCAACATTTCTTAACTGTAATCTGCTATAAAATCAAAATCAAAATGCCTCTCATATACTTCCAAAATACTGCAAAATGTAGGGAAGGGAGCACAGTGAGGAAATACTGAACCAAAGCAAGACTGAAAATCAGCTGAGCAAACTGCAAACTCCGCATCTGATATCAAAATGGTCTTCAGAGCTCCAACTCCTTTCAGCTTTGTTGACTGCAACACACTTCTTTCTCTTGGGTTGCTTCCACTCACTGTTAGCAGTTTTCCTTGGCAGGTTTCCCAGGGCTCTGGCATCTCTAACATCGTTGGGGTTTCCAAGTCATTTCAGGCTTCACCTTCACAGATTCATGCAGTGGCCTATTTGAGACTCCAAGTACGGACAACTTTGCCACACATCTGGCCTGAGGATGGAAAATTTCTTGATTCTAAAGCAGAAACACATGGTTGAAGCTGCTAAATTCTGCTGCTTGCTGGGGCTGGAACATGGCCCCCTTGTTCAATTACTTCTTCATCAGCTTTCTGGTTTTGATGATTTCCTTCACTGCCTAAACTGAGCTGTTGTGGAACTTGCTGAGTAGACCAAGCTGGCCTTGAACTCAGAGGTCTGCAGGTCTTGCCCCTAAGTGCTGGGATTAAAGGCATGTACCACCACAACTGAACCTAAGCTTTTCTTTAATTCCTTTTCATTACAGATTACTGTACACATGTCCTCTATAAAGGACTATATTTCAATCCAAATCAAACACCTGTGTCTTCTAGCCTCAAGATCTGGATAAAAGACCATGTTTTTGTCCTGCCTCAAGATATGGAACAGTGTGCCTTCCATTTCTGGGTTGTAATTCATTCAAGAATAGTTAACTTGACTAACGAAGAACAGCCATCACAATCCACCCCTTGTCAACTCGACACACAATCATATATACTTAGGTCCAAATGAAAACAAGAGTTAAGTCATAATAATATCTAACATGATAAAACGATTTCTCATACAATGGCAAATGGGCAAGTTTAGCCCATTATCATCATTTTGGGAAGCATGGCTGCCTGCGGACAGTCGTAGTGCTGGAGGAGTGGAGGATTTTATATTTGATCCACTGGCAGGAGAAAGGGACTAAATTCTTCATTGGGTAGAGTGTGAGCACAGGAAACCTCGAAGCATGCCACAATAGTGACATGTTTCCTTCAACAAGGCCAAATCTCCTAATAGCGCCATTCCCTATGGCCAACCATCCAACACATGAGTCTATGGGGCCACACCTATTTTAACCACCACAATCAGGAAAAAAGTAGTTCTAAAGCATTCTAAGTATACGTATAATATATTTAATAAAATGTCATGAAAAATACACCAGTCTAGACTCATATATGTATATATGTGTTTGATATATATATGCTTGCATAACAATAAGTATGTTCATACACATGCATGAACATATTAATTCATTTTTAGTGAACTTGAGTGTGAAAGAAGTCAACTTCCCCAAACATTTTTGGGAGTATAAATTGGTGTGAATTCTGAGACAATTTGTGAGTATATAATACAATTTTGTTGTATTATACTTTGAGTCATTTTTCCTACACACAACTAAACATTTGTCAGTTATGCAAATATAAAAAGATCTACTATAATATTGTTTATGATAACAGAAGGTAAAAATATCTTCAGTGTCTTTGTGCTAAAGAATGGTGAATATAATAATTTATACCAATTAATAATATGCAGCCAGTAATTTAAGAAAAGCCATCTAAACATACCCTATGAAAATGTTATAACACATTCTAAATTAAGTTTAAGTTCATATACCAAGTAATGAGTTTAATTATAACATTCTCATACACAGGGTATTATATTTTATTCTCAGTATCCCTTTTCTTACTGCCTGCTCTGTGTCTCCAGCTCCATGCTGACTGACTTCCTTTTTTCCCCTCAGGCAGCTATGTATGATGCTGTCAGTCAATGTGTTCTATCACTCACTCTTCCTCCCTACCTGAAGATTTGATTCTTACACCCTGGATCTCTCTCTTGTTAATGAATTGTATAGTGTGCACAATGTTTTATTCTTTGTGAAAAATTGTAACTACAGCATTTAAAATATATAGAATGCTTCTCAGCATGAGGTCATTAACACCATTTGCTTCTTGAGCTCTATGTGTTAGACAAAGCAGGTGGAGTGTTGATAATAGATCTGGTTTCAGTATTTATAATGGTTGGTATTAGGAACTTATGGCCTACGAAATGATGTGTGTTCTCAATTGAGTTCATTCACAGAGATAGTAATGAACAGCACGTTTTCGTATGCCAACCTATTGGTCCAGACACAGCCCAAACTATTCCTTTGCAAGGAGTTTTAAACTAAGAGCTACTACTAATCTTTCCAAATTACTCAAAATGCTGGGTGTCTAACAAGCACATAGAGCCTCTAAAAATTAGTCAAAGCAGCCTACTCTGGAGTGATTCATCCTGCCTTCTGCCAAGAGAACACAGCACAAATGCTTACATGTTCTACATTTATTCCATGTGGAGTTAGAATCTTGAATGTCCTAAAGGCCTGTCTGTAGAAGAAAGGCTTAGTTGCATTGTCTTGGCATTGCTATAAAGTTGTGAGAGCTTTAAAAGGAGGGACTAGCGGGAAGGGAAGGAAGGTTTAAGGACACTACCAAGTGTCACAAAGGCATTGTTAGGGAGGGAAGGATTATAGCTTTTATCTCTTTTGGTTCTAGACTTGCAGTGATTGGCTTTGTTTTTGTTTGTTTGTTTGGCCCACTCATCTCCATGATTTCTGTCTTGACACAGACCTCAAAGCAACAGAGAAGTAACCAAGCTCTGAAGCCCATGATATTTGATCCAAAGTAAAACTTTGTTTAAGTTGATAATTGCAGATATTCTGTCTGTGATGGAGAGTGATTGACAGATTCTCTCTGATTGTTCTTGTACTCTGGTACTTTCCTGTAGAGATACTATCTTATGTATTGTGTGGATACATCACCTGTGAATTAAAAAGCTTATGACCAAGCTTTGGTGGGAAGGACATCCAGGAGGAGAAAGAATTCTGAGGTAGCGCCAGGCAAGAGATTGGGCCAGGAAAATCTAACAAGACATGCCCATGGTACCTGAGCACATGTAATCAGCCACGTAGCAGAAGCTAGGTTAATATAAATGGGTTATCTTTAGTTATGATCTAGTCAAAGAAGAGCCTAGCTATATGCTGAACATATTTGTAGATATATTTTGAGTCTGAGTCTTATTTCTGGAAGCATTGGGCTGGGAGGATGAACCAGGGTTTAACTACGACACTTTCTTGTGTGGATGTGGTATCATGGTATGTCCTCACCTCTTAAGAACTCGGTAAACAAAGACAAGCCCTGAACTCATGCTGTTCCGAATTCTGGTGTCACTGTAAGTTAATAATGAAATCTACAGATTTAAATAAGATGGAGGTAAACCCTTGTTGTCATATGTCTAACATTATTGAAAAAAATCTACATTGTAAATACCATCTGTAAAAAATATATTGTATAATATGGCATGCTAAATGTCATATGATTCCAAAAATTTTGAAATATATGAATAGTACCTACCCTACTTTTGCTTTCTGTTGCTATGATAAACAACATGATACAAAGCAACTTAGAGAGAAATGGTTTATTTGTATTACAGGTTACAATCTGTCATCATGGGAAGCCAGGGCAGGAGAACAGGCAGGAACATTGAAGCATGAACTGAAGCAAAAATATAAAGGACTGCTACTTACTGATTTACTTCCTCTGGTCTGCTCAATTACCTTTCCTATTCAGCTCAAGCCCATCTACCCAGGTATGACATCACCCAAATTGGGCCCTCTCCATTCAGTGATCAAAAAAATGCCTATAGATATGCCAGAGTTCAGTCTTTTAGAAGCAATTATTTAATTTCATTTGCCCTTCTCAAGTCTGCAGTCTGTGTAAAGCTGACTAAAGCTATTACAGTACCCAAAAATTGTTTTTGAAAAAGTTGACTGAGTTAAAAATGAAGAGAAAAACAAATCCCTGCAAAGCCTAGAATGAAGAGCTGGGTATTGTGTCACATAGTGCAAGAAACAGTTGAGACCTTCACAATAAAGATAACCAAGAATTTAATGGGAAAAACTACAATATACAAGTAGAGGAAATGACAGGTGTCAATAAAGGAAAAGATTAGGATCATTTGTGTATGACTTTTCATAAAAGGAAACCATTTTTCCAAATGTATTAGTCATTCAATATGGTGACTATTAAAATCTCCATCAATAACCTTAAGAATTCATAAGAAAGTTAAAAGGACATAAATAGCTGAACTAGGCATGATGATTTTAAAAAGCGATTCCATGGGGAGAAGTGTAGGTGGCTCAGTAGATAAAGCATTGTTATGAGTGTAAGGACAAGAGTCCAAATGTATAGCATTCTCACAAAAGCTAGGTAGACTGAATGGCTAGCCTGTAATCCTATTGTCTATAAGATAAAGGGAGAGGAGTCCCTGGACAAGTTGTCTAGCTAGCTAAGCTGAATTGGCACGTTCTGCATAAGATGCCCTACCTCAGTAAATAAAATAGAGAGTGGTCAAATTAGGTCCCAGACTGACATCAACTCCTGGCTTTGATGTGCTCACACATGTGAACATACTACTCATACACAGGGGAAACATGGCTTGGTGATTAACACTAAGAAGCATCATAACTTTAAATTGTTAAAGTGCTGTGGTAAGTCACAAGAACAGATAAGCTAAATGATGAAGCTGAGGAGAGAGGTCAGGAAAAGACCTCTATGTAAACGGAATGTTCTTCAAATCACAAGAAATGTCCACTCCACTCTGCAGTGTTTATTAATCAAGAGCATGAAGAAAACATGCATCTTTAACCTGTGTCATTCATAGAGAAGTCCTGTTGAAGCCAAAATGTAAATGCAGTTTTTGATCTTTGGAGGGAAAGTTGGGGAAACCTGATAATATTGGAGAGGTTTCAACTGTGATGGCAAAATAAAATGAAGATTCTGTGTTCTACACCTACTCTCCACTCTTCTTCCTAGAATAAATCTCATCAGAGCTTTTAGGACTCAGAAGAGCATTAAGACTCTAGGAGACATAGTCAGTGAAAAGAGTCCTTTCATTTATATACCCTCTCCCCAGGGGAGCAGAAAGTAGGACAAACTTTCATAGATGAGTAACTGAGCTGCAGCAGAGAGATTTACCCATTACAGTATCTGAACACAGTCGGTAGCCTAAGGACATAGACCTCCCGTGTACACAGCGCTTCATTTTTCTAAACAAATGACATCAGAGTTTGTCCCAGCACAAGCATGGCATAAATTGAGTGAAAATGATCCAGCAGAGTTTTAGGACCCACCTCACATTTTAAAACACAAAGATTATCAGCTAAATCATACTCATTTATGAGAAAAACTATTATTGTGTCGTCATTTGGGAATCACAGTGCTACATTGGAAAACTTATTTATTTAAAAACTGGCATCATTCTGGTACTGAAAGAAATATCTTGTAGATTTCAAATAAAACATGGATATTAAACAATTTGAAGTTTGTGTTAGAACTAGTGTGAGATGGTTTATAAGAGCATTCATGAAGACCGTTTTCATGAGAAAACTTCAAATGCATTGGTTTAACTTATTATAATAAATATAATGCTCAGATTGGGGCTGGATTGGTGGAGTTATAAACTGTCTCCTTTGTGTTGAGATTTTTCTTCCTTTTAGTACAAAGTGCGGTTAAGTTTTCCACAAACAACCCCCTATTAGAGAATAAGGATGCTCATGTCTGCTGGCAGCATGCAGCAGCAACGAGAATCCTGTATTGGTTTTCTCTGCAGATAGAATAGAGAGTCATCAGTCGGAGAGTGATTCCTTCATAAATCCTTCAGCACCAGTGGTATAGAAAGAATTCTTACAGCAAATAATAAAATCAGGATTGGTTATTCTTTATTCAGTTCCTCTATTATACTGAATTGGAGTATGTGTATTAGTCTTGTAAATTAGGCTGGGTTCCTTTACAGAGAAGTTCTAGTTTTTCTTGCGTTCACATCTCCCTAAGTGCTTATAGCCTTGATGCATAACAAAACTGAAAAAAGGAAGAAAAATCCCAAATCCCTTTGTACTATGGCAAAAATATTGGGATATGCATATTGCAAGGCTTTTTAAATTTGCATTTTATTTTAAACATTCTCTTTAGCACAAAAATATTCTGTTGCTTTTATTTTTGAAATCTAACACAAACTTAATAACATTCATCCAAGCACTGGAGATATCCCAAAATAGAAGATTACTAATGTGTTATTTCATTTTTAGCAATGACCTTAGATAAAGATCTCACTATCGTGTATACTTTCCCACGATAAAACAGTTCTGACAGCAGGCAGGCTACTAAAGAAATTCCCGTAGCTCACAGATCTAGTAAGGCTATGAATTGAGACTTCATTCAATGACATTGGTCACATGTATAGAACAGTCTTAATGTTGTGGTTATGTTTCCTTTATTACCTCTCTGCTATCCCCAAGACTTCTCATCTTAAAAAGGTACAGTCATTGCTGATGCTCCTAATCTATGCCTGCTCACTATCTCAGTTCCTCCATTTGCCTCCTAGACTTTCAACAGGTGGTGTTGTCTCTAGAGCCTTATCTCTTCTAAGGCAAATCTGATGCTATTAAAGACTAAAGAAAAACTCTAAGTATCTCCTTTGATTAATCAAGCCTCATAGTTGTTCCTGGAACTGCTTGTTCTGATCAGGTTTGCTTTCAAAGTCATTGGTAATAAGCATTGCTGTGACATTAAAGTCAGAATACTAATGATGAGAAATGGAAATGAGCATGCTTTTAGCTCTCAGTGAAATCTTATTTGGAATAGTTTGCTAAAATGTTGGCTGTCTTCTGAAATCTCATGATCATTATGCAATGTTGCCTCATTTTTATAGGTTGAAATATATTCTATAGGGGAAGAGTAGTTATTCTTCCTTAGCCTTCGTGTGTTTTCAGTTGCAACCCACCCCTGAAGTAAATGATAGATCAATAATAACAAAGGAGTATAATATATACTTATGTATACATGGAGGACACCTTGAATACAGAACCTATCAGTATCTTTGAATTGTAGTCTAATAGACGATCTACAAAAAGTACATTGTTTTCTCATTTAAGAGATTTACAATATAATTTCATCATTTCCTCCTTCCATTTCCTTTTTGCAAACCTCCTAAATCTCTCCTTACATTCAAATTCATGGCCTTCCTTTTCATGAATTATTGTTATATGCATATTAACATGTATTATATATATATATATATATATATATATAATACATAGTCCTACATCTAAACTTCTCAGTCTGTATACTTGCATGCATGCCTTTGGGGCTGATCCCATTTGGAATTGGAAAACCAATTGATGCATTGATGCGCTCTTCCCTGGAGAAGACTATTTCTCTTGCTCTCAGTAGGTCTTAGTTGGCTGCACTTCTCTGTTTAAGGTAGAGGCTTCCTGGTATTTCCCCAGTCCATCTGGCAGTCTATTGTTGGGATCCTTGTTCAACTCCTGTTTAGACAGTCATATTGTGAGGCTTTAGGATGTAGCTTCTGACACTCCTCAGCAAACTCCCTGAGCCTCTTGATCTTATAGTCTTTTTGCCCCTTTCACAATGTTCCCTGAGCTTTAGGTATGGGAATGTTTTATAGATAATTTTTTTGATGTTTTATAGATCAAATGAGACTAGTCCCCACAACTTGTATTTTCACTTGTGTGGGTTTTTTTCTGCATTGTCTCTACTGCAAAGAATAACTTCCTTAATGAGCAATGAGAGCTATACTTAGGTGTGGGTCCAAAGACAAATATGTAGAGTGTTGTTAATAATTATGACAGTTTAATGGAATGGTGGTTGTAGTAAGTTCTCCTCCAATAACTGTGACTGTTTGAACCTGTGGAGATGGCTAGGTTTCCAGTATCAGGCATAATTTCCCTTTTGTTGAGCAAGTTTTAAGAGATAATGAGAAGATATGTTGGTTTCCACCAACATATATATGCCACTAACACAGGCTTAGGGTTATCTTGTCAGGCTGATCATTGTGGTTTTGGGGTACCATAGCTAGGTAGGTCTGTACCACAAAGAGAGAGAGCTATGGGCCTCTAAAGCTAGAGAGCTAGGGCCAAGTGCATAAACTGCAGGAGTTAATCAGAGTGGCTCATTAATGAAGACATTTTCTGATCAATAAGATTCCAATGCCACCTTCCCAGATCATTCCTTCTCCTTGTAAGAAAGGTGAGGTGGGATAATTTTATCTCTCTAAATATGTCTCTAGTATTTTGTATTTCAGAAAATAGTAAATGCAGGCCTTTGATCTGTTACTTCTTTTTTTAAATGTATCCTTGCAGGCCTTTTGAATCTGTTACTTCTTTTTTTTCTTTTTTTTAAATGTATCTTTACATTCCAGAATTTATTCCCCTCTGCCCCCGTCTACCTGTCCACCTTCCAACTGTTCCACATCCCATACTTCCTCCCCAACAACTCCCCTGTCTCCAAGAGGATGTCCCCACCCCCTAGCCCCATCCCACCTGACCTATACATTCCCTGGGGCCTTCAGTCTCTTAAGGGTTAAGTGCATCATCTCTGATTGAGCACAGAACCTGCAGATCGATACTGTATATGTGTTGGGGGTCTCATATCAGCTGGTGTATGCTGCCTTTTTGGTGATCCAGTGTTCGAGAGATCTTGGGGTTTCACATTAATTGAGACTGTTGGTCCCTCTACAGGGTTGCCCTCCTCCTCAACTTAATTCAGCCTTTTCCTAATTCAACCACAAGGGTCAGCAGCTTCTGTCCATTGGTTAGGTGCAAATATTTGCATCTGACTCTTTCAGCTGGTTGTTGGGTCTTCCACGGGGGAGTTATGATTAGGTCCATTTTTGTGAGTGCTCCATAGCCTCAATAAGAGTGTCAGGCCTTGGGACCTCCCCTTGAGCTGACTCCCACTTTGAGCCTGTCTCTGGACCTTCTTTTCCTCAGGCTCCTCTCCATTTCCACTATGTTCATAGCCGTCTTATTTGTGATAGCCAGAAACTTGAAACAACCCAGATGTCCCACGACAGAAGAATGGAGAAGAGTGGTTCTGTAAGAATGTAATTTCAAGTCGCAGCATGAACTTAAAATTAAAGGATTCTTAGTTTTTGAGTTTCAGTTTACACTCAAATATTCAAATATTAGCTGCCCCCGAGGCACATCCCTGGAGGAGTACATTCCAAAGACTCGAACAAACATTCCAGAGGAAAGGGCCCAATATAAGGGAGACGAACAACCTGGGTAAACAGAAGCCACTTAAGTTGTAAAAGATAAGGTGCAAATTTGAGTTACTTAGCAATCAGGCCTGGGAAAGGAAACCGGAGCCTGGGAACTGCTGTTGAAGTCAGCCTTTGTGGTTATTGATTAAGATGTAAAACTGCCCTTATGAGCCCTGTAAATGTGTATAAATTCTGCTTCCAATTTTGGCTCAGAGTTCTTTTTGCTTTCATGCAAGAGGACCCCAGTGCACTTTTTTTTTTTTAATCAATTTATCAATAAACTTCAAGCTATTGCACCGAGTCCTGTCCTTGAGTGTCTCTGGGGGAACCGTCCCCTGGTTTTAGATCTTTAAGTCCAACAGTTCATTTACACAACGGAATACTACTCAGCTATTAAGAACGAGGACACCCCAAGTTTTGCAGGCAAATGGATGGAACTAGAAAATATCATCCTGAGTGAGGTAACTCAGTCCCAAAAAGACATTCATAGTATGTACTCACTAATAAGTGGATATTAGCCAAAGAAAGAAAGAAAGAAAGAAAGAAAGAAAGAAAGAAAGGAAGGAAAGGAAGAGGAAGGAAGGAAGGAAGGAAGGAAGGAAGGAAGAAAGGAAGGAAAGAGCATTCCAGAATCTATTACTTCTTAATTGCCTTCAGCTCAATATTTAGCCCTAGCTCTGCCTGGCAATTTCTAGTCTCAAGGAATTCTAAAGGAACAGATTAATCAAAATGCACGAATAAAAATAACACTATAGGGTTATTTGCCTGCCAAAAAGTAGATTAAATGTAATAGTAACACTATGTAGTAATGAATATGCACATTAAGTATATTTATACTTAAGTATAAATTTATTTCACTCACATGTAGTAATAAGAATTAGTATATATTAATACATTTGTAGCTTATTTCTGTATATACATTAATTCATAAAATTTTATGTGTTCTAATTTATTTACAAGTGTGCAAAATATTTAAATGAATCTCTGTAAAGTTAGAAATAATCTGATGTTGGCTTTCTTTTGGGGTGACTTTACTGGGTTCTACTATCTACTATCCTTCCAACTATAATTCCATCCCAATCCCTTTCAATACTATGTAGTAGAGAAAGAAGGTGGCATAGTCTTCTTTAGATTACTTCCTCCTGATTTGGTGCATTGGGTTCCTTGGTGCAAGTCCAGTCTTCATTGTCTGGATATCTCCCACTAGCAATCCAGCTAAACAACAAACTAACAATCCAGAAATAGCAAACTGCAGCAGCATGAACCAGCAGCAACAGGGACAAGCAGCAGCAGTGCTAGCAGCATTGGAAGAAGCAACTGCCAGAGGATCTTGTGGGGTACTTGCATTTATACTCTTTGAAGAGTCCTCAAAATTCCCAAGGTAAACTATCTGCACCTAGCAAAAATCATGCCTCTTCTAGAGCACAAGACAATCATAGTTATGGCTGTGGACAATATGAAGCAGTCCCAGATCCCACACCTGGGAGTAAAACAAAAGCATATTCACATAACATAACTGAGGTTTTGTTTTGTTTTTTTTTTAAAAAAAAAAAAAACCAAATTCTCACTACAATCTCACTTTAATTTGGGGATTAAAGTGAATTGACAGAGTAAAGAGATAGAGATAAAGGAGCACTTAAAACAAGTGCACTCACATCAAACAAATCTACACTTTTTTCCCTAAAATCCATTCTATTCTACATATTTCTTATATGTACTTCTATTCAAAGAGAAAAATGTAGTATTTCCTGAAAATATTGATATCATATATATATATATATATACATATATATATATATATATGATACACACGCAACATATGTGTGTGTGTGTGTGTGTGTGTGTGTGTTATACACACACATATGAAACTTGTAGGCACAAAGGAAGAACATTTCTTCCTAGAATGAATTAATCTCAATATTTCATATCTTCCCCTTTAAGCCCTCACACTGCATATTCTAGTATAAAAACTAAGTTTAATTGAATAGAACCATTCTACATTTTTAGAGTTTGAAGTTGTATCGTGCTATCTGTTATAAATGATTTTATAAAACACCATCTTTTAATTCAACTTTCACAATTATATATTTGTAGTTTTTCAGAATCATTTTAAAAATGTTTATGAATGTTTTACCTGTATGCAAGTCTGGGTTCCCATGGCTGTTACCTGTAGCTACAAGAGGTTGGTGTTTGTTTGATCCCCTGGAATTGTATTTAAAAACCATTGTGAGTCACAATTGGGAGTGCTGGAAATCAAATCTGAGTCCTCTGCAAGAATAGCCAGTGCTCCTAGCCTTTCTTCAGTGACACCTCTTCCTGTTTAACAGATCTGAAAGGATTGGGTTAGCTCTGGGCCATCAACTCTATGTTCTCAGCACAAAAGAGATTTATTTCCCCAAGAGTCATAAAAGGCAGGGAAGAAGAGCTAAAGACCTGGAAATAGAGGACTATGGAGAAGGGGAAGACAACAATGAAGAGGGGAAAAAGGAGTATTTGTCCTAGTGGACAAAGCAGTCTCTGGATAGAGAAGAGACAGATGTGGCCCATATGCAAATGGAGTTTATAAAGGAAAATGTGAAAATCCTGTGTAAGGATGAGGTGTTTAATTTTAATTGGGCACATTAATTAGGGAAGCCAAAGGGAGCTTTTTCTTATTGAACTTCCATACTTTGATATCTGGACCTTGGTAGTTAGCCTCAGGAAGAGGAGGTGGCCAAATAAGGAAATAGACCTTGCTGGCTAGCTTTAAAAATGCAATCTAATGGATTTTTATCAAGGAAGAGGGAATAGGAAGATGGGCAAGGTACATCTATATCCACTGTATTTCTATTCCAATTATTAAATCATTTATTGTACAGATTAATGTTCTTTATTGTGTGACATGCTCTATATCACTATGTTGTGCTCTCTTCAATTCCATCCTAACTAATACAATCTCATTTCTGTCTAGTCAATCTGCTTACTTTGAACATGTGAAAAAAGAAGTCAAATAATAAGCACATTTTCCCATAATGCTTCTTGCTGGCCTATCAAGGATTATCATTAATCAAATTACTTTATTGAGCCAATGAAAAATCTTGCTTTCCATTGAGTACACAGGTTTTTATATATGTGGTAAATAATGAGTTTTAAATCATCTCTTTGGCCTTACTGTATAGAAAGCATAATAATGGTGGGGTTTAATTTTCCCCAGCTCTGAGACCTGAACATTGATTTCCCTTCTTAGCAGCCAGGTCCTTCCTTTCTACAGTGAATGCTCCAGGACAGACAGGCTGATGATGAGCCTGACTGGGTGAATCAGTGGTCACAATGACTGGTGAAGCCATGGTCACCTGGTTTTTCAGTCAGGGATGATATAGTGTATCTTCATTTCTTGTATAAGGTTTGAATGAAAATGGTCCCATAGGTTCATAAAGAGTAGCACTATTGGCAGCTGTGGCCTTGTTGGAGGATGTGTGTTACTAGAGACAGGGTTTGGGGTTTGAAAAAATCCACTGTCTTTTCCTTCTGCCTGAGCATCTGGATGTAGCACCCTCAGTTCCTTCTCCAGCACCATGTCTGCCAGCATGCCACCATGCTTTCCACCATAATGAAATTGAACTAAACCTCTGAACTGTAAGCCTCTTCAAATAAATGTTTTCCTTTATAGGAGTTGCCATGGTCATGATGCCATCTCAGAGTAGTAGAAACCCTAAATAAAAGAGAAGTATTCTCAGGATATTTATGAATTTTACCTGAGAACTATGTGCTCTTTTGAGTTCATACTGGTTCTCCCTAGAAACACACAGAATAATTTACTGTAGGGAAGGTACAGAAAGGATAAGAATGAGCCTGTCCCCAGATGCTAAAATTTACCCCTTCACAATATATCGAAGTCAGTTTCTTATGAGATTGAAGCATTCCATCCTGCACAGAAAGCAGGCAAAGGCAAACAACTCAAAATAGCTTCAGAAAGTCCCTGAAATTAAACAGATTCATTAGGCCCCTTCCTGTCTAAATGAATAAATGCTGAAAGTCCCTCTCAGATAAACCAAACTGCAAAGAACACTCACAGATAAGATCCAGAAGAAGTAAAAAAAAAAAAAACATTCTAGAAATGATTAAGACCAGTTGAGGCAACTGGAAAAGACACTCTGCCATATGAAGTGTTGCCTTCAGGCTGTGAAGTGTGCTCCAGGATCCCAGCTTTGTGAGCTGTAACCCATGCTGGGGTGGGTTTTGGTGATGCAGCTGTCTTTGAGTCATCAATAAAACTCATGGTTTCCTACCTTGAAATTTGCATCTGTACTTGGGTCTGTTGTGGGCTCTTTATCTGGGGTGAATAGGCATGTATGTTATGTCCCCCAGGAAGTTTTGTCATTCAACACATGCGACTCTTTTAACCTAGAAAACAAAAGCTTCTGCTAGTATAAAAGGAAAGGAAATACCTTGTTTCATTTATAGACAGAATGCTTTTAATTTTAAAAATTGAGATGTTTTATGCTATTTTACTGGCTTATAATGGATTTTTTTCTCTGAATTTACAGTGCAAGTCATGGTGAGTAGCTTATTTTGGGGATGTGGGAGTCAAATGTTATTGTTGCTAATGGTAGTAAGACTTCCCAGTCCCTGTCTGTGGTTAATGATCAGAGACATATATATAGTACTTCTCTTTTTTCAGTTACTCCTAGATGACAGATGAAAACACTTTGTTCCCAGACAGTTATCAGATTATACCCATACCTTGGGGCAGAGATTTGAATGAGTGTGAGTAGATTGATAGAGAATGGATAAATTCACATTTGGTTTGATTAAAAAAAAATCTATGTATATATCTTGCTGGGATAGAAGAAATTAAATAGGTGAAAGAGAAATCTGTGGCTCCAGCAGAATAGAAGGATGCAGACAAAATGCACAAGGATATTTATTGGAAACATTGGTCATTGACCCTTCATCCTAAATTCAGGATAGCCAAATGTCAAGATGTTGGACTATTGGTAAGAAGTTTCATTTCTTAAGATTAATATGGAATAGGCTTTAACAGGCAAGTAAAAGTCAAACAAGTAGTGATAGTGAACGTAGAGGTAGAGTTATCTGAACACAGGAGCTCAAGAGTACCAGGACGGTGAGGTTTGAGAGCCACTGAGGATGTGTAAGGACATATGAAGCTCAAGACAGACGTCTCTCACTCTGTTTCTGATGGTTTCACTGCACACAGACAGATGCATCTCCTGACCTTCCTCGTTCTCTACAGCTGTCTATAGTCAGTGGTCAACACATCCTTAGCTCCTTCCTTGGTGGTCAGTAGTTACTGGATTGGATAAGGATATAAGTGAATGAATGAGCCTCGGTACCATATAATTGTCTTCTGGGGGTAAAGTAGTTATTTATATTGTATCATTTTAAAAGTTCTTCACATATCTAATCCACTGTCTTTAGTGAATGGGTCTTTGAATTTACTCAAATGATTGCTGCTGTGTAATTACAACAAAAGTTAGCAAATATCCCATCATTTCTTTTTAGTCAGTTCCCCTTCACATCCATTGAGGCAGTCACTGGTCTATTTTTTTTTTTTTAATTTTATGCTCCAAACTTTCTTCCAGGTGAAAACATGTGTACACTGTGAGTATCAGTAGTTGATTGCTTTTGAATGCTAATGGTTCAAGCAACACAAGTATTCCATATTCTTAATACCACAGAATACCTGTACTCCAACAGAATGAGTTTAGCTTGTTTCCACTTTGTAGGGATTATGAGTAGAACTGTGGAGAGTTTACATATATGCTTCTGTATGAACATAAATGTTCAGTTCTATTAATAAATATATCAGAATGCATTGTCAATGCACAGCATTTGGATTATTTTGTGTCCATATCTTCCCTATGCTCACTTGTCTTCTGCAAAGCTGCTTTGGCGAAGCATCTTCTCTTTTCTGCCGCATCCCTTGTGTTCTAGATGAGTTCTGAGAGTTTGTTATGAGGCCTGAATGAACACATTGCGAGGTCTGCGATTGAATGTGATCCTCTCATGCTGTCAAAATTTACATGTTTTCAAATGTGGATAAAATCCAATTTATCAATTTTATTTAATCTATTTTAGTGTATTTAAGAACCATTTCGAATGTGTCCATGTTGTCCGTGAAGATCTAGTGATTATATGTTATATGTCAAAGTTCATGCTCCCTTGAGTTAGTTGTTAGTCTGAGAGATGTGGGTCAGGTTTTTTGTTTTGTTTGTTCATTTATTTGTTTTTTTTTTTGTGTGTGTGTGTGTATGTGTGTGTGTGTAGCAGACATGTTCATATGCTGTTGTTTTGTTTCAGGGCTGTGCTTTTCCATTGAAATATCTGTTTATCTGTGTAAAAAAGTCAACCGACTTTGTTCTGTATTTCTCCTTGGAGACTGCTCTTTTGCCTATATCTGGGAGACTCTCAAAATGGCAACCATTACAAGTGTTGAACTTTTACCATTAAAAAAAAATGCATCAAATTCTCATAAATAATGTAAACTTCCTTCCTTTTTAATTTTTTGTGTGTTATAATTGAGTTGATTTTCTATAAAATGTGTGAGTCCTGCGGTTGACCCGTGGGAATGTCAAAGAGGAACAAAACTGGGATTCGTCTTCCTTTGTAAACCACTGGGGAACAATGTAAGTCTTCACTGAAAAAGGTTCTGTAGCACTCCACCTGCTTCACTCTGCTGATGTCTACAATCCTGTGCCTAATTTCCTTCAGAAAGATATTTTCATAATTTATTCATTTTTGCATCAATATCCTTCACCTGAAATTCTGTTATTGATGGTATCATTTTATTTTTTAATATGACTCCTTGTAGTTTCTCACTTTTACATAGAAAGACAATTGATTTGAATGAAGCAGCGTATCCCGTGTCATTCATTAGTAACGTCAATACATTTCTAGCATTCACTTTTATCATCGAGTTGTTTTCTTAACTTACATTCTCAAATTAAACTTGTAGTCTACAGTCAAATAGAACTCATTTTCTTATTCTTTTTTTTCCTTCTTTAATTTTTTAAAATTTTATGTTTAACTATTTTGTGAGTGCTGGAAACCGAATCTGAGTCCTCAAAAAAGAGCAGCCAGAACACCTAAAAGCTGAGCCATCTCTCCAGCCCTTCTTGAAATCTTTTAAAATTCCCTTATGTTGAGACAATATTTCTTTTCATGTTTTAATCTAGTTCATACTGGTTGGTTTTTTTTTCTGTTTTATACCTTGTTGTCTAACTTGTTGACTGACATATTTCTATTTTTTCTCAGAATTCACATTTAATAGATACTTTTTTAAAAAGAAAAAAAAAGAATTAACAGGTTGATTTCTGTGACTGATATAAGATGTCTACCCAAAACACAGCTCAGACCATTACTAATAGTGGAAGAAAGGCTATCCACACCCAACCTTGTAGAAAAGACTTATCTGGAATCACACACATCATGTGTTTAAGGACGAGTAGAGTACAAGAGATTTTCTTCTGGCTGTTCAATGCTGCCTGGCAGATAAATGATTCAGTGCTCACTTCTTCTTAGAGAAATACTCTTTAATCTTTTGGACATCAGGCTTGATGGTATCACTGCCAGGTTTCCAGCCAGCTGGGCACACTTCACCATGTTTCTCAGTGAACTCAAAGACCCGGAGTAGTCTCAGAACCTCATCCACAGAGCGGCCAACAGGAAGATCGTTTATTGTTATCTGGTGAAGGGTACCTTTATCATCAATAATAAAGAGGCTGCTGAAAGATATACCTTCTTCAGCCTTTAAGACTCCATAATCCTGAGCAATGGTGTGCTTGGGATCTGATATTAAGGTAGTTTTCAGGAGTCCCAATCCTCCCTGTTTCTTGGGTGTGTTAATCCATGCCAGATGACAGAAGTGAGAATCCACTAAGCTCCAATCACTTACTTGGCAGTTGAGTTTCTTAAATTCTTCTGCACTATCACTGAAAGCAATAATCTCGTGGGACACACAAAAGTAAAGTTAAGAGGGTAAAAGAAGAACACAACATATTTTCCTCTGTAATCACTTAGGATGATATCTTTGAATTGTACATCTGGCATAACAGCTGTAGCTTTGATGTTGGGAGCAGAATGCCCAATATTTGCATTTCCTGAAGACATCTTGCTATCAGCAGGGTGGAGCCACAAGTCTCACAAAGAGAATCAACCATGAGGACACAAGAAGAAGTGCCATATTTGTATTTTTATCACATGTATGTGTACACAAATACAATTTGTAGGCAGAACACTTTATAAACAGATATCAGTTAAGGATCACTTTGTTGATTAAGTGTCCCTGATGTTTTGCTTTATCTTTCTGCTTACCATACCAATTGTTAAACGGTGAACATTGAAGTTCACAGGTTCTACGGATTTTCTATTTTTCTATTATTTCTACCCATTTTTTTTCATGTGTTTTGAAGTGTCCTTGTGACTTACTTTCATGCTAAGATCACATAATACTCAGTGGGTTTTGATTTTAGCATCTCATCATGGCTCTCTTGGTTTCTCCTAATAACACTTTTGATGTTTACTTTGTCTGTAGTCAATGTAGACACCATCTTTCCTGTATTAGTATTGAATAGAGTATCCTTTATTAGTCTCTTACTTTCTATATTTTAAGGAGATAGCATACAGAATATTATATTGTTCCTTGTAAAAGTAACTTAATTTAATACTCTGTCTTCTAGCTTATTGTTTAGGCTATACAAATTACTGATACAAACTTTTTGTCTCAATTATTTTGCTATGTATTTGTAATTAATTCTTTAAATTAAAACATTCATGTTCTCTTTTTTGTTTATGGGTTTGAAGTATTTGCTTAATTCAGCATGTTTTCCTGATGGCCATTTATTTTACTCATTTTAGTGATTGCTTTATGAACTACATTTTGATTGCTCACTTTTCTTCAATCTTGTGTTTGTCTTATCACTTAGTTTTTCTATCATTTACATTACGGGATTATTAGGAAAAACGTAGTATTGTGTATTTGTTTAGAAATTGCTACTATATCTTATTCTCTCACTTCTCTCTTGCATTTTCCTTGGGTCTGATTAGGTGCTGTAGCACTTCTTCAATGGGTCTGGAGATGAGCAGCTCTGAATTTCCACTTGCTGCCCACTGAACAATGGTCTGTTTCCCTTAAGTTCTGAAGGATACTGTTCTTGATTGTAAAGTCCGAGGTTGTATTTTCCTGAAGCTTAACAACATTATGGTTCTTGTTTACCTGCTCTTCCTTGACTTCTGATGAGATTTCTTCAATCACTAGGATACTTGATCTTATATGTAAATTCTTAGTTTCCTTAAAATTATATTCTAAAACTTTTAAAGCAACTTTCTTATCTGTGTAGGTGTGGTTTTGGGTGTTCATTTTGACTAAGCCCTTGTTTTTCGATTGCTACATTTATAAAGCTGTCCTGTGAGAGGCTCTGCCAGAGCTTGCCAGAACTTGACCAATACAGATGCTCACAGGCAACCATTAGACTGAGCATGGGGATTCCAATGAAAGAGGAGAAGGACTGAAGGAGCTGAAGAGGCATGTAACCCCTTCAGGAAAAACAACAACAGTTTCTATAGAGTATATCACTATTATTTTTATGTCATTTGAATATTTCCTCCTAACTTCTAACTTTACTCAGCATCTTTTTATGCCCCTTGCTGAAAAAGATAGTTTGTCTTACTGTTTCTCCTTTCTGGATAACTGTAGCACTGCACAAAGTATGCTTGCCATAACAAAGCTACAAAGAGAAATGAAAAGTCATCCTTTAAATTCATTCCTAGCTTGTTTCTTCCCATTTTGAACCTCTTTCACATAAGTCAAAGCCATAGGTTTTGGCAAAGGCGCCAATCATGCCCCATATTTCCTGCCTCTGAAATGGAAACATAGTCCTGGGTTGGAGCCTTCCTATATCTATAACAACTATGGCTTTAGACTCAACTTGGAACCCAATGAGTCTGAGGCAAGTATATTTCATCATTGTGTTTATTTATATGTTCCTATCTAGAGGTCTCACATGAAAATTTATCAAGGATGGGAATGAAGACATCACAAATGACAAATTGCCAGAATTATAATGTTCTCTTCATTGAAATATATTAATAAGACAGAGTGTGTTAAATCAAGCATAGCAAATTCAAGTACAGACAGGTTCATAGGCAATGATGCAGACTGTAGAATATTAATAGGACTCTGTTGGGAGCTTCCTCATAGCAAACTGCCCCAGACATCTGAGGAAACTGAAAATCTAACTGTGGGTATCACAAAATAGACTTTGATGAGACTTTCTTCCAGTGACTATAACACAAATAAACAACAACAACAATAACAACAACCCCAGAAGCTTAAAACTCAATCTCATATTGTGGCAAGCTTCAAACCTGTCTTTCAAGAATTGACAAGCTAGTAAAGCTCATAGTCCAGAAACTGAAATGTGTTGAATTGTGACTTGCCTCTACATGATCTGAAATTCATGGGGATAAAAGAAAAGTAAAAGGAAATCTGTTTACTTGTGAGTTTCTGAAGCATTTAAGTCAATACGTTTACAATATAAGCAATGCATTGATTTTAAAATCAAATTTAGACAAAAATCTCTTCTATTAGCTGATGCTTAGAAGTTTTTCACAATTTTCATTAAAATAAGAAATTATCCTCTTTAGCATTTTGAATGTTTTGTCTCTATTTGATAAGACTGTGTGTGTGGTGTGTGGTGTAGTTATATTGTGTATTCATGTGTGTATATCTCTATGTCTAATCTGGGTGTGAATGTGTTTGTGTCTAGCTGCATATATTGTGTGTATGTTTGTCTTTCTGTATGAATGGGTATTTTCTTGACTCTTTATGACTCTGTATCTTGAATGAAAGGGCCAGATATACTCCCTACAGTGTTATTTTCTCTTTCTTGTCATTGCCATATTCTACAAATTCCATGTTTGGGCCTTTAAGACCTTGCTCTCAGCATTTCCCATTCACTCTGAAGCATAGAAGTAAAACAGAAGCAAAAACATCTAATCATATCATATTATCTTCATCATTTTGATGTTGAAGATACACCAATCCCCCAAATCTGCTTCAGGCTATTTACTTCTAGATGAATTCTATGGAGAGCCTTTGATCTGGTGAAATTTGACTGAATTTTAAATTAAAGAAATAGAGATCATCTAACATTCAGCATTTCATTGACATCCAATATAAAGTGCATATCACAGTCAAATAAAGGAGTCTCTGGTGACCACCATGACCCTGGGTGAATAATCTCAGGAGTTCTAGTACATTTTCAAACACAGATCTTTCAGAAATAACAGAATCTGAGAACATTGCTAAAGCAAGTCATATATAAAAATTGATTATATTTTTAGCCTCTTATTCTTTGATGAAGATGCTGTTTTAAGCCTAAAACTAATTGACAGGATTGAAACATATACATCCTTATAATTATTTTGGTCTGAGTTATAAAACTGTCCATGTATGCTGTTAAGAGAATGCTTGCCTAGTATATAAGAGAGCCCTGAGATTCATCCCTGATATCACATAAAATAGAAAAAAAATGATACATGGTTGTAATTCTAGAAGAGCAATGGGAAGGAGAATTAAGACGTGTGTGTGTGTGTGTGTGTGTGTGTGTTGTGTGTGTGTTGTTGTGTATGAGAGAGAGAGTCAGAGACAGAGACAGACAAACATAGCACAACACAGAGCACAGAGAGACACAGAGACACAAATCAAGAGACTGAGACATACAGAATAAATTCCTAAGAAGAAATACTCTGTATAATGAACTGTAAAGTACCATATTACCCAACCCCCCAGCTACTTTGCTCCAAATATCTGGTTATTCATGGTAAATTCTAGTCAGTCTTACTTGTCCTATTTCATGTTATTCATGTCCGATAAGTCACTCATGTCTCCTTAGATATATAGGTATCTTTTATGAAAATAATGCTAAAGTGGATGCATTTTATTGATCTTGAAGTAGATGATGATCCCAAAATTAGAAGCAGTACTATGGATACCTTGAAGATGCCATTATTAGTTCTTGTTTCCTAGTTTATTTGGTGCTTTTTAATAATACTCTTCCAGAGATCAAGTATAGCATACATTTTGGGTTTTTGTTTTTGTTTTTAGTTGTTGTTGTTAGCAAGACTAATCCATAAAAACTAACTAACACCTTCTATATCTTTTTAGTATTAAAGAAGCTTACCATCTCTTCATAAGAACACTACTAACACTCGTTAGATTATTAAGCAGAAAGAAACTTAGAATCTAAAAACTGAATTCTGGAGTCTCATAGTTGAGATTGAATGAAGGAAGCAGTTATTTAAATATTATAGAAAGGCTCAATGCTTCTCCCTCATCCTAAGAAGAACAGGAAGGAATTAACAGCAAAAATACACAGATAAAAAGTCAAAAGAGAAAAAACAGAAATCAGAAAGGAAGAAATGAAGAAAGAAAGAAACTACAAAGAAAGAAAAGTTTCACACATCAAAATAACCATGAGTGTAAAAACTCTAAATGTAAAGGTGAAGTCTAAAATGTAATTGAAACCTGAGGGAATTCTAGAAACATCACTCTGGAATATCTCGTTTTACTTAAGCAAGTAATGGGCTGAAAATTATGTTCTTCCTTTCAGAAAGATCCCCCAAATCGACTTCATTTGGACAAGGTGGTGATCAGAGTGGAGGAAAGGGATTGACTTGATGTCAACAACAGAGCTAGAGGCTTATGTGCTTTTCAACTGTCTCTACACAAGAGGCATGGATACACTTCCTTAGCCACTCTGGTTTTCTTGGATAGTATGATCAGAACTTGTAATTACAAAACATGGTTCTAATTGATAAGTCTATCCACATGAAGCACAAAAGGTCTTTTTCCAAAGCCATTTTTTGCTGCAGCTTCAAATTATCTTAAGAGTCACTGCATTTAAAAATGCTGGTGTTTCTTTTAATAACTATAGTCTTGCAGTGTGGACAGACTGAACAAACATACTTTTAATATGGTCAGATCTCATTTCCTTGTCCTCATCCATGGATTCAGTCAAGAGAAATAAAATTGTGCCTAAACAAGTAAATCATTTTCCACAAATATTATTATCAAAGGACACAGTATAACCACTGTACTCCTAGCATTGATATTGTATTGGATATGAACAGTTTCCATATGATTTGAAGGCTACAGGAGCATGATATCCATGGACTGTTAGCAAATACTATGCTTTTTCTGAAACAGTCTTTCTGATTAGTGCTCTCTGCTATTCACAAGTATCTTAGAAGCAACAGATATAGAGTATGCAGAGGGACAACTGAAAATTTGAATTAAAGTGTGTGTTTGCACATGTGTATGTTATATGAATTAATAATGCAATGAGTTATAAGGTCTTTAGTAGTTATCGGCCATCTAGGAATAATTCAGCCTAGAATTATTTATGTAAGACTATTTGCCTTAACTCAAGCCACTCTTGCAATTTGAAATAGTGGGGTAGAAACAAGGCTGGAAAGCAGAGTGCTCACAGCTTACACCTTCCCTTTGGTGTCTTATTTCAATACTCTGCCTCAATTGGTGATCCAAGGCAGAGAAGCTTCAGCATAGCATTTCCTTCTGAACTGCACTTCAAGAGTGAGATCTTTTCATTAGAATTGATATTGATAAAATGTACAAAGTACCAAGAACAATATAGAAGTAGGATTTGTCTGTATTGAGTCTGGTGACATTCTCTATAGAAATACAAAGAAAAAAAATTAAAGCTCTCAACATTTAAAAGACCCTAACAGTCAAAGCAACCCTGAAGAATCAGGAATTGTGAGGGTATTGGAATATCTGATTTAAAATTATATCTTATCTGTTATATATATTCACTGACACAAGAGTGGTCAAGAAGATGGTAGAATAGAAGATTCACAAAAGACTACACATCTACAGCTATTGGAACTTGACAAAGGTACAAAAAATATAAATTTATATTTAATTAACTTTCAATATCTTTTTATAACTTGAAAATGGTGAAAAAAAAAAACCTGGGAATACTGTTATAGGTTGATGAAACTTGGTGCATATCTATAACTTTATTCAAAGCCTACTTTAAAAAAACTAGAGATTTAAAGAAACATAGGAGAAATATGTGGGTCGGAGAAGTTAATCTGAATGACTGCAGTAATGACTGGCAAATGGAATTACATGCAATTGAGAAGCTGCATGCAGCAAAGGGAAGTCTTAACCAACCACAGGATCAGACAGCGAGTGGCAGAAAGTCTTTTCCACAACTCATCAGGCAGAGATTCACATATAGAAGAACCAAAGAAGCTAAATGACAAAAGTAAATAATTCAATAAATAAACAGGCAAATGAACAGGTACTTTAGGTGAAGTGAAATAGTTAATAAAAACTGTAAAATTGTTTGTAATCTTTATCATCTGAGAGATACAAATGAAATCCATACTGGCATTCTCCCACCACTCTTCACTCTGAATTGCTAGCAAGAAAAAGTACAAATGTTGTCCAAGGCACAGAGAATAAAGACTCATGCAAAATTTTGGGAAAGTAAATTAGTCCAAGCATGAGAGAAATCAATATAAAGTTTTCTTCAAAATCAAAAATAGAACCACCATATGGCCCAGCCACAACACCAGGGTCTTCACCCACAAAACACGGTCAGTTTCCTTGGGAGACACCTGCATATCCATATTTATTACAATGTCCCTTACAACTGCAGTCTGTGAAGTCAGCATAGGAAGTATATGCACAACACAGCTTCATCAGTCACAAAGAAGAATGAAATCATGTTGTCTGTAGGAAAGTAGTGAGAACTGAATATCATCATAGGAAGTGACACTAATCACACAAGAACAGAAGGCTATGCCATATGTGCAATTTAGAAAGAATTTTTTGAATCACATTAAATTAAAATTTTTTTGTGTGGATGTATACGGGGAAAGGAAAGAAGTGATTAAGAATGAATGAGACCAAAATGGTGAATATAATCGGTGGTGATTGTGTGTATCCAAAAGTGCTTTCCTTTAATTTACACAACTATAGGGCCTTTCTTGAGCACAGACTAATTAGGGTGATCATATAGCAATTTTAAATAATATATATAATTTTAAAATATATACATATATTTTAAATAGATACATGAACATAACTCTTCTCTACACTGGACCTTTTTACAGAGAAAATGCCAAATTGACAAATATGTTTTCTCTGGTTCTCCTGGCTTGTTATAAAAAACACAGTCATGTTTAGAAAACCAGCAAATGCTACAGTCTTGGAAGACAGGAAGCTATGTGTGATGTTCTCTGAAATACAATGGGCCTCAAGTATTTCCCAGTTAGATAGAAACTGAAGTCCAGGAAAATGAAATGAATTGTCAGACTTATATTAGGACTACTTACATTTAAAGCCATTCTCCTCCAATGCTTATTTCATAATGATCTCCATTTAAATTTAATTCAAAGAAACATCAATCCTTTAAATCTATATCAACAGTTTCAGTTATGGGAAAAGCTAATTTCAGAGGTAACTTCTGTGTTCTTTTCCCTTGTTCCTAAACTCATCATCTGTGTGTGTCCTGGTCTATCATTAGTGGAGTTGGAGGGAGAATTTGGGTTAGATACTTCAGTATACAAATAGAATGAAATATAAATACATTTCTATTCTCGTTATTTAATTCACTATTATCATACATCTGAATTCTTTTGATTTCTTTTCTAAAAAATGGTGGGATTTACTCTGATCTCAAAGTCTACTATCTGCAGCAGGAGCACAGGATGGTGGAGTCTACTGACTATTTCTTCTAAAATCCGCAGATATTCTATGTAGCTAGTCTCTCTAATGTGGTCTCTGCTGTTCACATGCAATATTGACCTCACACTCAATTTTTTTCACATGTTTTGAATCTGAGCATATTTTTATGGAACACATGTTAGATTAAGAAAGGGTAAGTTCATAAATAAGAATTAAGGTTCAAAAAGATTCAATGATTCAATTCAAATGGATTCAACTGAGAACTACGTTCAATTGAAAAGATAAATAGCTACAATTTTTATATTATGTACCCTTGAGATTGATAATCTCAGGTATACACAGTATAGACTGGATCTTCCTTTGAATTGGCCACAATCAGTGGAATAGCCCTATCCCTTTATCAAAGAACATACTCAGTGGTTGTAAGTGCATTCTTTATCTAGATTATTATGAAGGCTGGTGGACAGGCCTGGGGAGAGCAAACAGATAAAAATTAAACTGCTTTACAATATTAAGGGTTGCTTGATAAATATTATGAAATTTTCATTTATAGTGGAATTTTCTACTTATTGTTGCAAGTGTGTGTATAACTCAATTTATCAGTGAAATTTTTGGTCTCTGTAGACACATTACAAGCTTTCACTGAATTTGGGCTTTGGAAGAATAGCAGACATGAGACAAAGTGTGATCCTGTTAAAGTGTTTGATACAATCTCTCCATTGTGGACAATTTAGCTCCAAAGAAACAATATTGGCTCTATTGTGCTCTCAATAGTCTGTGTCCAAATAAGAGTAATCAGTCAAAAAGAAAAGAAAAGAAAAGAAAAAGCTTTAACAGGAGTTTTGCTAAGTTGAGGAAGCCAAGGACTGGCTTATGGCTGCTTCCTGTGATGCAGAACCAGGGAGGTGGACAGAAAATAAAGCCTGTGACCTCTCACCTTGACCTTTTATATGAAAGGGTGTCTTTGGGTCTTCCTGTTTAAGAGACAAATGCGTTTGTCTAATGTGTTTGTCTCTGATGTAGATGAATGGGAAGTTTCTGTTTCATATATTAGCTTAACTAGAATGAAATACTAGCTTCAGCAAATAGAATCAGCATTGCCGTATACATTCACCTGCAATCGTTAGTGGCTATCTCAGACGTAGGACATTGACACACAGGGAAAATGCAACTGGGACAGGACCATTGACTTAGTCCCAAGTATGGATGGGGCATTCAGCAGTGTTTCAGGTTAGGATGTCAGAGGTGAGGTTTGGCATTGGAAGGTATGTGAGGTAGACTAATAGATATAAAGAGGACTAACATCTCCTGCCATAAGTCAGATTTACCTGGGGGATGGGATCAGATGCTGAGAGTGGAAGGTTAGTGTCAATTCCTTCTTACCTGGATTGCTGGGTTTGGTCTGATCAGAAAAGAATCCTCAGTACCTGGAATATTTGATGCTCTGATGAAAAGAAGGTTGGTGATCATTATATAAGAAGCTATGAAATATGGCAGAATCAAAATGTGAGTGCATTCTGCTGAAGGCTAGAGTCTTTCTGAATTCATATCTTTCAACAGATTAACAGCGAAACCATCCATTTGTTTATTCACTGGTACTTACTGTCGACACAGTGCTTTATTCTGTGACCGGAAGTAGAACACGAGCAAACAAACATCCGTGCCATCCTCAAGGAGCTTGCATTCTACAGTGAAAAACCTATAATGAGCACTTTATACTGAGATTTTCAGAAAATCATAACTTCACAAATATGAAAGGTATGATGATAGGGATCAAAGGAGAGCATACACAGAAGTCTGGAAAGCAAGGAAACATTAGGGGCTGTCTGGTTGTAAATGACAAGTCATGCATGGAGTTGACACAGGGCAAGTGATATTAAATCAGATACAGGAAGCAAATGCACAGATTGCATTTATTTCTCTATAAATTTGAAATAGGTCTTACTACTTATGCATTAGTGCTATCGGGTTAAAAAACATACAAACAATGACGTGGTAGAATTGTGATACCCTGTGCCTATTAGAATCTTCTTACTCTGCTGATGCAAAGGTGGCATTATAAAAGTGTTTGGTGAGAGTCGTTCTATTAGTAGTTACCTGTTTCGAATTTTACATCTTAAAACTGGCCACTTATTATTAGGAGAATTAATTTTTGAGCAGGATCTATTTAGGATCCTTCTCAGAACTGTGATACTTCTTTGAAATTCTTCTGATCTGCAGAACCTCAGTACAGTGCAGACATGCCTGAACTGAACTGATTTGCAACGGGCTTTATCTGCACTGGTCTGGCTCCATTAGACTGGGTTTATGTTATAGAATTGCTCTTCTCAACTGTCTGGATTTTTTTTTTTTTTTTTTGTGTGCCCTGACTATTTACTAACTGCTAAGAAAGATCAGTCAGTGTAACTCTCTTATATGCTGTTCAGTCCATTTCTTCTCTATGTCATATCTTTTGGGTTGGAAACAAAATCTAGGGTTGACAAAAATAGCATATGTTTCAGATGAACTCAGTGTTCTGTAAAGTGGAAAGAGCTAGCGATTTTATAGTTACTATAATTGGAATCGCAAGGAAACACTGCATGGTGGGGCTAATTTAAATGTGTTTGCCTTGTGCACTACCTGTAATAATAACAAGAGTAATTTTATTATATTGATTTATATATATATATATATTATATATATATATCATTACATAAAGTAGTAAGGAAGGTCAGTTAATTTTTCACTCTTGAATAAGTTGCTGATGTTCAGTTTTGGAGTCTAAACTGGGTTATTCATGTTAGAGTGTCTAATATTTACCTCCAAACAAGTTTCCATTGCAGAAGGTACATTCTACCCTTGTCACCAATGCACCTCTTGTTTATAAAGCACACACTTATTTCCAAGATTTTTAAAATGGATATAAAGTTACAATTGCTTAATATGCTTATACTATGCTATGTTTCAAGGTTGATGTCCAAACTCTGGCATATCTTTATTAATTTTAAAAAAACAGGTTAAAAACTTCAAAGTCCAAAGAAATCTCAGTAGACCAATATCTACTCAGATTCTGACAAAGTCAATCAATGACTGTCTTCCTTAATTGCATATTTACAGCTTTTATAAAGTTGTGGCTCCTGAAGGCACTGAGGCTATTGAGTGCTATCCTCATGAAGTGTTAGTGGAAATGGGATTTAATTAGTAGGGTATCACGGAAACAAACAAAGTGGATTTAAATGAATATTAATCCATATTTGTGCCTCAAATGTCCATTGTTTCTCAGTTAATAAAACTTTCTTGGATCGATAAATTTTATGTTGCCTCACCTCTTACCTTCACCTTTTATAACACATAGTGTACTTGTTTTTAAAATTTCTAAAATTTGAAGAAAGAAAAACATTAACTCAAACTCTCTGAAACTGATTATTGTATCACTTCTAAATCTGGGAAGCGCATTTAACATATCTTCTACCCAGAACTGACCACTGTCTCTCTCTATGAGAACATTAATCCTGTTATTCTTGCTGAGAGTTCCTATACGGTGCTCTCTTTTATTTTAATCAGCAAGTTTAAATGGAAGACAGTGGTGGATGATATCAGGAGCACACCTGAAGACAGTACCTATCTTAGAAAGTCAGAAAGTGATGGTTAAATAAGTTTTTCCTGTGGACAGGAGAAGAGACATCTACTGACCAAGGATAGAAAGAATGACTAGATCCAAGGAATGATTCCTCCCACGCCTTACATGGTCTAACGACGAGTGTATTAGGCTCCATTATAGAGTATCCATGAAGAGTTACTCACAGAAGTCTGTGACTCCAAATAGCTGCACCACTGACCAGTCTCACTCCAAGATTGGATGACTCTTCCTGGTAGTTTAATAGAGTGTGTTAGCCCTCAGTTAACCCTCCATAGTATGTATATTGCTGACTTGTCCTAAGTCATGATGATTATATACAGAGGGGAGGAATTAAATAGAGGTGGAAGGAGGCATGAGGGGGGAGGCCAAATTCTCAGCAGAGGGTTTAATGCTCCTGAGCACCCCTTCCTTTCATGAGGGAATGTCAGCAGGTTGGCTTTTAAAAGTCACATGTAGCTGGGTGGTGTGTTACATTTCTTAAATCCTAGCACTTGGGAGGCAGTTTGAGGCCAGCCTGGTCTACAAAGTGAGTTCCAGGTCTACCAGGACTACACACCGGAACCCTGTCTCAAAAATAAATGAATAAATAAACAAATAGTATTTAATTCTTTTTTAAAAGTCCCTTGTAGTGTGACAGGTGCTTCTGATTAAGATAAAAGATAAAAGAAAAAAGATAAAACCCACAACAGTGGTTTTCAATGTTTAATTATTACAATGCATATCAAGGAAGTGTAAATTAAGTTCTGCATTTGTTACTTTATGTAATTGACACCATATATATACATATATATATGTGTGTGTGTGTGTGTGTGTGTGTGTGTTTGTGTGTGTGTCTGTGTGTGTGTGTTTAGTTCATTATTCTATATATTTCAAACATTTCACAAATATGCATTACACATCATAATAAATAAAAGATACTTAATGAAAACCCTTTTCACAGGGAACTTCTAATTTTGGAATTCTAAAATTTTATCCATGTTAATATTTTCCTTGTCAAGATACCCATTCTCTCATAAGATTGAGTAAAAACTTAATTCCTCTGTATAATAATTTAAAAATAAAAACTACAAAATACTACTTATACATCAAATATGCTTCATATCTTTTATTCCCTACGAGGTCCTACCTCAAAACACTATGGTTTTATTTTTCTAAACTATGATTTTGTTATGAATAATTAATGAAACAATCCCTAGACTTAGAGATGAGAGACACAGCTTTTGAGTCTTCAGTTTGAAATCAGTTTATAATCTCAGACAAATAGCTGAAGTTCTTGAGTTTCTCCTACTGGAAAAAGAAGTTTTCAAAGGAAAAGTAAGACTTAACAGGCTCATCTATCTCCAAAGTTTTAAGGTATCAGCTGAAAAAGCTCTGAGTTAGATACTCAGTCTCTTGCCCTCTTTTCCTTTCTTCAGTCTTACATAGTGTTCTAGTAACATTTATCAAAATTTGAGTTCTGCTTTCCAGAAAGAAGTGAAGATCTATTGCTGCCCAGCTTCAGGGAATACAATGTTCTCCAATAATCACTCATAGTGACACAAATATCTTAAGCCCATGAGCTAAAGAAAGGGAACAACCAGAAGGTTCATGGGCACAGGGCAGGTGTGCTGACCATCTCTGCTTGACCCTACCCTTGTTAGTCTGGCATTTCCAACAGCTTCTATATTTTTCAGTGGGGCTAGGTGTTCCTATACAAAACAACTGCACATTCCAAGTGTACTTTGCCTTTTTGGATAATAAAAGACAATTTTAACTAAGAATAAGTCATCAGCATAGGATTTCCCAATAAAAACAACTATATAATAAAGAATTGTAATACTATCCTAGGAATGGTGTGTTTGTGTGTGAGTGTGTATGTGTGTGTGTGTGTTGTATGTGTGTGAGAGTGTGTGTGTGTGTGTGTGTGTGTGCATGCTCGAATGCATATATGTGTCAAGGAGAAAGACTGAGAGAGACACACACAGAGAGACAGAGAGAAAGATGGAGACAGACACATAGAGAGAGAGAGAGAAGGAGAGAGAGAGGGAGAGGGAGAGGGAGAGGGAGAGGGAGAGGGAGAGGGAGAGGGAGAGGGAGGGAGGGAGGGAGGGAGGGAGGGAGGGAGGGAGGGAGGGAGGGAGACTGTGTCTGCAGTAATGATGCCTGTGGAAATGTCTGTGGGTCTTTTAAACAATCAATAAGATGGGTTTTATTTTCTGTGCACAGCCATGTCCTTATCTTTGAACAGTGTTGTGTGATATTGGCTTGTGTGCATGTCTGTGGTCCATTACTTTGACTGATAATAGATGTGAGAGGGCTAGTCCCACTAAATGTGGCACCATCCCTAGGTTCCTGGGTTGTGTAAGATAGCTGGCTCAACAGCATTCCTTAATGATGTTTGCTGTAGCTCCTGCTTGAGTATTTGCCTTGGCTTCCCTAGACAATCGACCATAAGTTATGAGATAAAATAAACCGTTTCCTTCCCTAGTTGCTTCTGCTCAGTCCTTCAGTGTAACAACAGAGAAGCAAACTAGGACATATAGGCAAGTGGAGGGTATAAAATGCAAAGCATAGCCACAGTCTCACAGCATCTAAAGCAAGGCACTATTGTCTTGTGTTTTCCTAAGCTCTGAAACTTTTACATGCATAATCATGTTTAATCCTTAAGGAAACTCTGAAAACCAATTTATATAATGACCAGTGAAAACAAAGAAAAGTTTACAGTGAGAGTAGCTTACTTAAGCTCACAAATTCTAGTGATAGCATATCTCTGGATTGATGTGTGAGAGAAAAGCACCTGATTTCTATTTGAACAACCAACAACAGTGGTTTCATTTGCTGTGCACAGTTATGCCCTTATCTTTATGCAGTACCATGTGATATTTGGATTTTTGAAAACTGAATGTTAATATCTGATTAGTCACAGTTTCCACTGACAGTATTTGTTTAAATCAACACAGGTTTTATTTTTATTGCCTTTGTTCCTATTATGAATGTTCCATATTTCTGATATACTGTATATCACTCATTTGAAGCTTTGGTAATATTTTTTGTGTTACACATTATCCAGATTTAAAAATTACTTATAAGAATAAGCTTTACCTTTATGAATTCAGAAGCAAGGATTCTTTAATAAGAAACACTGAGTTGTGATTCCTGGAAGCTAGGAAGGTCAAGGTCTAAATAATTTCTATTAGAACATCTGGCTTCTGCTTGCTTCATCTGTCTGAAGCCCTATATGCTTTTCTCCTTTGATACCAGATCCTGAGGTAGTTCATGCCTCATGACTAACTACTCTTTGATATGTTGTCTATATTAATGTATTTGAGGAATGGGTACATTAGTTCATTTTAGTGTACAATTTCCCAACTACTTTATGAAGTGAGGATTGATTTTATGTATTAACTTGGCTAAACCAAGGTACCCAGTAATTGTCAGACACCAGTTCAGATGTTTCCCTGAAGGTCTGCTTTAGATGTAACTAAAATTTAAGTCAGTGTGTTATGAGCAAAGTGAATTATCTTTGTTATGGAGTGAGCCTCACATAAAATGCAGAATGTGCCAGTTAGAAACAATGAGGTTTCTGAAGCCCTGCTTTGTACTTGGTAGCCTCTAGATGTGACATCATCTCTACATGGTCTTGGAGTCAGCCTGTGTAACACACTGGGATTTGTCAAGCTCAAAATATATGAAACCAACTCCTGAAAACCTTAATCTCTTGATAGAGAGATGATAGATAGATAAGATTCAAAATGAAAGTGTTAGAAAGATAGACAGGTGCTAGAATGTACATAGACACTGATAGATAACAGTGATAGATGATAGACAATTTAGAAATAGAGTCACCATTGATTTTGCTTTTTCTTTTGAGAATAACTCTTCAGACAGTGTTTGATCAGTCTTCAATCCAGTCTTTCTGTGTGATCCTTCGAATAAGGAGAAGTTTTTATTTATTTGTCTGTTTATTTATTTAACCCTTATTTATTGGCTTCATATGACTGGACTCCTGAGGAAAACTCAAGTCTATTATTGTTCCAAAGCTTAATATATTCTGTAGGACATATTGCTTTCTCTAACATAATGTTTTATTAAATCTCCAAATTTTGTAGTCCTGACCACTTACATTAAAGCTCGATTTGGTTATTTTGACAGACATTTTATGGTCATTAATGGCAATATGTAAGAGGTTAAGCTTAAGACATTATACATAATTTCTTCAGCTATTTTACGTAATCAGGCAAATGAAACGTCAATAAAAATCTTCCTTGTGTTTTATTATACCACTCTTCTCCTATTCCTTAAATATCGATTGCACTAATATTGTAAATCACATCACATAATTGTTTTTAAATGCATTTATTACAGATAAACTAAGGTTGATGACTAATGTTCAAGAAGGTTTGTAAGGTATATAACAAGATGAAAGAACCAAAGGTCGCAAAGATGCTTCAATGGTTAGGATTAGCGATTGGTTCCATTCAACTATATTCATTTGCACATGTATTTAATTACAAGGTTTGCTGTCAACATGGATACTATCACGAGCTGAGGCATACCTGTGCTAGGATTGTCTTATCTTAAATTTCTTTACTAAAACTGTCTCTTTCAGCAGATTAGCTTCAACTAACAACATTTTTTAATGATGCAATCTGAACTGATTCCAACTGAATCCATCTTTCTTTTAGAACATTTATCACTATGGGCCATGTTGTCACAGGCTCTTCAGGGCAGCAGAAAGCAAGGTTTACCCAGCCTCCCACTCATCTGCCTCTGCATGTGATGTTTACCCTTTGCCTGCCATGATCTAAAGACTTGAAGTGAAAAAAAAAAAAAAACATGGATATGATTGTCCCTCTTCATAGCAGTGTCTCATCCCCACAGCTGGTTTTATGAACTCAGGAATGCAACAGGAAGGGACATTTTCATGGTACTGGACTGAACTCCCCAATTTATGCCATTAGGCACAAATAGTAAGCCCTGTTTCTTTCGCTTCCTTTCAGATATGTTTGCAAACATCGGATTTCACCACCCTGGCTTTCTCGTAAGAAAATAAAACTACTTATCTTTGTCTTGCTAAGTCAGGCTGTTTTCCCAGAAGAACATTAACATATTATGTGGTCTTCACTTCTCCTTGGATCACTGGCCCTCCAGGACAAAGAGAACAGAAAATGGTGGTGGTGGTTGAGTGGTGGCAAATACGCATGGATTAACCTCCAGGATTAGCTTCAGTGAGACAGCTCAACTTTATTCCAGGTGAACAAGGGGTATATAGATCATGAGGAGTGGGCATTTCATCTTGCAACTAGATTATAGGATCAGCTGTTAATGCAGCTGTCCCTACTAAAATAGGCTGAAAACTCAAGCCATACCTATCATTTTTTGGTTTTAGTATAACTTGATCAATCATGCTTTGCTGGGCAGCTCCTAGCCCCTTATGGTAGTCAAATTCCGTTTTCAACATCTGTTGTATTACAGGATCTGATGGAGTAAGTAAACCCAAACCCATTTGATTGTCTCTTCCTGTTCTCATTCCTGCCTTTCTCAGGGCCGTCCTCACGGTAAGATTGTACCTCTTCAGCAGATTTCCAGTGTGGATATATATTATGGGCTAGGGTAGAGGCCTGGGACTGCTCCATTTACAGAAACAGAAGTTCTAAGAACCTGCTGGGCAGGTTCTTATCTGGGGAGAGCAAGCTGAACCTATAATCTCTCCACAGACTCAAAAGTGCAAAGTTCCTCTTCTTCTTCTTCTTCCTCCTCCTCCTCCTCTTCCTCCTCTCCCTCTTCTTCCTCCTTTTCTTCCTCCTTCTCTTCCTCCTTCTTCTTCCTTAATTTTTTTTTTTACAGTCCAGTCACTATCCCCATACTGGTTCACCCTCTAGCAGTTTCTCATCCCATTCCTCCTCCCCTGTCTCCAAGAGGATGTCCTCACCCATCCCCACTCCACTGGACCTCCTCCTCCCTGGGGCCTTAAGTCTCTTGAGGGTTGGGTTCTTCTCTCGACGTAGCCATATCAGGCAGTCCCCTGCTGAATATGTGTTGGGGGCCTCATATCGGTTAGTGTATGCTGCCTGGTTGGTGGCTCAGTGTCTGAGAGATTTTGGGGTTCCAGGTTAGTTAAGACTGCTAGTCTTCCTATGAGATCACCCTCCTCTTCTACTTCTTTGAGCTGGAGCAAATAGGCTGTGAGGAGAGAGAGCAATACTAAATCCTACGCATCTCAAGATGAGGTTTTCAGGGGTTGGGGCACGTCTCACCTCACTCTAGGACAGCTCTCTGGATCACATACCCCCCACAATACTATTCAAGATATGAGTATTTTTTTCAGGAGTGAAATTCAACTCAGGACATGAAGCAGTGATCTTTCTGGAATAAGACCATGTAATGATGGGAAGTTCTTAGATTTTAAGAATGATTGCCAATCCTAGTAAAAATGAAAAGGCATATGGAAAGTTGCCCATTTAGTTCTGTTCTCCCTCCTAGTATGGAATGATGTAATCAGTTTCTTCTGAAACTGTAATGCCTGGAGATGTGTCTGAGATGTCACAACCTTAAGGACAGAAACTGTTCACTGTTTTATTTCTAGATGTGGCCTATCTGAGAGAAGATATCATGTATTACATTGATGTCTAACATTCTTTTGTAACAGTTTTAAATGTTTCTATTTTTTATTCAATGACACAGCATCTACTTCTACCTTTTAGACCTCCTTTAGTTAAAAATTGTATTCATTTCATCCAAATCCCCCTTGAAGATAATTGTAGAACTCGCTAGCTCTTTTTTCCTGGGAAGGAGATAAGGTATTATCTGGTAGACTGGTAGCAATAGAGAGCTGAATCCGAGAAAGTGAATATTTTAAGTCTAAAAGGGAAGAGGAGGCTGGGTTGCTAAGGTCAGAGAGCCATTTTAAATCATAAAATTC
The DNA here is from genome assembly GCA_021653895.1 of Mastomys natalensis. Lineage (NCBI taxonomy): Eukaryota > Metazoa > Chordata > Mammalia > Rodentia > Muridae > Mastomys > Mastomys natalensis. The sequence goes on along the minus strand of JAJTUV010001210.1, from coordinate 935,356 downwards.
TCAAATTATTGAGAAAAAGGATAGTAGCATTGTATAAAGTCCAAGGGATGTACTAGACGCTAACAATAAATAAACATCTCCCAGGTCTTAGAGAACATTGTGAAAAGAGGAGCCAATGGCACAATGAAGGCCAAGTGAGAAAGCTAAGCAAACTCCTTGTAAAAGCTAAGAAACATCAGAGTGACTGGTGCTTTTGGAGTAAGTCTTCCATCAAAGCAGACTTTCTAAGAGCTGTGTGGAGTTCTTGTTAAGTTTGACTATACTCTTTCTTTCTTTTTGCCTGAGTCTTATATTTCAGGTTAGACATAATGCTCATTGGCCTCTCATAGCTCCAAATATAAGACCTCCTGATTTTTCTTAAATTGCAACAGTCAAACCATCATTCTTTCCCAGTAACTGGCACAGGACTATGTAGAGGACAGAGCAGTGTATTGTACATTGGTCTGCTCATCCATGTCCCTTGACAAGGCATGTGGAACCTAATTTTCATTTTTCTGGAATTGACAGGTTATTATAACGTGTGGATAGATGAAGCTGTTAATTGTGTTATCCTAACTGGAAACCTTGAGGGGTCTATTTTCTATTCTAGTACACAGAGATGATGCCATGCATGTGGAAAGGGAAGCCCCAGCCTCCAGAATGACAAACAATGAATTTTTCTTCTTTATACATTAGTTAGTATGAGGTATTTTCCTATAGCAGACCAAGCTGCCTGGGACACTGCTTCATAAAAGCAAATCAATAGTGTTTCCCGAGAGTCCCAAATGAACTTGAACTGGACCTTGCAAATGTCTTTCAAGAATCATAAGGCTATAACAATGAATAATTTATTTTATAATCTGCACAGATATAAAGGTAAGGACATTCTTTCCTTTAAGCTAACTCATCCCTTGTGCAAATGATATGGCATATCCAGATGCAGTTGTCATTTCTATAACACAATATGAAACAATCATCCATCATTTTCACTCCAGAACACTGTCATAAATAAGATTTGGTTGGCCTTTCCAAGAAGCATATAGAAACATTCTCAGAAATGAGTTATTATCTGTTTCTACACCATTTGTCAAGATCTCCTGGGATCTGGAAACAAACATTAACTGATGTTTCAATTGGGTTAGGAGCTCAAGCATCAGAGAGGAAGAGTGCCAGCTAATGTAAGCAGAACATTTACTCAAAGGTTATCAAGCAACTTCAGAGTCAGGGAGAGACAGAGAACCAATCAGGGCTTAATGCATCAGTAGATCAATGCTCAGATTCTGGAACAGCCCCATAATAGAGTAGCCTTCATCCCTCTTGACACCATTCACTTGATGTCACTCCTGCTGGTGACATCAGGGCAGGGTGGCTGGCTTTATAGTGAACACCACCCTTGCTCCTATGGATCAGTGTGGGTTCAGAATCTGAAAAGATCTAGATATGCTCACATCTTTGATTCAATAATATATTACTCAAATCTTGCATAAATTCATGTTAGAAGAGGGAAGCATTTCATGTCAATTACCCTTGTGGTGAGAATATGTTGAGATACTAAATAAAATGAATGGAGGACTTTGTTCTAAGAGATTTTGTACTCAGCATTTTTATTCAGAAGATAGTTAACTTCCCTAAAAAGAACAATATTGATAGTAATTCATGAAGTTGTCCAAACTCATGTCATCTCCACATTTGACTTTTGAGACCAAAGATACCATTTATGATAGTTGCTTGTGATGATTCTTGTAGTCTCAGTGCAACAGATGAGCATTGAATGTTGTATGCTGATTTCATTGACCTCACCATGATACTAAAGGAACTGAGTGTATACATTGCACAGATGTCATTCAATACTCAGCCTGCTTCCAGAAGATCTCCACCCCTAGCTTTAGATGCAAGGTAACAGCAACAGGTTCGATATAATGAATAGGCTATAATTTTAGGGTAGCCCATATCTCTTTAATCCTGGTACTGCATTACTAATGAGATTCCTGAAGACCTCTGAAAGAAGACATGGAACCTATGAGCCTAGTCAATGTGAGTGATTGGCAAATGGGATGATGTTACAGACAGGAGAACTATATGAGAGTGTGGGAGGCAGAGAAGTCAGAGACATCCCAGCCAGTAAGTTTGTCATTACAAAGATTTTCCAGGTATTTTCTGCATCTCTCCTGGCATTCTTACAGTTTCTCTTTATATTGACCATGATCTTTGAGGTCACTGAGCTCATAGGTCTGCAGGATCTGTTGGCAGAGCGTCATAGGCTATGCGTGGAGACTCCAGCAGCAGGACGTCGCAACTGTTCATATTCTTTTACCATTTGGATGTTTATGCTTATCCAAGGTCAGTCAGAAAGCTTCAAGTTCAAAAAGCATCTTAAGAATTTCAAACTGGCAACAGTGGGACAAACAGCTAAAAGAGCATGACTTGTGTTTGGAATCCAATCATTTCTCTTTGAAGCATTCTTTTTCAGTAATTAACATTAGAAGAATATATATATGTGTGTATATATATATATATATATATATATATATATATATATATATATATATACACACACACACACATGGCATCCTCATATACTATTCCATATGCTATGATTTGTGCTGATATAACCATGGGGAGACTTAATGTTCATTTTAGTAGTATTGGGAGGTTGAACTTTTGGAGACAATTAGGATATGTGAAGCTATGAATGTTGTTCTCCTGACTGAAAATCTTGAAAATCTTGAAGGAGCCCCCTATTTTTATGCCCCAAGAGGGCACATAGAATATACCACATGTAGTTTTATGTGACTAAACAAATATTCATTTCCTTCTATCTCTGCATCTTCTAGTTTCTGATATACTGCCACATTATTATTTTCTTAACTATGGAAATTAGGAAAGATTCACACACAAATAATCAGAGTCAAGTCTTACACTTGAGAGTTCTCAGAAATCAGACTTGTTTATCACTGGAACCCAATCTGTGGCCAAATATTATAGGGAAAACCCTGAAACAACTTTTCAAATCTTGGAAAGTGTCTTTGGCATCTTTTAGTAAGAAACCATTACTCGACTCAACTAACCAGACTTCTCAATGCCCTGACATGCTGCAAATTCAAAGAAGTTAGGGCTTCTCTTACTGTATTTTCCCTTCTCTCCAAGATCTACACCATGGTCAAAGGATGCATATTCCACATGGCGATTAGGGGATGGTATATGTAAGTAGCAATGGAAATTGTTTGATTATATGTGTCTACTTGGTGTGTTGTGTGTGTGTGTGTGTGTGTGTGTGTTGTGTGTGTGTGAGAGAGAGAGAGAGAGAGAGAGAGAGAGAGAGAGAGAGAGAGAGTAAATTAATGTGCACACTTAAAAAATATCGTGATTTCTACAATTTGAAGATATCTCTTGCTGGGTTTGTAACTTGAAAATAACCATGACGACTTTCTCTTGATCCTCATACTGTGTTATAATTAGCATCAACATTTTTCTTCTTCTAATTTTAAATCTGAAATGTCAGCAATCATGACAAATGCAGCATTGATTTATTAACAGGCTTAACTCAGAGAGGGAAATGAACATTATTACATTAAAATGTCATGCAGGTTTTAAAAATATTCAAATGAAGGAAAATAGTAATTTTAGATCAAGGAAATCCAGTCTGTATTTATTTCATATATGATACAGGGAAACCTAGAGGATAAAGATTGATGATTTGAGTTTTGTTAATTACATTCTAGACAGTAAGAAAATGGGCAAATCATCACTATCCACAGATATTTGTCTCAATTCTCATATTTTTATTTTGTTTTTCTGTTTTGGGTGGCTTTTAGTTTTGCTGGTATCAGTATAAAGGTTTTTGATCCATGAGATTGTGTAGCCTGAGAATGACTGACTGAGCATATTCAGAGAGCCACACAACTTTGGACACTGGCCCATCTTGCTGTGGTACATCTGCAGCTGGCACTATTCTTGGTCAGTGGGTGCTTGTTCTGATCTGGAATTCCTAAGGATGCCTGCTGCTTGGAACAGACACCTGAATGGATGACAGTGGCAGACTCCAAACTCATAGGAATCTGTAACTACACAATTCAGAGAGGTCTGAGGAAGTAACCAGAGGATACCATGGAATGTCTGAGAGTCAGTATGTCAATCAAGCTCTGCAGCTGTCACCAGTCAGAGTCTATGTCTCCCAGAGCTGACTGAAGTCACCACTGCCAGATGACTAAACATTTTAGAATTATGCAGAATTGAGAGGCACTTGTTAGTTCTTCCATCTTTGGCTTAAATCAAACATCAGGAAAATCTAGAGAAATATGTATCAGATGGACAGACTTCTGCTGTAGCTGTGAGTATGAGCGGGGTCAGCATCAGGTCTGAATGCTGTACAGGGCTGTTGTTTAACATGTTAAAGTATTACTAGGGGTGTTCAAATCTCTGAGTGTTAATTCACACACATGTATTCTTCGCAACAGTCTTACAAGAAGAGTTAAGTGCTATTCTAACTTGTCTCAGATGCTGCAATGTTCATTAGAGAAGTTAAGTATGGAGGTAGAAAGATGGTAGAAAGTAATTTTTCAACACAGTGTAGCAAAATGGCAATTTTGATTAGTTTCCTCTGACCCTATAACCACTGTGCTTTCCTGGTAAAGCATAATTATACTTTCCATTTCTTCCAAAGGGAGACTTCATGTCTTAAATTAGAGAATCCTTTTGTGGTCTTTATTGGAGTTTGGAAGCAACATCTTCCGAACTTTTACCTAGGATTGCCACAAGGGGCAGCCTTAGAACTCTGAGGAAAGATATCCATAAATTGGCCTTTGGAGTAAATTCAAGTTATCACCCTCCCTTAAGGCCCAGAAAGGCCAAAGCTCTCTGCCAGAGCCACAAAGATTACCATTACCGGAGATCGTATTTAGAATGTGAACACTCATTGCACATCTGATATATATTGCATCAAAACTCATCTGCCAATCCAGAGATCTGTCTTAGATCCTCATTAATCACAAATTTTAGAATAAATGCGTTGTTTTGTTTTCTTACACTAAATACCCATTTTATTAGACTTAAGAACATTAGTTTTTTCTTTTTTAAAGTTTCTTCATGCTTTGAGGGCCACAGCCCTGACATAGATTATTTCTGAGAGCCCTGTCCTATGAGTGCAGAACAAAGTCCACGGTGAGTTTGTGCAAAGAATACAAAAGAGAACATCAAAGTGCATTGCATTTATTAGAGACAAAGTGTCTCTGTAAAGGTGGTTGGGGTGATTGATTAATAATGTAAAGTGTGAATTGTGCTGTGAGGAATGGTCAAGTGTCTTTAAATGCTTTAGAGCTGCCATGAGAGACATTTTCAAGTGACACTTATCACCATGGCAATGGCTGAGCTAAGAGGAACAGGAAATGAATGCGGGAGTTGTAAAACCCTCATCTGCAACAGGTAGAGTGACAAGAAAATACTTTGTCATGCAATTCTGTACTGCTTGGCAGAAGGAAAAACACAACAACCCTGTGTGTTCTGTAATCGAGAAGTTCTTTAAGAGTCTGGCAGAAGGTCAATGGCTCTCTGAGTTTAACAGAAACTTTGTTCCTAGAACATTATAATTTGCTATTACTAAATGTACTCATAATGAAATTTTAAAATGTTATAAGAAAAGAGTCCTAGTGGTTTACATGGAAATCATCATGCAGCTTTTCTTTATATTTATCTCACATTGTTCTCTATGAATTTATAACTAATGTCTACATTCCTGGTGGCAGCATACACCTTGTGGCTTTCATTTTACATATCTGTCAGTCAGAATTCAAAGTGGGCCTCACTGAGCTAAAAATAGGATATTGATTCTCTTTCCTGATCTAGTTTATAAAGGCCATACATAAATATTTGCAGTACTGGTGATGGATCTTATCCCTCATGCATGCTAGGTAAATATTCTACTATTTATATATCCCAAACCCTTAGCATGTACTCTTTTGAATGTGCCAACATCTACATTAACTGTCCCTCTGTCCTGAACACTCATGTCTGAGATATTTCATTTACTTCTGTCTTCAGTATCTTCAAGTCTTCACTATAACAACCACGGTGTTGATCCCACTTCATTCGTTACTTCATATCATTCTCATCTGTTGTGAGTTGAGTCAGAAACATGTTTAGCTGACATTAAGCATATTTTCCTCATTTTCTCTTTTTATTATTCTTCTCTCATATATTACATCTCGACTGCAGTTTCCCCTCTCTTCCCTTGCCCTACTCTATCCACACCAGTTGCCTTCCCCCACCCACCCACCAAACTCCCTTCATCTCCCTTCAGATGGAGAGCAGGCCTTCCAGACTCATCAACCAACTATGGCATAATAAACTACAATAAGACCAAATACATAGTCTCATATCAAAGCTGGAAAGAGATAACCCAGTAGGAAGAAAAGAATGCCAAAGGCAAAAGAGTCAGAGACAGCCTCCATTCCCACTGTTAGGAATCCCACAAGAACACTGAGCTACACAACTATAACACACCAATTCAGCCACAAAACCTACAACTCGTCATGCCTGCAGGATGTGCTGGGATTGGAGCTTAGCATATTCTTCATCAGAGAGACTAGAGAGACTTCATATGATAACTAATAGGAGCAAAAACGGGGTCCCATAGCCAAATACTAGGCAGAGCTTGGGAAGTCCTGGGGATTGGAGGAGGACTGGAGGAGCCAGATGGATTAAGGACACCACAAGAACATGACCCATAGAATCAACTGGCAAGGACTCAAATGAGCTCACAGAGATCACGGAGCCTGCATGGGTCTTACCTTGGTCGTCTACAAATATATAACAGTTATATACCTCATGTGCTATTAATTAGTTTGTTCTAATTGATGTGTAAGTATATTCCTTTAAAGTAGAGACTTCTTTTATTTTGTTTGTTGTTTGTTTGTTTTGTTTTTTTTGTTGTTGTTGTTTTTTGTTTTTTGAGACAGGGTTTCTCTGTATAGCTCTGGCTGTCCTGGAACTCACTCTCTAGACCAGGCTGGCCTTGAACTCAGAAATCCTCCTGTCTCTGCCTCCCAAGTGCTGGGATTAAAGGTGTGCGCCACCCCTGCCCGGCGAGACTTCTTTTTCTCCTTCACTGTTGCTCTCCCTTGTATGTGGCTTGAATGTGGAGATGCTGTGGTGATATGGAAGGGAGAGGATGCTTAAAAAGTAAAAGAAACCAGGAACTCCTATGGAGCTACAGTCAGAAGAGATGGTTAGAGTTAGCTGATATAAGTCAACAGCTACTCTCAACCACTTTCTGGTTTCTTGTATCTCATGAGATTTCTTCTTCTCACATGTTTATATGTCTGTGTGATCATTCAGTACTTAAATTTCAACAGAGGCAAAAACAAATAGGAATTCCCAGTCTTGAAATTTCAGCCTTCAAACTTGTGCACAAATTACCTTCTTTACTGTGCAGAGCTTGTTGTTTTAGGCATTTGGTTACTGTAATAAGAACAACAGTAATTCTAAATCAAAATAGCCATTGTATCTCAAGGCAAATGAGTTAGACTGAGCCCCCATGTTCCCAAAGGTTGCACTTGAAGATCCTTTGAATAAAAGCTGGCCAGTATTTATCAACTTTTATTTTATGCATATGTATATGTACATGGGTATATATCTTTGTGAGTGCAGATGTCCATAGAATCCAGAAACATGGGATCCCTGGAGACGGAGTTACAGGAGACTGTGAGATGCCTGTGGTGGGTACTGAAAACTCAGCGTGGGTTGTCTGTAAGTACACTAGGTGCTCATGGACTTCTAAGAGTTGAACTTTCTCCCAAGCCCCTAAGCAATTCTAAATGCAAATATTGCTGACATTAATATTTATGCATTATATGGTACTTGCATCAAGTCACTCAGCAGGGAGCTTAAAATGCAGAGTCTCATGCATAGCATAGTAGACCATGAGCATGCAGTCTCTGAGGTGGAATTTAGGGACCCACGCTTTTAACAAAAGCTCTAGGATATTTCTAGAGTCAAATCTGACCAACAACAGAGGATGCAGAAATTGTGTCCTAGACCACCCCATAGTGTTTTATTGAACTCTTAAGAGCCATGTGGATGCTTATCAGGAAGAGCAAATATATAAAGGCATTTATTATCTCCCTGATCCTAGTCTACCTTAAATGTCAGAAGGAACTGTAAATGAAGACAGTGTTCTGTGGCTGGAGAATTGAGTCTTAGGCTTAAGACTATTTAAAATTTCATGTGTAGGGCCAGTTACTGATTAATTTTGGCTTTGATGGGCAATGTAAAATATTCTATCACACCATAATTTCACACACACATACACACACATTGTTTCTTTCTATTTTTTTTTTTAAAGAATCAAATCATATCACATAGGCCTATAAAAGAAGTTAAAACAAAGAAAAACAGGCAGAGAGTAGAGATTAGTTCAGGTAGGCACTGTGATGACTTCTCACTGAGCCTGGGGCCATGGTCCATGTGGACAGGTCTTTCCTCTGTCCTGGTACTCAGGGTCTGACTTAATGTTTGACAGCAGTGTACACACAGGAAAGCATCTCAAAGAAGATGTTTATTAGCTGCAGATCCAGCACAGCATCTTGAGACAGGATTGATAGAGTTTAATATCCCATAACATAGAGTCTATTTGGTTATTCTTAAGTAGAAAAAGCCACTTTGTGATTTTTCCACTACCGTCCTCATTTTGTTATCTCTACCATCCCATAATTAATGGCACTGTTGATCCCTCAGTCATTATTATGCACTATTATGTTGTTCACTTATCATCGGACACAGCTTCAGGCATCATGGGCTCAAATGTAGAATGAAAGGCAAGATTGTGTTTGTATGTATGCAAAAGTATGAACATCGATATGTAGAGAGATACAAGCAAAGACATGGGAGTGTGATAAAAGGCCACTCTCTTTGTAGGACAGATTGAGTTGCCTACTTCCATATACCCTATAGTGGGATCTATTTTTTACCAAACCCATCCTCACATATCTGCCCACATCCAGTGTTTATCTGTAGCCCTTATTCTTACACCAGAGATTCTTGCAGGGTTTTTTTCTCCTCAGCATCTCTTTACTTGCAAAATTTATATATGACTACAAACAAAACATTTACTGAAGTAAACCTATTTTAAAATAATTCTGTAGTATATTCATAACTTTGATATTTACTAAAATGGAAGTTAATTGCAGAGTGATAAGATGGATATACTTGTCTGTTTCTACATGAAGTATTAAACCTTTAACAAATATTAAAAACTGTAGGAGTATCCTCAATGTTTTTAGAGTTCATCTTTACTTTATTTTGCAATAATTTTACTGAGAATGCTTGCTGCTTCACACAAACATATGGACAAAATGGCAGAAGTGTGTTTACGGACATTTCTTATATTGCTGAAAATGCTTATCTAATTTCAAGCAAAATTTCATTTAATGATGTGTGTGTGTCTGTGTGTCTGTGTGTCTGTGTGTCTGTGTATTTAAAGTTCAAGTCAGGAACTCAAATAGCAATTCTTCAAAATCAAACATTCTGTAACAATATAATCTAAAGATAACTATCATGATATTTATACACTGAAGAATGCTGGTAGGAGATTATTCGTAAATTATATTATGTAATTAAGCTATTTGGTATTTCTAGAAGAACAAAAACTTCCTCTGTACAATAAAATCCTTGTAGTTCATAGCACAAGCTCACCTTCCATCTGAGCCAAGGTGTTTAGGGTGGTATTTGTTGGCACTGCTTGATGTGATGGAGTGCACAGTGTAAAATAAATATATGGAGTGCTCAGAATCAAGGTTGTAGGGAAGTTGTGCATACAGCATGGGTAAGCACTGTCAGAAATACTGCAGACATTTTGCATGGCTGGTTTTGAACTAAATTCTGTTGGCTGTGCATTCAGAAATCTTCACTGTTGTCAGGAATGTTACCATACCCACACTCAGTTAGCAATCCTGGTATGAGGCCTTGAGCCACAGTCAATAAACATTTATCTAAACAACTGTCCTCTGACGAGAACGATTCTATCCTTGGAAGTCTTCTGACCCCTTCTCTGAAGGGTACAGAGATCAACTTGCTGTCAGTATGGTTTTTGCCTCGATGTATGTCTATTTGTGATGGTTTTTATATGCTCGGCTCAGGGAGTGTCACTGTTAGAAGGTGTGGCCCTTTTGGAGAAGGTGTGGCCTCTTAATGGACTGAACCTCTGGAACTGTAAGCCAGGCCCAATTAAATGTTGCTGGGTATGCCAAATAGTGCTTGCTGACAGGAGCCTGATATAGCTGTTTCCTGAGAGATTCTGCAAGAGTATGACAAATATAGTGGTGGATACTCACAACCAACAATTGGACTGAGCACAGGGTCCCCAGTGGTGGAGTTAGAGAAAGAACTGAAGGAGCCAAAGGGGTTTGCAACCCCATAGGAAGAATAACAATATCAACCAACCAGACTCTCACAGAGTTCCCAGGGACTAAACCACCAACCAAAGAGTACATATGGAAGGACCCATGGCTTGAGTTACATATGTAGCAGAGGATGGCCTTGTAGGTCATCAATGGGAAGAGAGGCCCTTGGTCCTGTGAAGGCTCAATGCCCCAGTGTAGGGAATTCCAGAGCAGGGAGGAGGAAGTGGGTGAGTGAATGTGTGAGGGATCACCCTCATAGAAACAGGGGGAGGGGAAATAGGATAGGGGAATTCTGGAGGGGAAACTGGAAAGGGGATAACATTTGAAATGTAAATAAAGAAAATACCCAATAAAAGAAAAAAAAAAATGTTGTCCTTATAAGATTTGCCTTGGTCATGGTGTCTGTTTACAGCAGTAAAACCCTATCTAAGATAGAAGTTGGTAACAGGGACTGGGGTATTGCTGTGATAGGCCTGACCATGCTTTTGTTTGGAAGAATGTGGATTTGGTGACTTTGGATTTGAAAAGCAGTGAAATGCTTCAAGTGGGGCTTACTGAGCTATCCTAGTAGGAATATAAAAGACTTTGTTACTGAGAGTAATTTGAACTGTGCAAACCTGGCCCAAGAGAATTCAGTGGAAAATTCCAATATGTGGCCTAGAGACTGTTTTTGTGGGATTTTGGTGAAGAATGTGGCTTCGTTTTGCTCTTGTCTGCAGAGTCTAGCTGAGGCTAAGATAAAGAGATTTATATTAATTACACTGACAAAGAAATCTCAAAAAAGCCCAGCAGAGACTTTGTTCTCTGGTTAAGTCTCATGAAGAACATTTTGAACAAGCATAGCAAGCTTAGAAAGGAAAAATATAAAATATATGGTTCAAGTATTAAAAGGGCATCAGGAAGTGAAATGGAGCTGTCTTGTATTCAAAGATATTAAATTGAATTAAGGGAATAGTGACCTTGGGGCAAAATCCCACCCAGCTAAATTTAGGTCCAGGAATGGTAGTACTAGCCTTTAATCCCAGGAGGCAAGGTCAAACAGATCTCTGAGTTCAAGGCCAGCCTAGAACAGAGCAAGTTGTAGGTGAAAAAAAAAAAACTTAAATCTAGGCTTTGTAGACAGCACTTTTAATCCCAGTGTTTAGGAGACAGGCATGTTAATCTCTGGATCTCTGACTTCAAAGTCAGTCTACAGAGCAAGTTCCAGGACAGCCAAGCTTAGACACTGAAGGAGTTGAAAAACAGAAAGCTGGTAATAATGTAATACAACAAGGGGCCATGTTTCAGCTCCTGCAAACAACAGAATTTGGGAGCTTTGTACACATGGCTCTGGCTTTAGAGTCCAGAATAGAAGGGACTACCAGGGCAATTGATGCTGTTTAGCTGGAGCTAACAAATTACTGGTGATTAAAAACAACAACAACAACAACAACCCCTCCAAAACAAACAAACAACCCAGCATCACTGAGGTGAAATCTTCTGGAAAGTGTTTCTGAGAGCACTGAGAAGCTGTGTTCCAGAGATAGCCAAGGTTGTACCTTGTGTTGTAGCTATACTTGGTAATGTGTAAGATTCACCCAGGTGGTACTGGTTTTGAAGGCATGAAGGAGTTATAAAGAACATGTGAGGCTTAGCAGTGCAAGGGCCATGGTGAAGGTGCAGCTTCAGTTGCAGTTTATGGCCCAAGACTGAAGGAGTCATGCAAAGGAATTGAGGCTTGGTAGCATGAATCGAGCCTATGAGAGGCTATTGGTGAAGCTAGTTGCAGCAGAAGACCCCAGTGTATTGTAGATGCCAGTACCATGGGATGATCACCAAGAACAGTAGCAGCAGTGGAGTGGATCAACCTGAGTTTACAATGCTACAGAGGGCAGTGCTAGAGAAGTGAAGTCAGCCCTTTGCAGGAGACCAGAAGATCATGTGTGGATCCCAGACACTGAAACAAAAAGATGTAACATTGAAGTTGTCTTGGAGACCCCAAGTTGTTTCAAGATGCCAGAGCCGTGGACTATCTGCTGAGGAAAGCTGCTAACACGGAGTGGAACCAGCCCAAGGATCAAAAGTTTGTTTCAGTCAACAAAGATGAAAAAGGAGTTGGAGATCTGAAGATCCCTTTGACATCAGACATGGAGTTTCAGAGTTTGGAGTTTGTCAGCTGGTTTCTTGTCTTGCTTTGGGGATTAAAGTTAAGAGATTGGATGGATCTCAGACAAGCTTTGAACTTTGGACTTTTAACATTGTTGAGACTGCTATGGACTAAAGAGACTCCGGAAGTTGAACTAAATGTATTTTGCATTATGCTCTGTTTAGGTGTGGCCCCACAGACTCTTATGTTTGAACAAACCTAGAGGGGCTAGGTCATAGAGTGTAATGGTTTGTATATGCTTGGTCCAGGAGTGGCAGTATTAGAAGGTGTGGCCATGTTGGAGTAGGTGTGGCCTTGTTGGAGTAAGTGTGTCACTGTGAGTGTGGGCTTTAAGATGGTCCTCTTAGCTACCTGGAAGCTTGTATTCTGCTAGCAGCCTTCAGATGAAGATGTAGAACTCTCAGCTCCTCCTACACTATGCTTCCCTGGATGCTGCCATGTTCCCACCTTAATTATAATGGAAACTGAACCTCTGAACCTGTAAGCCAGTCCCAATTGAATATTGTACTTATAGGAGTTGCCTTGGTCATGGTGTCTCTTCACAGCAGTGAAACCCTAACTAAGATACTGCTCATGATGTATCTGCCAGAACAGTATTCTCTACCCTGGGTGCAAGGGCAGTGTTATAAATAGTCAATGCATTCATATTTCTTTCATGTCCAACATGAGTTACTTATTTATATATTAGCCATCCTAAACTTATCATTATTTACATCTTAACCATCCTAAATTCTGGTTTAACTGGAAAAGCCCTTCTATTGCTTATATGAAATATATCCAGAAATCGCATTTCAGAAGCAAAAAAGGAAAAGAATAACAATTAGACACTCTAGAAGCCAGCAAGAAACATAATCAGTAGCTTCCTTAATTTGGCAAAAGGTTTGAAAGAATGATGGTAACTGATAGGAAAAGTAGAGTCGATTATATTTAGGCATATAGGCATTAAACTTACTGTAAGTAAGATATTTAAAGATTGTTTTCCTCTTCTTTGCATCATGATCTTGCATGCCTGCCTTCAGTTTGGAAACACTATTGTATGTAATTCATTCATAAAACATCAGTTCCATGAACTGTATGTAACACAGTACTAAGAGAAGAAAGGGAAGGAGTTCTTTCCTTAGCCCTCTAATGCAATGTTTTTGTGTCTTGCTCTTTTCAAACACACATTTTATAATAGATTTAAATTAAATAATGTATTATAGGAAGAGTAGAGAGTAATAGAAATTTTTGTTATTGTTGTTAAAAAGAAAAAAGAAAAGCCAAACTTCTATTATTCACATAACTCAAGACAAATATAGAAAAATTAATACGATAGTTCTCTTTTTCTAATTTAATAAACATACCTTCTTAATAAGTTGAGTGTTAGGGTTTTAATGTAGAATTTATGGAAAATTTGATTTTAGTTCTGTAACCCTAAAGGTACATGGCAAGTTGAGTGGCAGACTCTAGAAAATAGCAGATTTCCCTTGTGCATTGGCCTTTTGTATCCCATATCGTCTTCACTGCACATTTTGTATCCTTTGCCTGCTTATCCATGATCAACTCTCATCCCTTCTAAGGCTACTACTGACCATTCCTGGGACTGACATAGTTGACATTATGAGTGTGGACATTAGGGGGTATGATGCTGGAGAGGAGGCTCCAGAAGGTTGTAGAAACCGAGTGAGCTTGTATGTAGTAATATACAACTCAGTGGTTCAGGCCTCTAAGATTGGCTCCAAAAGCTCTACAAAAGATGGATAGCTATACGGTTCTGCTGAAATATGAAAGCCAGAACCATCTTCTCTGACCTGCATCTAAGGACAGTGTTACATAAAGATATCACATTAATATTTCTTTCATGTCCATCATTAATTACTTATTATTATTCATATCTCGGCCATTCTGATCTCTGGTTTAAAGCCAGAATAATTAAGCTTGAATTTCTGCTTCAACATTTAATTACTGTAAAAATTTCAGAAAATTTCTTATTCATCTCTTAATTCAGACTCCATCTATAGGACAACGATAATAAGATTACATAGAGGTTTTAGTAAGGATGATATGAGTTCACTTTTATGAAATGCATACTGACTGGTACACAATGAGCAATATAGATCTTTATTTAGAGAATGCTCAGCATCTGAAAATGATTGTGTATGCCTCATGATATGGTTGCAAAGATGATGCAAGTTCATGGCACACTTATCCAAGTGATTAACTTGTAGGAAGTACACCAAATTCTAACTAGAGATATAATCTTAAAATTAGAAAAAAAAAAAATTGTGTCCAAGATTTACATTGTAGGCAGGCTTTTTGCATTTTTTGTTGTGTGTCTTAAGCTTCCGTAGGGATTTTACTTTGATAGCCAGTGATTCTTTATTCTATCATCTTTAAACATCTTATAAAATGTTCATTTCCTTTCATTTGTATTTGCCTCATTTTATTTTAAAAGAAATAATTATTTTTACTTATGCTCTGTGCTTTTGAGTATGTGTGAATAGATGTCATGTGTGTGTCATGGTCACAAAGTCGTGAAGAAAGCATCAGATTCCTTGGAGTCAGAGTTACTGGCCATTATGTCAGCTGCCTATTGTGGGTTCTGGGAAAAGAACTCCAATCCTCTGAAAGAGGCAGCAAGAGTTTGTAACTGTTGAGCCACATCTCCAGCTCTACATACATCTTTATGAGCTCTTAGCTACACACACAGTGCATTTCTCAGTGTGAGCATGTTTGACATGTTCAGATCACTGCAAAGGCATAGATATACAAAAGATGTGTCTATTGGCCCAAGAAACTGAGTTGTTTCTTTAGAAGCACATTGTTCCCAAGGAGAAAAATGCTTAGCAAACTGATGCCCCCCACAAAGTATAAGTAAAAAAATGATACTCAAAAGTTGAAATAATATTTAAATCATATGCAAATATATGCCAACAGTATTCCCCTGTTCTAAAAACAAATTAAGACCTAAATGAGAACAAATGAATTTATTTACTTTGATATTCACTTTGTTCCACGATAAATGAAGAGAAATTAGTTGTTCTAGCACAAATAAAAACAACATTCTGTCCCCTTAAAGTTCCTAAAATTTTTCACTTAATTTAAAACTAATGCTCATAAATTATAACAATAATTTTGAGCTTGGAAATACACAACACATGTAACTAAAATTTCAATATAAGAAGTATTATTTATTGTTCATTTGATATAGATAAAATGGCTCTTTCTTGAGGTAAGCTTAATCATGAAAATTCACCATTAGTTTGTAACACTGCTGTTGTTACAGATATGGCTAACCAGTTCACACTGAATTATTAGTGAGGTTATTCATCTAGAAATGTGTAGTTATAAATATACACTTATATCTAAAGTTTGTGAATTTTACCGAGTAATATGTTTGCTGTCAATTATTGTCTTTTGCACAAGGCTATATTGTGAAGTTGATGAATTCTAATTCTGTTTAAAGTATGTTTACATATACTGAAATAAAGACAAAAGGTGTGTTTCTTATAAATAAGTGTTCAGTGAAATCTACTTGATACCATGTGAAAAATTCCTTTGAGAGTTCTTTAAAGCATTTAAGACATTACCGAATTAACTCTCCCTGCGATTCCTGATTTAATACAATGTTAGATACAATTTACTCAATGAAATCTGACATATTGCACTTGCAATAAATATTTATTTATCATGTATTTATTAACAGATGATTATTCATTATCTCCACAAATTATCATTTAAGAAAAAAGTATGACAATATTGAAACACCTAAAAGAGGGCTTAAAACATCACTAATTCTCTGCACACTTATGAACCTTTCTCTAGTAGAAGCAATTTTCTCAATATTTGATATTTTTTTCATTTTTTTCTTCTTCTTTTGTTAGTACTTTTTTCTTGAAAATATGCAGGAGCTGGAGAGATGTCTTGGCAGTGAAGAGCATGAATGTTTTTGCAGAAGACCTGAGTTCAGTTTTCTTTTTCTCTTTTTCCTTTTTTGTAGTTTAACATTTCTTTAGTCAGCTCAGTACTTTTGCACTGATCATGAATTAGGCAGAAACATAAGTGTTGATCTATCATATCTCTAAGACTTCTTAAGAATACCGGATATTTAAAAAACTACATCAGCAAGAATCCAATTCTTCTCTTGCCAGATGTCCTCACCAGAGTGACATCATCTTTAAACTCTGCGTGGCAATCAATCCCTAAAGCACTGCTGTGATGCCCAGAGAAGATAGGACAACCTGGAAGTCCAAGCACTTCCTTAAGATCATCCAACTTTTGGATGATTACCCAAAATATTTCATTGTAGAAGCAGACAATTTGGGTTCTAGGCAGCTGCAGCAGATGTGCGTGTCCCTTGGAGGGAAGGCTGTGATGCTGATGGGCAAGAACACCTTGAAGAGCAAGGCCATCAGGGGGCATCTGAGAAACAACTCAGCTCTGCACAAACCGATGCTTCACGTCTGGGGAAACATGGGCTTTGTGTTCACCAAGGAGGACCTCACTGAGATTAGAGACATGCTGCTTGCCAACAAGGTGCCAGCTGCTGCTGGAGCTGGTGCCATTTTCCTATGTGAAGTCATTGTGCCAGCTCAAAACACTGGACTAGGGCCTGAAAAGACCTCTTTCTACTAAGCTTTAGGCATCACCACTAAGATCTCCAGAGGGACTATTGAAATTCTGAGTGATATGAAGCTGATAAAAACTGGAGACAACGTAGAAGTCCGTGAAGCCACACTGCTGAGCACACTGAGCATCTCCCCTTCTCCATTGGGCTGATCATCCAGCAGGTGTTTGACAATGGCAGCATTTATAACCCTGAAGTGCTGCACATCACAGGGCAGACCCTGCACTCTCACTTCCTAGAGAAGGTCCGCAATGGGGCTGGCGTCTGTCTGCAGATTGATACCTGACTGTTGCCTCATCGCCGCCTTCCATCATCAATGGATACAAGCAGGTCCTGGCTTTGTCTGAAGAGACTGAGTAGAAATCCCCACTTGCTGAAAAGATCAAGGCCTACCTGGATGATCCATCTGCATTTGTGGCTGCTGCCACCACTGCTGCTCCAGCTGCCTCTGCAGGCTCAGTCAAGGCTGAAGCTAAGGAAGAGTCAGATGAATCATATGAGGATATGTCTCTTTGACTAATTCCCCCAAAGCAGCAGAGTCAGCCAGCTTAATTTGAGAAAGGTGAAAATAAAGGGTTACTTCTCATTAAGAAAAGAATGCAATTATTTTAAAAATAATTATTTTTGCTTTCTTTAATGGTCAGTTTTCTTCTTAGGACCCACATTGAGCAGCTCATAACTGCCTGCTCCAGGGGATGTGATGCCCTCTTCCCAAAGCAGTGGGCACTGCACTCAAGGGTTGGTAACAATGACACATTCATACACATAACTAAAAATTAAATAAATCCACATTTTCTGTATCCATTCCTGTGTTGAAGGACATCTGGGTTCTTTCCAGCTTCTGGCTATTATAAATAAGGCTGCTATGAACATAGTGGAGCATGTGTCCTTGTTACATGTTGGACCACCTTTTGTGTATATGCCCAGGAGTGGTATAGCTGGGTCCTCAGGTAATACTGTGTCCAATTTTCTGAGGAACCACCAGACTGATTTCCAGAGTGGTTGTATCAGTTTGGAATCCCACCAACAATGGAGGAGTGTTCTGTGGGTCCCTGTTCTGGAGGGCTTCCCAAAGCGATCTCCGGCCCAGCCAGGTACAGGGGTCCAGGCCAAGGGATAGAGTGCAAGCAGGGAGGGGGAATCACCTCCACTGTCCTCACTATTGCCACTCAGTTACTCCCAGGTGCTGCACCTGTCTCTGTGCTGAGCCAATCTGGGCTGGGCCGGTGAGAAGCTGGCTAGCTAGCAAGGAGGGGACAGTCCTGAAGGCGCTTCAGGAGAGCAGATCTCTCCCCAAGTGTTACAGCTCTTGTGACAGAAACTCTTGGATAATGGGATGATTCTCCACACCTTTACTTCTCCTGAATAAGGTTCTTATATACAGTTTGGGGTGGGTTAGGATCTGACAGCAGATAACCCCTATTGGCTTGGTCTGAGAGTTTGGAGATACCTCATCTACATGTGGGAGAGCCTGAGGCACTGTTTCTACATGACTGATGACCATAGACCTGTCTGTGAGAGGGCTGTGGAGGGCTGAAGCTAAGTGAAAGGAACCAGGGCCCCAAGAGCAAGGCCAAACATCTACCGTCCCATTATGGTCCGAGGTTTGAGGCCTGTGCTCAACCAGGTAACCAGCTGCCTCTCAAAGCCCACTGCCCCACAGTGTTCCTCTTTCTCCACATTCTCATCAGCATCTGCTATCACCTGAGGTTTTGATCTTAGCCATTCTGACTGGTGTGGGGTGGAATCTCACGGCTTTTTTGATTTGTATTTCCATGATGACTAAGGATATTGAACATTTCTTTTGGTGCTTCTCAGTCATTGGGTATTTCTCAGTTGAACATTCTTTGTTTAGGTCTGTACCCCATTTTTAAATAGGGTTATTTGATTGTCTGGAGTCTAATTTCTTGAGTTCTTTGTATATATTGGATATTAGCCCTCTATCAGATGTAGGATTGGTAAAGATCTTTTCCCAATCTGTTGGTTGCTGTTTTGTCCTATTGATAGTGTCATTTGCTTTACAGAAGCTTTGCAATTTTATGAGGTCCCATTTGTCAATTCTTGATCTTAGAGGATAAGCCATTGGTGTTCTGTTCAGAAACTTTTCCCCTGTGCCCAAGTACTTGAAGGTTCTTCCCCACATTCTTTTTTATTAGTATCAGCGTATCTGGTTTTATGTGAGGGTTCTTTATCTACTTGGATTTGAGCTTTGTACAAGAAGATAAGAATGGATCAATTTACATTCCCTAATTTCCTTCTCAGCCTGTTTATCTTTTGAATAATGGAAGGATACTGATTTGTTTGAATTCATTTTATATCCAGCCACTTTGCTGAAGTTGTTTATCAGGCTTAGTAGCTCTCTGGTGTAAGTTTGGAGGTCACTTAAGTATACTATCATATCATCTGCAAATAGTGATATTTCTTACTTTCTTATTTGTATCCCTTTGACTTCCTTTTCTTGTCTAATTGCCCTGGCTAGGACTTCGAGTACTATATTGAATAGGTAGGGAGAGATACATTTACACAATGGAGTATTACTCAGCTATTAAAAACGATGATTTCATGAAATTCTTAGTCAAATGGATGGAACTAGAAAATATTATCCTGAGTGAGGTAACCTAATCACAAAAGAACACACATGGTTTGCACACACTGACAAGTGGATATTAGCCCAAAAGCTCTCAGTACCCAAGATACAACTCACAGACCACATGAAATTCATGAAGAAGGAAGACCAAATTGTGGGTGCTTCTGTCGTTCTTAAGAAGGAGTAACAAAGCTGGGCGGTGGTGGCGCACGCCTTTTATCCCAGCACTTGGGAGGCAGAGGCAGGCAGATTTCTGAGTTCGAGGCCAGCCTGCTCTACAGAGTGAGTTCCAGGACAGCCAGGGCTACACAGAGAAACCCTGTCTCGAAAAACCAAAAAAAAAAAAAAAAAAAAAAAAGAAGTAACAAAATACTCATGGGAACAAATATGGAGACAAAATGTGGAACAGAAACTGAAAGGAGGGGCTGTCCAGAGACTGCCCCACCTAGGTATCCATCCCATGTGCAGTCACCAAAGGCAGATGCTGTTGTGATTGTCAGGAAGTGCATGCTGACAGGAGCCTGATATAGCTGTCTCCTTAGAGGCTCTGCCAGAGCCTGACATATTACCGACAGAGATGGATGCTCACAGCTAACCATTGAACTGATCACGGGATTCCCAATGGAGGAGTTAGAAGACTGAAGGAGCTAAAGGGGTTTTCGGTTCCATGGGGAGAGCAACAATACCAACCAACCAGAGATCTCAGCTCTGTGTCCTGGGAGCACACAGGAAGGGATCCACGGCTCCAGCTGTACATGTAAGGGAGGATGGCCTTGTACGTCATAGGTGGGAGAGGAAGCCCTTGGTCCCGTGAAGGCTAGATGCACCAGTGTGGAGGAATTCGAGGGCAGGGCGGGGAGGTGGGAGTGGGTGGGTGGGTGAAGGCACACCATCATAGAAGCAGGAGGAGGGGAGATTGGATAAGGGCATCCGAGGGAAGAATGGGGAAAGGTAATAACATCTGAAATGTAAATAAATAAAATATCCAATAAAAAATAAATCCTTTAAAATAAAAAAAATTATCTATAAATACTTGCATGCTGCAAACTATGATGAAGAAATTAAAAATATGGTCCAGAATATATATTTATATATGTGGATAGTATATGAATATATTATTGTAATACAGGAAATATGCAATTATACATGAATGTATACATATTGATATATGAAACAGAATTTTCCTTGAAGTAACACCTTCTAGATAAGCACATAACTTTCAGATGATCATTCCTTAAGTAATTTCCTTATTTTCAAGGCAAGATACAATTTTAAATTAG
The DNA here is from genome assembly GCA_021653895.1 of Mastomys natalensis. Lineage (NCBI taxonomy): Eukaryota > Metazoa > Chordata > Mammalia > Rodentia > Muridae > Mastomys > Mastomys natalensis. The sequence continues at coordinate 914,364 of JAJTUV010001210.1, read as the reverse complement.
ATAATGCCAATTACTATATAAATAAACCCCTAAATAAAAGTCTCAGTTATAATGTTTGTGTTTTGCCGTGTATATATAGAAGGATGACTCCTCCCTTACTTGTCTCTTCTAGGTGTTCATGTCTCCATCTTGTAACTTTGGTACAGATACTTTTTCTTGGTCAATGGTTAATAAAAATGAGTAGCAGAATTTGGAAAGTTTTGATAAACCAGGACTAGAAATGAATCAGTCAGTAAAAATCCTCATGATCTATTTATTGAGATGTAACACTGAGACAAAATCAATAAGATACTGACATTGGATACATAGAATATTACAATGTGGAATATAACTATGCCCCAGAAATAAGAATAAAGTGTCTAATTGGTAGTAGAAAGAAATGAAAATTTTCAGTATATTTTAAAAGTTAAATAAATACTATAAAATAAAAATTATTATTAACGAACTGCTAAATATATAGTAACATTTCCCTGACTACATGTGGATTTTTATTAGAAAAAAAAAGGAGTGCCAACAAGCATATACATGGATTTTGCATTGATTTTAAAATTCATGATATTATAATTAAAAAGATAACAGGAAAGGTTGTTAGTTAATTTGTTTATTTAATTAGATGCACAGAGAAGTGCCCTACAGATCAGTAAAGCACACTTCTCAGTATGTCTAGTTTGGATTATTCACCCCTATTAGAGCACTGAAGACAGACCTTGTGAATTTATTAGGTTACCTATGGGGCATAGGTTCTCAGACAGCTGTATAACCAAGAATCCCCACCCAGCATAACAGTAAAAAACCAACTGTCTTAATTTTGCTTTTCACCATAAGTTTACCTTTTATCATATAAGAAAAAAATCACCTTCTCCTTGTATGTTTAATTTCCTTTATATTTAGCAGCACACAGTTATTAGTATTTCTGAAACCTTTAAGTTCTTCATATGTTTTCTTATATTACATCATTCAATTTGCTCAGAATATTTTCTATTCTTACATTCAGTGTTATTACTTTACAGCACACATCATTACAACTACACTCACATACACACTCACACACAAACACACACACATACAACACACACACACACACAGAATGAACACACACACAAACACACTTTAGGTTTATACTTACAGAATAAAAATGTGTATTTTCTTTTTTTTTTTTGGATTTTCGAGACAGAGTTTCTCTGTGTAGCCCCAGCTGTCCTGGAACTCACTCTGTAGACCAGGCTGGTCTCAAACTCAGAAATCCACCTGCCTCTGCCTCCCAAGTGCTGGGATTAAAGGCGTGTGCCACCACTGCCCGGCCATATTTTCAATAGCGTAATAATAGGCAGTTTGTTTTCCTTACTGTGAAAACTCACACAGGTACATTTTCAGTACAGAGCAGATATACTTAAGGTAGCAATGGAAAGCTTTGAAAGACTCTTTTCTTATTGATTCCAATGAAAGGGATTGCTATCACTTTGCAACTTCCTTTCTAATTAGCCAGTGACCTTTCATCTGCAAGTGTATGGCCACTGATACTAGTAGATCTGTGTGTAAAATTTCTACCTCTGAATGCTCCAATCTATATGTGAATTTGAACATGGAGTTGTTAAATGTTTGATTTTGACTTGAGCTTCCCAAGTTCTTAATCATTGCTTTTAGAATCTTTTGACAATTGCATGTAATAACCAATTTTCAAACAATGAATTTTCTTGCAAAATATTTTAAAAAGTTGCTAATCTTATGCTAATTGAGTGCTCAGGTGTAAGTCTCTTCTCTAATCTCAATCTGAAGACCATGGTCCTTAGATTTTGCATTGTTACCTTGATTTAAATTCTGTTTCTTTGACTCCTCTCAGTTGGCTCATGCTGGTGACTCATTTCAACTAGTAAGGCTGGTTTCAGACTTTCTTGGGTATGAGTACACAGCATTTCAAAAATAACTCTTTCTCATGCTATAGTAATAGAAAAAACAGATAATCAAAGCCAGAATTCATATTTTAGCTACCTACCTAAGTCACTGTAGTATTTATTCACAGGAACAAAGGGCTACACAGGAATCAACCCTAAAAACTGAAAACATTACTCTAGCCTTCCAGGACTCCTTCCCTACCAAAAGCATTCATACGTAAAAATATCAGTTCTTCTTTTCTGTGTGCATGATTTCAGGCTATATGATATTTTTATTTTTACTGTGTTTGTGTATTCACATGTGGGCATGTGTGTGTGGATATGTGTTCTAGTATGTATGTGCCCCAGCTAAAATGTTTTGTGTGTGTGTATGTTTGTGTTTCACATGGAGTTGTTTATATCCTTCCACAACATAGGTTCTGGTGTCTGGTAGGGAGGATCAGGTCTTCAGACTCAGCCATCTTGCAGACCTCTTGAATATTATGTTACATATTTTTAATTTATTATCTCTGATATATAAGCTCTATATGACTCTGATGCAAATGTAATGGATATCTATTTTAAGTCTTTCTATCTTTTTCAGGGATTACCCGCTGAGCCAGCTTGACTGTTCTAAGCTTGAGTTTTAATAACAAAGCCTGGTTTACAGATGAATTGTGTCCAAGGTGTTAGAAAACATACATGTACCTAAACATTTAATTAACAAATAATTAGAAAATTTTCAAATATTTTCTATGAAAACTCTTTTGTCATAGGTTTATAGGAATTACAAAAGCAATCTTCACATATAATGTAAATATTTTAGATTAATTTTTGAACTTAAAGAAAGTCATGCTTGTTTAGTGTGTATTTCTGTTGGGACTGTTTCCCTATTTCAAGAAAAAAGGTGAACAGTGGATGACCTGGCTAGTCATTGTTCTGATTAATTTTGTGACAGCGATAATAGCAAGTCCAGGACTCACCCATGTGCAGTTAGCTGCTGTGGCCTCTACATCTCATCAAAACTATGCTCAGATTACTTTTCATCTTCACACAAAACAATGTCTTTTCTGATTCCAGTTGAAAATTCCTACAGCAAGACTTGGTAGAATGTTTTGAGAGAAAACCAATTTCCTGTTTTCTTTGAATCCAGGTAATTGAAAAGTATTGGTTTATTCCTCAAAAAGGAAAATATTTGAAAAAAAAAATATTGAAATACTACAATAGTGAGTCTGTCTAGAAATGTTTAGCTTATGGAATTTACAGTTTATGGTAGTGAAAAGTGTTTTCATTTACATTATTTGTTTTCTTTTCTACAAACTGAACTGTGATAGCTGTGTTGATGTATTCAAAATACAAAATGATCCTATAGGTAAAATATAGATGTAGATGATCAATTAAAGCAAGAATATGGATGTTTATGAGTAATACTAACAAAAACTCTTGGATAAAAATAGAAATTCATGAAACATCTTGAAATTATCAAAATCAGAATACTTTATAACAATAATAAAATGTGCATTTGTATGTGGGCTCCTAAACCTGGGTGGGTTTCTGATCATGGAAATTTAGTTCATTCTGCTTAGAGCAGTTTCTTCATTATATATATATATATAAAATAAGACCCTGACATATATAATGCCTTCAATTTGATAAAATGTTAAATATTAATTGAATTATAAAATAGCAGAATAAGAAAACACACAAGCACACTCACACACACACACATTTGTAGCAACATAAACTAACACATCTTGACTCTATACTGCTGGGCTGTCACATGATGAGTTTGTTCCTTGTCCAAGAGAACATATACACAAGAAAGACTAAGACTAAACTCATAAATATCATCATTGTTTACTTTTTAAAAATTCTTTATATCTACTTGTCTAGGCAAGCTTCTCACTTGTCAACTTCTCAAGACCCATTTTAAGAACTCAGTTTCTTATATTAGTCATTGAAACTCTTACATTTTAACCTTACAGCTTTGGTAGTTGTGGTTTTTTAAAAGACCAATCAGAAGACCTAGCAACTTGACCTGAAAAACTATGACTCTTGTTCATAAGAAAGCTTATGCTTTCTTGTAGGTTCTGAGTTTGACGAACATGAATTTTATTTTCTCAAAAGTTGTTTCATTGTTGTGGGATACCAACTTAAAGATAACGTGTCTGGCGAGAAGAGGGTGAAGTAGACTTTTCAGTTTTGTATGTAAATACTTGCTTTATTATTTTCTACATGATTGATACATATTGAATTTTTTACAATTGAACTTTGTAAGACAATGTAGTGAGACAAGAGGAATGAAAACTGGACAATGAGATTCTTTTCCAGAGTTGGCCTTACTATTGTGTTTCAGAGATCTTTGTCAACATGACTGTGGAAAGGATCTCAGACATATTGTAGTTTGTTGTTGAGGAAGAGACTGACTGGCTGCTAAAGGGAGGTGGTCTTTAACTGGCATAATTGTATAATAATGATAAATACATACTAGGTCAGGAAGACTGTGGCTGACATAACAGTTTGGGTTTCATATTAATATTATCAGAGCTTCAAATAAAATACTATTATAAACCCAACTGTTCTAAACTCTTTGATAGCTTTTATATAATAATATATTATTTACCATTAAGATGCTTATGCCATTGAAAAGACTAAATAAATTAATGAGTTAGCCAGTATTAAGTTAAGTTTATTTTAAACTAAATTTATATCTCATATAGTTACAGGACAATGTGCTTCTTATTATATATTGTGGCCATTATCTAACTAAGACTTATTTTCCATTTATTTTTATTTATGGGTATGTGTGTGTGTCTATGTGATGGAATGTGCACATGTGAGTTCAGGTGGCTGAAGAATAAGAAGCCAGAAGAAAGGATTCCTTTGAGTGAGAATGACAGGATGTATAAACTCTTGAACATGAGACTCAGGTCCTTTCTATTAAGAGCAAAAGCTCTTAATTGCTGAAGCATCTCTCTAGTCCCTAATTAAACATACACAGAGACACACACACACACATATACACAATAAATATATATATCACATCTCTGAGTTTACATATTGTATCACCTGTATGATAATTTACAGGTGGTAGGACTGGCCTTTATCTATTAAATAAAATCTTGACAGTTAAAAATAGTTTAGTCCCTATAAACAAAAAAATGTTTAATTGGGTTAAAATGAAACTGTAAATTATTTTTATATATAAACCATTGTTACTTTCAAACATCAACTGAAGGTATGAAATTTTGTCAAGCTTTCTTTGAACAGTGTGATATAAGCTTCCATTTCTAATAGAATTGTTTCTCAGCCTTCAGTAAAATCTATAAAGGCCTTTAGTGTTCAGTCATTGGTCGATAATTCTGAAGTCATAAAAGTTTACTATAGTTAATGTCAAATTGTTGCATAAATTAAGGTTGGTAATTCAGAATTCTTTTTTATTACTTACATGTAGCACAGTTCTCACAAATCCATGGTGTGGAAAAAAAGACAGATAAAGGTCAGACATATGTTTGTGGTTTAAATTTAACTTTAATTTCCCTGAATGACTTAGCACAATGCACATGGCATTGTAAAGGAAATAGTAATAATGTACAGAGCTCATGTGCTGTAGAAGCTGTGTTAGCTAGGATGTCTAGCAGAATAGAACTGACAGAATGGATATGTATGTATATATGTATGCACGTTTGTGTGTATGCTATTTATTAGAGTGGCTTATGGGCTGTGGTCCAGCTAGTCCAACAGTGGTTGTATTCTAATGGAAAGCCCAGGAATTCAACAGTTGTTTAGTCAACAAAGCTGAATATCTCAGCCAGACTTCAGTACGTATCAAAATCCTGAAGAAATAGGCTCTAGCATCAGCGAAGGAATGCCTCAGCAGCAGGATATATCAACTTACAAATGAGAACAAGAGCAAGCACACCAGAAGCAAAAATATCTTTCTTCCATGTCCTTTATATAAGCTGCCAGGAGATGTGGCCTAGTGTTAGGATAAATCTTCATACCTCAAGTGATCTGGTTTTAAAATGAGACTTCCCACCTCAAATGATCCAATAAATTAAAGATTTAACACAAGTATATCCAGTTGCTTGGTTTTTGTTTTTTTCTTAATTAATTCCCGATGAGGTTGAGAGTCATGAATAGCTATTACAGAACCTTAGTTATTCAATGGAGAAAAATCTTGATTCATATTTCACTTGATTCCTTCATTTCTTTAGTTTCTTATCTCCTTCCAGTTCCCCTCTATTTCCTTTTCCTCTTTTTTTTTATGTTATGTTTAAGAATTCTGGGAGGGTCAGAAATATGTGTTTGCTTTAAAGCAGCACTTCAGCGTTGAACAGAACGTCCTCTTGTCTAATCCAAGTAGTGCCTGAACACTTCTGGGATCTGTTGCTAGAAAAACAATCTTGCCCCTGTTCCAGAGACCCACAGCATTTCCCCTGAAAACACATTTATGAGAAACATCCCCAAGTGAGGATGAAACTGAGACAAGTAAAGGAGCATAACCAGTCTGAGAAGCCACGTGACTCCACTCAACTCAAAGTAGTGTTGGCCAGAGAATGAAAGACCAATTATAAAAGGCGTATGGGAATCTGAAGTCCCTACAAGAGCCAAAAGAATATGTTAGAATCACAATTCACGGTATCATCATACTATATGAAGTATTAATAATGAATATTATGAACTAAAGATAGAAAACTGTATCAATAATTAAAGTATTCCAATTTTCACCCTGTAGTCATTCTAGTTTTACAAAAGATGTCTTGCTATTTTAGAGATCCCAAGAGTATTGCCAAAGTTAGTAATTTCCTGGATGAATTCCAAGAACCCAGAAAAGCTGCTCACAAATGCCCTAAGGTCCACAGATTTTCTAGGGGAAGTGACAATTGTATGACTAAGTTACCCATGAAGAATTACTCCAACAGGTTTAGAATATACTGTGCAAGTTTTATATACTATGCCACTCTCTAAGTGGATAATGCTGGCTTTTCCAATGTCTCCATGTCAACAGAGGCACTGTCTACAGCTGGTACAACCCCAAATCTTAGCAGTTCAATAACATGACTCCAGGAAAGGGAACAATTATAATCCTTCAATTGAAAAATGTTAGGTTAAAGGAGGAAAGATATTTTTCTAAACCAATAATGTGTGGATAACTAGAAGGCCCTGTATAGAAATTAATGTCTACAAGTTTCTTCCGTGTGTTTGTGTGTGTATTCATACCAAGTTAAAAGATTAATATTTCTACATATAAAAGTACAGGGGTCTTGTCTTAAACTTTGAAGCAATAAAACAAAATAACCTATAGGAAAACATGTCACAGATTTTATTTAGAAATTGATATACAAAAACAACCATTGAGAAATTTAAAACTGAGATCAAATGGTTATATTCTGCACATTTTAAATATTATGTGTGTTTAGAGTATATAAAATGTGTAGCCAATGAATCAAAAAATGTATACACATTCATTAAAAACTAAAGATGACAACGAGGTTTAGTCAGATATTTCACAAAAAATGTATGAGAATAGTTAGAGTAGTAGACATTAAGAGAATGCAAATAGAAATCACAATTTAATGAAGATACAATTCCAAAACTTGCCAGAGATATAGAGTAACTGGCATCTCAATACAATGTGAGCTCAGAATGTAAAATGGAAACAGTGATTTAGAGTCATCGTGGTAGTTGTAGTATACACTGGACATGTGACTCATGAATTTTCTAATAAGTTTATGACAGTGTCACAAACGCATAATATTGAATTAAGTAATGTCCTGGACAACATAAAGTAGACATATCATTTGTGCAGTGTGGTAGGTTTTTTTTTTTCTAGGATCTAGACCTAGGGATGCTAAAGAGAAAAACCAAAATGAGAGCTTTCTGATGCAGTCAGATTCCACAGGATATGTAGCAGAAAGATGTGAGGGAAGAATTTGAAGTAATGAAAGAATTAAAGATCATTTTGGGGACAATGGTTCTTGGGTGTATACATTTTATAAACTTAACAAAAATATATTTGAGAGGTGTATATTTTATTTGATTTCAGCTATGTTGGCAAACATGAGGTTAATGAAAGTAATCACCTAGTTTTATTAAATATGTTGCACAACTTTCTGCCTACTATGAGTATTGCTCTATTGCCCTTGCGTTCATTGGATAATGCTGGGTCTAGTAGGCAGAATAAGGAGTAAGAGTGAATGTATTCTCACCAAAAATGTAAAGGATTCCAGGCATAAATTTAGTATATCATCATGAAGCCTTACCTATCTGAGTAGGGAAAGGATTTTTACAGGGAAATAATAGGGAAAACATACAGAGACAGAGAGAGAGAGAGAGAGAGAGAGAGAGAGAGAGAGAGAGAGAGAGAGAGAGAGAGAGAGAGAGAGAGAAAGGAGAGGGAGAGGTAGAAACAAAGGGAAGGAGAGGGAGAGCTGGATGACTATAGAATAAAAATAATTCTACCTGGTTAGTCAATTTTGACAAACCAGGAACAATTTTGAGTTTCCTTGTGTCTGTCAGAAAGGACCAGGACTAGGCCTTTGCTTGACAAGTGCTGGGAATGGCTGAGTTTCATGAAGTGCTGAGGAAGCTAATCAATGACAGTGACTTGAATAAAGATTTTATGGATTTGTGTATTTGACAGGATTCTTAACTGATACAATTTCTATAAATATCCAATACTGCTAGATGTAGCCATCTGGGATGAGTGGAGAAACTAATACACATTAATCATCAATAACTCAAAAGTAAACCATGAAAAATGTTTTGCATAAACATCTATATTTCAATGGTTTTTAAATAAAGGGAAAAACTTGATATATTTTAGTGCAATAAAATTGAATGATTAATTATTCCACAGGGAAAGATAAGGCCAAGCACAAGTGTGTGTTTTTTTAATTTAGGTCATGGATGTTCCAAGAAGACACACATCAGTGTGAAGTGTTGTCTTGTCTCTTGTCCTTAGAAAGAATTCACCATAAATAGAAACATCAAAATTAATATTTTAGATGGATACATGGAATCAGCAAAATGTGTTTGTGTGTATCTGTAACTATGTATTAGTGCATCTCTTGTATTCAATTTGCAACTACTTCATTGAGAATTTTTGTATGTATATTCATGAGGGATACTGGACTATAACTTATATTTTTTTGTTGGGTTTATACTTGATTTCACTATTTCAATATTATTTGCTTTGTGAAGGAGCTTATTGTGGTTCTGAATTTTTTTAAACATAACTCAAAAAATACTGCTTGTTTGAAGGCTCTATAGAATTCTTGTATAAGTATATCTGACACTTGGAAAAAAAAATAAAAGAAAATGCGACCAAAATTAGGTAATCTTTGTTATATATTTCTTTATAATATATACTTTTTAAAATGTGATTCTTCAGGCTGGAGAGATTGCTCAGAGTTTAAGAGCAATGGCTACTCTTCCAGCGATCATGAGTTCAGTTGCTAGCTACAACCTGGTGGCCTATAACGCTCTATGATGAGATCTGGTGATGTCTTCTGGCCTGTAGGCTTACATGCAGACAGAATGCTGTATATAAAATAAGTAAATAAATCTTTTTAAAAATGTTAAAAAAAAAAAAAGAATAAAGGATGAGAAAAGTAGGGGTGAAGAAGGGAGGGAGGCAAAGAAACAGGTATACACAACTCAATATACCTCATGCTTCTTCACAATCACCAGTGCAGCCACCTTCACTGGAGACTTATTTACAGACCTTGTGAGCATCAGTCTACTTGTCTGTCATTCTAATAGGGTAACAGTATTGAAAATGTGTGGGAATTACAATTCTGCAAGAATATGATGAGATTGAATACTCATGTACTGGGGGTGTGCACAGTTCATCTGAACAAAATATTTAATTTTTAGTCATTTTGAGCCAATGTTTGAAAATTGTTATTAAGCATTCAATTGCAGAAACATTTCATTACTGTATAGTCAAAACTAAGAAATATATGACACATTTTGTGTATCCATTTTTTTTCTCTTGATGTACAGCAAAGCTGAATCCTTAACCATTGTAAATGGATTGATCATGAACATGGAGATACAGCACACAACCTTAGATTAGTATAGACACATGAGGCAAGCTATCACTCTGTCTTATGATATATCTAATCTTAGTTTTTGGAAGAACTGCCGTATTGATTTTCAATAGCCGTGACTTAATAATACTTTATCATGGGGGACACTTAGTGATAACTCAAGTCCCATTTGGTAACTTTACTTTGTGTTTATCCCTTGCATTAGTTTAAGGGAATAGTCTTTGACAGAAAATATCTATTTTGCCCATTGCTATTCTCTTCTCACCAACTACCTAAGCTTTAAATCTTTAGGTTCTAACTCATCTGCAGAAATTGTGTTTTATAAATAAATCTGGATTACTCATCAGCCCCGATGAGTCACTGAGAAAAATGAGAGGAAGACGACATTAGTAGAAGGTTCACCAAGTGAGGGTACTTGAGCTGTCTTGTGAGGGTTGACTTAGCTTTTACACAAGCTTTGGTGGCATTTGAGATGCATTATATAAGGAGGAGACTATGCACAAGAATAAACTCTTTAGTAGAGAGGCATGAAACTGAGCTGAGTTTAATAATTCACACTCCCAATCAACATTACAATGGGAAAGCATGAGCTGGAGGGAACATCAGGGCTAGAAGAAGGAATCTTTCATTACAGAAATTGCATTCACCTTCAGCGCTCTAACAGGAGTTTCTAAAACTGGGGCCTCAATTTCCTCTTCATCGTCACTCTTGGTTCTGTCCTACACTACAAAGAGTAGTAGGTGTTGCTTATGCCTTCAACATCTTGGGCAGCACAACTTTTCCCCACCAGAGAGTCATCCATCGGCAGTTGGGTACCATGTTTTTTTCATTGTTGGATAAGAAAGTAGACAGGAGAGAAGCAGAATGATGTTCTTCAAAGCATGATGCCAGTAGTTTATGTAAAAACTCCAGAGAAAAGTGAGTTATGGAATGTGACAAGCATAAATTAGCATAAGTCATACATTGGAATAAATTTCTTTACATGAGGAAACAGCATAATATTTATATGTCAACTTTCTTCCAAAAGATCTTCATTTATCCCTTGTGTAGGGTGATGAACACCTTTTTTTTTTATTATTTTATATTCTAATTTTTATTGGATATTATATTTATTTACATTTCAAATGTTATCCCCTTTCCTGGTTTCCCCTCCAGATGCCCTCTATCCCACCCCCCTTCACCCTACTTCTATGAGGGTGCTCCCTCTCCACCCACTCCCACCTCACCACCCTGGCATTCCCCTACACTGGGACATCCAGCCCCAAGTAGGACTAAGGGACCAAGGGCCTCTCCTCCCATTAATGCTAGACAAGGCCATCCTCTACTACATTTGCAGCTGGAGCCATATGTCCTTCCATGTATACACTTTGGTTGGTGGTTTAGTCCCTCGGAGCTCTGGAGGAGTCTGGTTGGTTGATACTGTTGTTCTTCCTATGGGGATGCAAACCCCTTCAGCTCCTTCAATCCTTTTTCTAACTCCTCCATTGAGCTCCCTGTGCTTAGTCCAATGGTTGGCTGTGAGCATCTGCCTCTGTATTTGTAACGTTCTGGCAGAGATTCTCGGACACAGCTATATCAGGCTCCTGTCAGCAAGCATTTCTTGGCATCTGCAATAGTGTCTGGGTTTTGTGTCTACCTATATATGTGATAGAACCCCAGGTAGGGCAGTCTCTGGATGACCTTTCCTTCAGCCTCTACTCTACACTTTGTCCCCGTATTTCCTTTAGACAAGAGCAACTCTGGGTTAAAAAGTTGGAGATGAGTGGGTGGGCCCCTCCTGCAACCAGGGTCCTTGACTAACCTGGATATGGTCTCAACAGGTTCTCCCTCCTCTTTGTTGGGCATTTCAGCTAATGTCCTCCCCATTGGGTCCTGGGAGCCTCCAGCTTTCCTGGAATCTGGGACTTGATGGTGGCTATCTCCAGCTCCCCATCCTCCATTGCTACACACTTCTGTTCAAATTCCTGACCTGCTGTATATTTTCCCTGTCTCCTTCCATCCCCAAAGGGATGTATAGTGAAAGCACAGCTTATCTTTTATCTTTAATAGTTTATCTTCTAATGCAGGAACGGACCAATTAACCAACTTTAGCATGCCTTAAAATCACAATTCAGTGTTAAAATTTGCAGTTGCAGTTTCTTGACCAAAGCAAACAGGTTGAAGGTGGACTATCTGAAGCATCATGTGGTTTTCTCCTTCAGGTTGTCCAGGCACCTGCATACTAGGCAGAAAAGAATGAAGTAACGAGGGTTGGGGTGAATTACCCGCAGATTTCATTGTTGTATAAGACACTTTTTTTTTTTTTCGAGACAGGGTTTCTCTGTGTAGCCCTGACTGTCCTGGGACTCACTCTGTAGACCAATCTGGCCTCGAACTCGGAAATTCCCCTGCCTCTGCCTCCCAAGTGCTGGGATTAAAGGCGTGCCCCACCACTGCCCGGCTAAGACACTATTCTTGAAACAGCTTCTAGTCTTTATTCGGGGTGAACAAGGGCTATATAAACCTTGGAGGGTGGGAAGGAGTTTTTCTTAGGGTGAATGCACATTGGCTGAGGCTTAAGGTACTGGTAGAACTTATTTGTATGGAGAGGCATTCTAGGTACTTTCCAGATAAGAAAGGAAGTTGAACCTGTAGTTTCTGCCAAAAACTATGTAACATTCTTCAGGAAGAGGATGTGGGGGTTGGGTTCCCCAGATAATGTCAGGTAGAGAAGCCATGCTGAGAAAAGGAGTCCTCCATTTTGTCCTGAGCTCAGGGGAACAGCCCAGGTATGGTAGACTATGATCTTAATAGTAATAGCCTTCAACAACTCACTTTGGTTGTAGTGGATTTTCTGCCATGGATTTCTGGTAACCAAAGTGTTCAGTTATTATCTGTAGAGATGTTGAGATTCCAAGAAAGGAGAAAAAGCTGTGTCCAACTTCTAGAATGGTCATTTATAGTAAAAGGACTATGGGCACACTGCAAGAAAATAAGATTTAAAGTTCCATTCTCACATAGCACATGGATTTTATAATTTATTTAAGATGTTTTGTAGGAAGACTTTTTCTACTTTTTTGTCTATGGTGGTCAATTTAAATGTCCTGGTCCAAAAATTATCTTCATCATCTGTTGCTTCCAGAACAGTGTTGGGTGCTTTTGAATATCACTGATATTCTGATCATGTAAGTAACTTGTCAACTTGTCCCTTAGGAAACTGCATTTTGACACTGACCTCTCATCTGGACAATTTTGGGGTGGTGTATAGCCCCTGTACAGTCTGCATGGGAATCTTCAGTACCTGGAATTCTGTCTTCTGAGGTTGTATACAGTGGCCCTTGGTATAGCATTACTTGCATGTAGTAGATACTTACACAGTACGGCTTGGGCAAATGCTGATTTGCTTTGGAAGTGAAAATTGAGTCTATAATTTACTTTATGAACTATAACACTTATCTATGGGAAATTGAATCTTTTATATAAAACATCAGATTAATCTTTTCATAGGCTGCATTGCAGTGAACAGTTTTCTATAGGTTTTGTTGATATACGTATATATATATATATATATATATATATATATATATATATATATAATATTTAAGAACTTGATCTACTATCAAATGATATAACTATATTCATTTAGCAAATTCAGAACAAAATATATTTAGCAAATACATATTACTTTAATAAATAAAAGCACAAAAATATAGCTAAATATTTGGCACAGTACATGTGATTACCATTTAGTTATAATTATTATAAGGAGATTTAATTACAAAAGAAATTGAAAATGCACATTTCAGCTGAAAAGTAAATATATCCTAACACTATTTCATAGATATCTAAACTTTTCATGACTAGACCTCTTGGGAAGACTAAACTTTTGCATTACAAATCTTGAGAAATGGCTATTTGATTGTTCAGATTAATTTGAAGTTACGACGAAGAACCTTGTTAAGACCACCTTGCCATCATGTCTTTGTTTCGCGAGGTCATTATGATTAACTTGTTACACTTATGTTCTGCTCCTATTCTGTCCATCAGATCCCTCATTTGGAAAGCCACTAATCCTGTGCTATAAAAACCTTGTCTTCCTCATTTCAATGCTAATCTCTTGAACCCAGTTTTTACAGAGTCAGCATGTTTACAAATAAAAAAATTTGCTTTAATTAATTGCTTGCTTTAATTGAATTTGTCATAATTATTTGGGTTGTTGGTCTTGTTAAATCCTTGGGATTAATACTGCTACTTCATTTTCTCAAAAAGATTATCTTTCCTCTGCTTTCATTTTTTTTATATTGGATATTTTATTTATTTACATTTCAAATGTTATCCCCTTTCCCAGTTTCCACCCAGAAATTCCCTATCCCATCCCCTCTCCCCCTGCTTCTATGAGGGTGCCCTCCCACCCACTCACTCATCCCTGCCTCCCTGCCCTGGCATTCTCCTACACTGGAGCATCGAGCCTTCACAGGATCAAGGGCTTCTCCTCCCGTTGATGCCCACCAAGGCCATCCTCTGCTATATATGTGTCTGGAGCCATGGCTTGATCCATGTACTCTGGTTGGTGGTTTAGTCTCTGGGAGCTTTGAGGGGTCTGGTTGGTTGATATTATTTTTCGTCCTATGGGGTTCCAAAACCCTTTAGTTCCTTCAGTCCTTTCTCTAACTCCTCCATTGGGGATCCATTTTTAATAAAAGAAAATGTTTGAGAGAATGCAGTGACTATGCCTTTCTGTAGCTAACTTAGATTCTTGTTTGAATTATTTTGCACAGATCACAGAAATCTCTGTGAATAACAGAAAAGACAACTAACAAACCTAATGCACTCAAACTAGCACCAAGGGGAAAACTTGTTATTTTTCACCCCACAGTGGTGAGCTGACTTGTTTCTATTTTTCAGAATGCCATAGGGGTCAGAGGCTATGAATCTGGGCACAACAAGAAAGTTAGGCCTCTGCCAACATAGCCCAGGTTGATTTATTACAAGGAGACTTAGCCTAGTACAAATTTCTTCTGGTTCTCTAAATTATAGTGCCTGGGATAAATCACTAGGAAGAAGTATATTTTTTAATTCTGCTTGTAGTGAAGATACAAGTTTCACAGCTTTCTTCCCATGTTCAAACATAGTCTAGAAGACTACTTCTTCTAATAACCTTAACAGTGGCCAAAGTCAATAGACATTTCTCATGACTTTTTACAAGGAAGATGCTGTGTGTCCTACATTCAAACATTCACAGCTCTGATCAGTTTTCAGATTTGAAATGTGTCCCACTCTGCATTTTTATAAGTTCTGTTTGTTGTTTAGGACATCATATAACCCCATCTCCTCCACATAGTCTCTATTGACTACTAAGTCTAATATAATTTCTTTTCTACGGTGTACTCAATGTCAGTGATGATCATGTAAACTATACAACTCCCTGACTCTACAAGTTTGCACTTGCTGTTGTATGTATACATAAAGGTTGAACTCTCAAAGTGAGCTTGTCAATCCCTATGAATAAAATCATGATTAATACGGAATGTTGCTCCTCTTATCCTTAGCTCCAGAAACTTCTTTGCCTGAGGCCTGCAAATTTCAAGCTCTTCTCTGAGACTGAAATAGCCTTGAAACCATGACCCATAGAATTATACATTGACGGAGACTTTTCCTAAGTATCAGGAATAGCATTTTAAACAGTGAATATGAAAGAAAAGCATAATTACCTTACTGTTTTTCTTGTTTTTTGTTGTCTTAGGTGAAACAGACTAACAGTTAATAACAAAAAATGTGAAAAAACAGATTTATAGAGGTGATTCGCAGCTAATTAAATACTTTAAGTAAGTTACTTTGTGAAATTTTATAACAACTTGGCAAATGCCAGATATTTAAAAGTAATATGCCAATTAATATTGTCTGTTAATTGTCTAAAATAGCATTCACACTCTTCTTTCAGTTTTAAATTAGCATACAGCTTCTCTATGACATTTTCATATATACATAGTTCTGGGTGTTTTCTCCCACACATTCCCCATCCTTAGGCATGCCAAGACCCACCTATAACTTTCTTCTCCCAGTGTTCATCTCTATACCTTTATATTGCATGTGTTTTATTACATTGCCAATTCATTTTTCTTAAAGTCTCTTTTTCCCTATCAAGTACCACAGTTGCAGGATATTAGACCACACTGTGAACCCTAAGATTGTGTTATTTACTTTAAAATATCTGTTTTTAGTTCTGGTTCTAAGGCTCAGTCCTTAGCGCACACTTTTACTTCCTCTTGTTAGAATACAGACATGCCCTTAGTACACACCTTTAATTGCAAACAATGAAGATAAAGTTTGTTTGCAGAAGGAAGCACCATGCTTTAAAGTGATATCTAATTGAGTGTCAGACAATGTGACAGATCAGAGAAAAATGTGACAGAACAGGATTTGCCCATCTTTCACAAGAAGAGAAAGGAAGGAAGCTACTTAAGAGAGCAGTACAGAGAGAGGAGAAAAGGAGGAGGCCGGTTTACTGGGACAGTGGTACAGAGACAGGTTGCAGAGAGAGCACAAGCTAGACTCAGGTGAAGATACAATGAGCCAGAGAATGAGAAGGGGCAAGATTAGAACAGATTGCCAAACTAGCATAAGGCCAAGCAAAGCAATTAAGGAGAGGCTGAAAAAGAAAAGCCAGATTGAATCAGACAGTTTAGAGAGGAATTTGAGGCAGAACAGCTGAGTTGAATCGGCTAGCCAGAGGTCAGAAAGAACAAAAAAACGGTGAGCTTACTCAGCAGTAAGTCTCAGAAGCTGAAAATATTCTAGGCTTAGATTAGATTGTTGGGGGACTAGAAGCTTCTAGGACTAGGCCTTGATTAGCAGATGGAGGCAGTAAGCCTCGGAGACAATTACTTCAGGGAATAAAAGTTTCTTTTACATATCACTTTTCTAATTTCTGCTAAATCTAAGTAAAGACAATCCACCAGTATTCACATTACATATAATTTTAAAACCCAGTTATGTGGTTACTTTACTCTTTTCAAGAAAAATTCTCAATATGCAGACTAACCTGAGTATGTCCCATTTACTCACTTTTGGCATCCAGTCTTGCAAATTAAATATGTAAACTCCCCACTTAGGAAATAGAATGTATAGACTTCTCACTCTTCTAGAGAAGACTAGTATCCATGTTGAGTCACTTCCTCTCTTCTGAGTTCTTGAAACTGCTTGTACTTTCCTTCCCAAGGAAGTCTTTGCTACTTGGCTTTTATCCACGCTCCTTCTCATTAGACTTTCAAGTCCTCAAGGATAAAAATTAATAAGTCATGATAGAGTCATTTAGTATTATATTTGACTCATAAATATTGTTATAAATAGCCCTTAATGCATCTGTGAAGACTTTTATGACACACTCATAAAGAGCAGTCTATATAGATTTGTCGATTCTGTTAGTGAGTAATTAAAGATCAGGTACTATAATATTAAATGAAAAATGAGATGCAGAGCTTGGCTCAAATGTGAGAAAAATAATAAACTGTCTTCCACTCACATAGTTCAGATCAACAGAAGATTCTTGGGATATGACATAAGAGGCTAACACAGGCATGTGGCACAAATACATCTAACAGCACCAGTCCTATTCACTCACACAGGGAAGACTGTAGAACCTTCCAAAGCTGTGCTCCCTGCTGGACTTGGCATCACCATCTCCCTCTGAAATTTGCTTCAAGCAGCTGCTACCCATCACTTGTCATTGCTGTGTGAACTGAAGCCCACTTGTCATCATTGAGAGATAAGTAGTGGAGATTTGAAAAGAACATGGGGGTGAGCAAATGACCTCTTTACAGTATTTTAACTAACCCACTTTCAGAATAATCACTTTGGTATTGATCCTTTCCATAGGTTTTTCAGTTAAGAATGATGAGGAGATTCACACATCCATGTGAGCTCAAATTGAAGCCCTTAATAAATAAAGTAAAAACATGTTAAGTAAAAGCTTTACCATCAATATATTAAAGGGGATTGGATGCACTGAGGCATCCACCATTTATAGAGAAGAATTGGTCATGCTCTGATACTCGTGCCCTCATTATGTTTTCCTTTTTTCAAGCTCATGTACTTAGGCTGTGTTCTCCATTCTGCTAAGCATAACTATGAACTTGCCATCAATTTATTGCTAAGTCAATTTCTACCTTTACATGTTACATTACTGCCGTTGCCTAAAGAATTTGGAAATGGCATGCAGATTTCAGACAGTGAGGTGAATTCAGTGTGGATCCAGGCTGAGAGTAGCTGTTGTTTATGCAATACTATGCTGTGCAGTGAGTTTCTAGCCCTTGTGTCCTGCCTCATATGTCAGAACCACAGACTTTGTGCTCAGGCTCTTTCTTTTCCTTCTCATATATTCCAGTGAAACTATAACTCATTTGTTGAATCCGCCGATGTAAGAGAACATTTTGGAAGTTTAACATGAAGAAAATTATGCACATCAAAAGTTTTCATATCTGAAAGTGGGAAGCCATATTGAAAGAACTCTAGTACATTGCAGAGTTCAGGACAGTACCTGGCCACTAGCAGGTGCTCCAAGAAATTCAAGTGGAGAAATAAAGACATTATTGCACATGGAAGGTCTACAGTTTATGTTATTGGCACATCACCTGAAATACATGGTTATTGCCATAGTAAGATTTAAAAATACTGCTGTTTATCATTTTCTTGGCTTCATATAACAAATTAACTTATTTGTCCCAAAACACCCACATTTACTGACTTTACCATAGAGGGCTTAGCTGTCATAGATGAAATGGCTCACTGCATCCTCACTGCTTACATCTTTGGATTTATGAGGAGGATGCTAACTGAATACACTTTTGCTGTTCCACTCTTTATCTTATGCTAAGAACAGAACATTTTTAAAGCTGAAATTGAATTATGTATTTAAATTGCAATTTTCTAAAATGAAGATAAAGTCATTTTAGATGTTCACCTCCATGACATCAATACTTCAAAGTTCTCCTCTCTGTGAAATAATTCATTTCCCTCCTCTGTTCACTCATAAATTAGTTCCACTAATACTCAAAGCTTATTTGGTTCCAGGGCAGAACATCCATCGTCTCTCTTTAAGAGCAAAGTGATTTATCCCTTTGAAGTACATAGAAGTAATTAGATGTCTACATTTTTCTACTTCCAGAGCTGTTCAACACCCAGACAAAGATGAATAGACAAAGGTAAAACACAAAACTTTATATTATTGAACCAAATTTAGAACAATTTCTAATGAAAAGTATATGGTAAGCTGAATGACATTTTCATATTTAAACTATATTATTTATGAAAAATCTTTGAAGATAGTAATTGAGTCATAGTATCCTGTTAGTGATATATTTATCACATGAATCCATGGGTCAATGGATACAAGCATGAGAAATAATAAATAATGACAACAGGTAATTAGTCCTTAATGAATCTGGAAATCTAGGATTACCAATTACAACTGAGTTTAATTTGTATTCTGGAAAATAACTATACTTATTTAGTTTTAGACATCATTTTATGCTTATAAAATGATGACTATTTATGCCTTGTATAGGCATAGATAAAACATACAAATATGTTATATTATAAGGTAAATAATATAGTAAAGCTAAAACTGTCATAATTTAGAAGTCTTAAGATTTTCAGTTCCAGTTTAATTTAAATGCTGACATAACAATTTCTTATTTCTTTCCCTATACCAAATTATAAATGCATGCCTATATTACCAACAAGTTTTGTATTTATTTGATAACATAGGGAAATTTGAATCTATATAATCTACTTTAGTCTATAGATATAAGTTAACTATATGTCTTCTTTAAGTCTAACAATCCCTCACCCATGAAACCACGACCAAATATCTTTCCAGGTTTATATCTGAACCAGTCCCAGACCCTTCACTACAGTTCTTTCTATACATACCTGTAGTGTGTGTGTGTGTGTGTGTGTGTGTGTGTGTGTGTGTGTGAAAGTTTTGGAGAATGTAGTGATATGTAATTATGTTTAATTTAAAACATAGCTATCAGTATTGTAGAACCAGGAAATATTTATTGGACTCACAATATTCCTAATGTTAAAATGCTTATATGGATGATAAACCCATAGATAACCTGTTGATGTATCTGCATATGTCTCCCAGCAATGAGTTGATGCATGCAATGTCAAGAGAGCATATCTTTTGCCTATGTTTGCCTTCATTGAAATCAGAACCCCTGGGCTGCAAATCCTGCCAGCAGCACCTTTGTGATCCTGTGGTAGCCACAGAGGCAATTCTCCTTCCCTTTCCATTTGAAAGTGAAGATTTCAAGCATATATTTAGATATATGCTGACAGAGTGCCATATATAGGTTTTCATATATAATGTCATATGTAAAGGTGCATTGTTATATTTTATCATGTAACATTCAATTCAAGAATGATTTCTAGAATTTACACCATAGTTGTCACATATCATTTAAAAGTTTGTATTTATTGTTTACCTGAATGTGATGTATTTCTTTGTTCATTTAATAATAATAACATATATAATAATAATAATAAGTATCAGGTTTATTATAGGTATGGGCATGAACACTACATTGTCTTGTGAACTTGTAATACCAAAACACTGATTTTTGGAAATTTCCTTGAGTTTCCCTGACTGTCAGTAATATCTGATTGTCACTGAAATAATAGTTTTTTGAACAGACAATAGAGATGATACAGAAGTTGTATCAGAAATTAATTTGTACTTATTTACAAATAAACAAATACAAGAAATAGCTTTAAATAGCAATCAACTGTGATATGACTGAAGTTATTACAAAATTAGGGTAATTTAAAAGTAGCATAAACACAGAGAGAAATTTTGTCGTGTTTTATCTTTAAAAACTGGAGTGAGCTGTAGAACTATTTTTCTACAAGCACACTGTGGCTTTTGGACTTTACTGGTGACTGGGAAGTCTTGTATAGAAGATGAAGAATTGCATTTAAAGGTTAAGATAAAACAAGATAGAAATGTATTACATTTTATGTGGTAATGAAGAAAGCAGACATAAATAGAAGAGAGTGCATGTAACCATTAACTGAACTGCTCAAGCAGCAATAAACATGGATTAGGGGAGGAGAAAGTCTTCTTAGTATATAAATTTGTTCAGCACAGCCCTCTTTCATCCCTGCACGCCCCATGAGTCCCTAGGGTCACGTTCTTCAAAAATTGATCATCCATCCAGATCACAGCTCAGTCAGCCAGAGAACAGCCTCTGCTCTTAGACAAGCACAAGTCTCTGAAATGCTGCTGGTCTTCTCAGCTGTCCCTGTGCAGGTCACCAGAAACTGTTGACACACTGATGCCCAAGCAGAAGGTCTTTGTATCCAAAGTCCCACTTTCATAGAGCTGATCAGTAAAGAGAGACATAAAATCTACTCTCCTCTGCAACTCCCTTACAGCCACAGTAAAACACAATGGACGGGAGTGGTTGGTCCTCTTGACAGGTTCATGAATAAGCAGTGTGTCAATATTGTTGGTTAGTCTTAATTCCTGGAAAGGCAACTGAAGTGGATGTTTCTGGTTATGGTCATGTGATTCAAACTCACAAGGTGTTTTGCTGAGCAACTATGGGAGGACACGTGATGTTTGGAGATAGTATAAGTGACACTAAGGGACAGTAATGGGGCATTGCTTGCCACCAAGGACATTTCTTTGTTCTTTGTCTTAGCTGATCTTCACTTTGTTGAGAGAGGCACATTAGCAGCTTTCCAGTGGGCATAAAATTGACTTGCCTTAATCACTCATTAATTAAATTAGAGACTTGAGACTGTTAGACTTCTAAGTAGGATACAGACTTATAAACAGCAACTCAGCTCTTACAGTAAATAGAAACACATTTTTAACAATACAGCATAATGTTCCTACCTTCAACATGGAGTCAGACATGTTTCTCATCCTTCCTCCAACCCCTGACTTATGTGTCTCTGTCAAATCTTTACTAGGGGGATGTCTAAAAGCTGTTTATCTGGTGAGGGATCATGTTAGTAACACCTTGGAGGGCACAATGCACAATTATGATAATAACCAGGAGAAATAATATTAGAGGGCCAATGAAAGGCGAGAACCATCTTACCCATATTGGCAAGTCAAAATTTGTTTGAGAGATTTTTCTTATTCCTTTATATAGATATCAACCTGTTGTAAATTGTATTTAAAAAAAAAACCCTAGAAGATATGAAAACAGCACATTTCATATCTATAGTAGCACTATTTTATAGAACAGTTGTTCTCAGTTTTCCTATTTATTGATTAATTTTGGCTGTAATTCTAATAGTTGGTTTTTGAAATTAGAGTATTTTAGAAATCTCTTTTGTAGTCCAACAAGTCTTGGGATGGTAATACAGCAAATATAGTAGGCTCTAATAGATATAAGGCATTGTTACAATTCTCCATGAAGAGCTCTTGTCATTCTATTAACAGATTGTAACGATTTGCTGAATAACATAGGTGTAATGGTCCTATTACACACAAACCCTTGTATCCATCAGGGAGCACAGAATAACGTTTATTTTTGAAGAATAAAGTCCATCTTAAGGGAAATTGTTTACCCAAGGGGAGGGTACAATAAGAAGGGACATTAGTGCAATAAAGAAAAAGAAATAGACAGTGGAGAAAAAAGACATTATCAATGGAAACATCAACCACAGCTTTTAAAACTTTAGTGAGCTCCATTTTGTTCCCCATTATTCTTGTACAATTTTTATATGAAACCTCTATCCTGTACAAAATCATTTTAAGAGTCTTGGGAATAGAGGGATCTTCTCTGACACAGAAGGAGTTTTCTCATTGGCTTTTTAGTGCTAGTTGGAACCAGAGGTTATACTTCATATCATTACTTATAGACAGGGTTCCCCTAGATACGTTAAGTTCAATTGAAGTGATTGATGAGTCTTCCCTTCCCTTCTTATTTTAGCACTCCTATAATTTACATTATCAGAACTTTTTAAAGAATATTTGACTGTGCTGAAGTCTATATTACACTGGGATTGGTAAGTTAGATTAGTTCATCCCAAATATCCTCCATCCATCTGGCTAAAAACTATTTGTTTTCCTTCTTTTGTCCAAATTATGGGCCCTGGTGAATAAAAGCAATCATTTCCATGGCAAGACAGTATCAGGCTGTTTCCTATTTTAGGCGTACCTTTATTTTCCCCTGTCAAGATGTATGTTCTGTTCTCATAGGTTAAAAGCAAAATAACAAAACCGTTATCCATAGGACAATCATGGTGCAAATTTCAACAGTAAGAACACAGTGTTTAAAGTTATGTTAGATTGCCAAACCTTAGAAAGTTTGATTTTTAGCAATCCTTTTCAGTCACTTTCCACCTTTGGGATTTCGGCTCCTCTTCTCTGGGTTCCTCGGGTACCTTCTGAAGGTGTAAGTTCTGAACTCAGGCAGGAATACTAGTAAGTTTAATAGCAGTAGGTGTCCAAAGAATCACAACATAAGGTTTTTTTTTTTTTTTTTTTTTTTTTTTTTTTTTTGTTTTTTTTGTTTTTTAATCTAGATTCAAGCCAGTCAGTTTTTAAGCTGTGTCTAACACATGGTCTCCCAGCTGGAATGTGTGATCTGGCTGTGCAGTACCCAATGGGTTGAGCAGCCTGGATTCGGGTCGGGGGAAAGGGGAAGAAATCTACTCCAAGGTTAATTGCAGTCCTTTTAAGGATTCAGAGATTGGAGTGGGGCAATCTGATAACAATCCAACATGTACTCAATGGTTTATGGGAGGTGGTCACCCATAGAAAATTTTATATGGGTGTATTTTTCTTGGTAATGGATACATTGGCCCTTGAGAAGGTTGTAACGATGCATGTCAGCTCAATTACCACCTTCTAAAGAGTATATGTAGCTAAAATCCACTTTAAATTTCTATCATCCTCTCTACCTTTCCTGAGCTATGAGGAACTACACACAATGAAGGTTTCAATTTATGTTAAGACCCTTAGAGAACAGTTGAGACAACTTGGCCATAAAGGCCAGACCATTGTCAGATCCCAGAGACATGGGGAAGCCAAATCTGGAGAAAATTTCCATTATTAATTTTTTAGATACCACTTGGGACATTTCTGCTTGGGGATGAAAAATGCCTTTATCCAGCCCATGATGATGCCATGGGCTGAACAAAGACAATCAGATATTTGTAGCCATACAGTCCTGGCCTGACTTCAGTGAAGTCCAGTTCTCAAAATTCACTGGATAAAGGACCTTGACTTCATTGATTGGGAAGATGTATGTCCTTCTTTGTCGCCTCCGCCTTGACCAGCAAGTAAACACCGACACGGTTGGATCCTTCTCAGACAGCTTTATTCCAGGAACAATCTTGACTTATGGATGGGGACCCCAAGCAACAGAAACAAGTTGCTTATATATCCACCCTAGGCAGGCTAGGTGGCGTGTTCTCTCAGGATAGGTTAGGCTGCCAATACCTCATTAGCATAAGCCTGCTTGGGAGGGGCTCAAGGCGATGCATGCTCAATGGGCTTGTTTACTTAGAAAGCTGAGCTGACCTTGGAAAACCGGCGCCATCTGCATTGGCTGCCTACACTTCTTTGATTTACTTGGACACCGGACAGGCAGCAATGTGAAATCCTCTGAAGTTTTTCTCAATGTCCAGGGAGATGTGTTCTGAGATCTTACGTGAGAAATGCACAGAACAGAGCAAGGCAGTTAGTCAATTTTCACCTATATCTTTGGCATGCAGGTTCTACCAACAGGCAAGATACGCTTATATCAGAATATGACTTGATCTTTTCTGGATGATACCCAGGAATGTCTTCATTGAGGCAGAGTCAGTGCTCAGGGACAGCAGATAGTTCTGGGACAGTCTGAGGTTTGGGTTCCTGGAGAGCAGCCCCTTTAAGGACTTGATTTGCATGGTTGTTACCTTGAATTTGGGAGCTTTTGTCTTTTTGTTGTCCTGGGCAATAAATTATGGCCAGTTCAGTTAGTAGTCAGATGGCCTCTAGCAACTGATATGTGTTTTATTAATAGTCTTTTCTCTCTTAAGTCAGTAAGATCTTCTGTTTATATATCTGTCCATGAGCCTTAGCAAAACCATATTGGCTATCAGGGTAGATGTTCACTTTTTTTCCTTTCACCCATCTTAAAGCCTGTGTCACAGCAATCAATCCTGTTCTCTGGGTAGATCTGCCCCTGAGCAAGGCTTATGCCCAAATGACCTCCTTCTGGCCTGTGACCACTGCTGCCCCTGCATATCTGGCTCATTCTTGAATGAAGCTGCTGCTGTTCATGTAGAGATACACATCTTTGGTGGTAAGAAGAGTCCCTGATATGTCAAGTCATAGTCTTGGATGCTGTTCAGCATCTCTAGGCAACCATGGATGGGCTCCTCCTAGTTGTCATATGGCAGCAGGATGGTGTGATTGATGGCCAAGGTTTTAACAAAGAAAGGCCTGGTACTGAGTCAGACTGGTATTTGACATCTATCAACCAGTGACATCCTTCAGTAAGGTTACAACAGCATGTGGAGCTGTTACAGTTAGAGTCTGTCCAGATGTGAGTTTGTCAGCTTCTGTAATAAGAATTGTGGTAGCTGCTATGACTCTTAATCAAGGGGTGCATCTACAGGTTGTAGGATTCCTAGATCCATCCTTCTCCAGAGATTGAGAGTCTGAGTCAGAACTCCCTTAGCAATACCTTGTTCTTTCATGGACATAAAGTTGAAAGGGAGAGTTGAAGTGGGGTTCTCTGCAAGGCCACTTTAGTCCTAAAGACCTGTGCATATTATTAGTCCATTCCAAAGCAGTGTTGCTCCAGGCCATAGCAGACTACAAGGGTTTGACAATTTCAGAAAATCCAGGTACCAAAGACAGCAACATACAACAACTCCAAAAATCCCCTAACTTGTTTCTTGGCAGTTGGAGTTGGAATTTGCATTGTAATCACTCTATGTAGCCCTGGATAGTAGTCTTCTTTTTTCTTAGCTCATATCCCAAGTAGGTAACCTGTCCTTTTAGAAACTCTATAGACTAACTGGGCTACAGTTTCCAAAATACTCTTGTTACTCTCAAGCAGTTCCCCTCATCTTGTAACAGCTAATAATAAAGGATCTATGTATTGAAACAAGGTTACTCAGGGCACTTACTATAAAAGAGACTTAAATCATGATTAAGGGCTTCATCAAAGATGGTGGGAAAGTTTTTTAACCCTTCAGGCAGTCTGGTCCAGGTTAGATGTCCTGATATCCCCAGTCCAGGTTGGATTTGGAACAGTTAGGTAAATACATTCTACCATTTGTTCACTTCCCTCAAGTCTTGTACTGGTTGATAGTTCAAGTTCTAGGCTTTTGTACAGGCAACAAGTAGGGATTTCAAGGCTGTCTGGCAGAGAATAAGTGTGTTGACTTCAAGGAGGCACCTGATATGAACCTTTATTCCTTCCCTGTTTTCCAATTGATGGGATATTACTTGACTCAAATGGTCATTGCCCATTTGTCAGTTACACTATCATAGGTGCCATATGTTTTGCTAAGCTAGGAGAATTTTCCTCTGCTCAAACTATAGAAATTTTCTGAGATCAACAATTGTTTTCCATTCCCCATTTAGGGATTGAGTTAGATTTTAGAGTAGTAAATTTACTCATGTATTGGGCAGGTTATAGTTAAAACCTTTTCAATGATATTGTTGCCTGGAGTTTCCCATTCCATGAAAGATTAGGGATATTTAAGAATAACAATAAAAGAATGTGGCCCATTCCTTGTTCTAAATTAATAGTCTGAGTGTGGTACATTTATATTCTTTGATATTTGCTTTTGTCTCCTATGCTTCCACTGCTTGCTTGGTAAGTTGTTCTAGGTGCCCCCATAATGCTAAATGAGTAGCCCCCATGGCTACCAGAAAACTTACAGGTTGCCCCCACCCTCATGATGAAAGTTATGAAAGGCTCCTAGGGACCTATCAAAGTAGCCTCAAGCTTGCAAATCCTCCTTATTCAGGATTGACTTGAATCAGGGGAAGAAGTACCTTTACTGTCATGGGCATTAATTTTTCAAAATGACCCATTACTTTGCAATAAGCATATTGATCCTCTGTAAAGGTATTATATTTTTATCATGAGGTGCATGGGCAGAGTTAAAAGTGCCTGGGTGTAGGAGGAGCTAAGGTGGGAGGATTAGGAAGGAAGAAGAAAAGGAAGAGGAGGTTAGGAGAGGAAGAGAAAAAAGGAAGAGGAGGAGCAAGAGAGAGAGAGATGTAGGAGGATGGAGAACCACACAGGTATGGAGAGCACTCTGGGGAACAACTTATAAACTTATAATTAGGTTATCTAATTGGGATACAACTCTCTTTGTTTGGGCATCTTGTTATTAATCATTATCAAACATATAAAGCCTTTAATTAATCTATAAGAATTAGAATCTCATTCTCTTACTGGGTCCTCATGGATGGCAGAATGGTCTGGGAATTGTCCTGCCTTGCGGAGACAGCATGGAAGATTGGCAGAGTCATCTCTCACGCTGACATCTAGTGGGTGGCAGGGCTGGTGTTTCTGACGGCCAGTTCTAACTGCACTCGGCCTCAGACCGAGAAACATGGTGGCTGGGCTAGGCAGAGCGGCTGCAGCTTAGATAGTTGGCCTGAGCCAGAGGCCGTTTTAAATAATTATTACAACACCTGGGGCTTATAATTCAGTCACAGTGACATATCCATCTTCTTTATCAGAAGATTTTTTTTTTTTTGCAGTCTCTGTTGTCAAACACCTTCTGGACTATTTTTAATAATTCTGATCTGTTCTTTCTTGAAAACCCATCTATCTTCTTTTATCTTTCTATGTATATCAGTGGACTGAGTAACAAAGTCAGGTTAATCTCCTTGAGACTGCCAGGTCTTCTGTTTCTATAGGGTTGTGTAGCCAATAGGTGTCCAAGAGGCACTCTAAGAAAGTTAAAGGTGATTAATCTGGTCCCTGTTTTAAATCTGTTTACCTTAGATAGGTTATCGAGCTTTCAGGCTTCCCATTTAATCCCTTCTAATAGAACCTGGTAGTACTGAGTGGCCTCATATTTTTCACTGTGTTGTAGTTCCATTGAGGTCTCCATCTTTGCAGAGCACAGTCAACTGCCTCTGCCCCTGGTCATCAGCCGTTGAAGCTATTCTGAGGAATGCATCAGTTGCTTTTGTGAGAATTTGTTCCCTTTAATCTGTAGTGAAGAGGGCACAGAGAATCTTCTAACAGTTGTCCCATATGAGAAAATGATTACAAAAGGTATAATCAGTTATATAAAGTAAGGAAACTGGGTTAGGGCTGAAATGGGGTTCTGGTTCTCCAGGTGTATAGATCTATAGTGGAGAAAGGGACATACAGGTAGCAATTGTCAGGTACAGCCATAGGGGAGCAAGAACCAAAACAGGTGGTATCCCAGAACCAGAGGAAGTGTCAGGAAGACCATATGAGATGCCCTGGTGGGTGTAGGTAGGGGAAAAGACAATGGTAGGAGCTAGCAGGGAGAAGGTAGGTGGAAGTAGGGAAGAGCTAAATGGTGGAGTAGGGGTAGAGGCAGACAAAGCCCATGGAGTTGGAGACTTGCTTGGTGAAGGTGGGGATGAATGGATCTGTTGGTAAAGAAGGTTATACGGAGGGAGGGAAGAGGGATTCTCCATCCTGTTAGTCCTGCAAAACAGTTTTCAGACATGGCTCTTGGATCTTTTCTATGGTCTCTTAAAGATTCTATCTGCCACCAATCAGCAGGGCTTCCCTTCCTTACCCATTGGAGATCATACAAATCCTCATCCAGAGGGACACTTTAGAAGTTACTTCAGCCTAAGGCAAGATATATCCAATCTGATCTGGGTGGCCAGGAATACCAAGGGTGATATTTCCCACTGCTCAGACTGTTTGAGAATCAGAAGTATCCTGGGAGACTAGTCAACCTCATACAGTGTACAGAGTGTTTGTAGGCAACTCTTGGTGATAGGATAATCATAAGCCACCTTGACTATGTAGGGTAGAGGGCTGATAGGCTTGCTAGTCATATTACTCATACTAGGTATCAGTTCACTTGCCCAAGTCCACTATAAACTAATTTAATGCAGGAAGTACAAAAGAGAGAAAGAGGTCAGTAAATATGAAACCATTAAAAGTCATTAAAAGACAAGACAAATAAGACATAAAACCAGACCAAGGACCTCAGGTGGTCAGTGCTTTTTGTCCTGGATGGGAGAAAATTTGGGTTCTATGGCACTCCCCCCCTTCAGCTTCCCAGATGATGATCCAAATAGATCAGACTATGCCTTACCCAGGAGGCCAATGAAAATGCTCTTACTGCTTTTCTTAGTACTATGGTTCACTCTGATGGTCTGACTCCTTGAAATTGAACTGAAAGCCTACCTTGGAGCCTTGGAACTTGTCAAGGTATAGACCTCTTGAGACATCCCCTCAGCCCTGGCCCAGGTGTCCTGGAGTGATGATCTGGTTTTAGAATTTGGGTAGGTGGTGTAATCTCACTGCAGCCCTCAGAAAATGAATCCCACTAGGTAAAAATAAGATCACTACCACAATTTTGAACCAAATTTGAAGACAGTTTGAGTTTATGGAAGATTCACCCAAATGCTGGGCAGTGACTGCCTCTTATATCTAAAGAGAGCAGCCCCAAATCTATTTCTTAGACCCCTTTTAAGGAGTAAAATCACTAGTAGTTGCAAAGCAGGCTTACAGAAGAGCAATAATGGAATAATCAGGAAATGCAAAAAAATATTTTTAAAAGAATACCACGTGATCACCAAGTGATTTGGAAGGGTGATTAGGGAGGTCAGAGAGGGTAAGGGGAGTCCAGGATGTTCCCCAAAACACTTCATGGTCATGGGTGGGGGCAGATCACGTTCTAGGAAAGAGATTAAAAACAGCAACTTAGCTCTTACAATAAATGGAAACTTATTTTTAACAATACAGCATAATAGCTCCTCCTTCAGAATGAAGTCAGGTAAGTTTCTCAAAAGACCCTTCATAATTCTCACAAATGAGAGGGATAGGAGCACAGCAATGTTGTCTTGAACGCTTTCTGTGCTCACATGACTCTTATATAGGCACATTCTACTTTCCCATTATAGTCAATTATATCATTTTACTTTTACTGTAAAACAAAAAGTTCTTCTTTCTAATCATCTGTCCAAGATTCTTATAGAAATGTCTCAGTATAATAGCAGTAATTATTTTATTATGCAACTGGGTTGCTCAAAATTCATTTACAGCACATTTGAATACCATAGTATGATAGGTATTGTAATATGTGTTACAGATGAATGTAATGGTGGAGAATAGAATCATTAGGATGGAATTATGATCTCAATACCACAGGACAAGATTGACACAACCCTAGAGATTAAACTTGTTGACTATTCATTGTAGATGAAGTGTGTGCATGGGTGTGTGTGTGTGTGCGTGTTTGTGTGTGAAAGATAACTCAAGGCTTTCACTATCTAGCTCTCCCAGTCTTTTTTATATTACACCAATTGAGATGTCTGAAGGAAGGCTGGTGGGAAGGTAGAACAGGGAAGCCAAATGTTTATTTCTTTTCAGTGTTCACAGTGTCTGGGAGAACATGTGTCCTGTTTATGATTTCAGGCCTGTCTGTGAGCTATTATTTTTGGATTACACCTAGAAGTCCATCATTGGAGAGGCTCCCTAAGAATGTCTCCAACACCCTTCCACTGTCCTTGACCAAGACTCCTCCTCTCATTATCTTTGTGAAATTTCAGATGGCATTTCAACATCTTTGAAGTTGTACCTTACATTATATTTTTGATTTACCTAAAGTGATTATTAATTTGGGAAAAGATAGACAATGCATAAATATGTAGTTTAAAATTTTATATGAAACAAGTGTTATAAAATAACAAAGTAAATAAGCTCCAAAACTAAAACTAAAATTTCAGAATTTTCAACGAAAAATTTAATTAAGGATGAAAAGTCAACACTATTGTGCTTATGTAATTTTGTAGTAGATTCCTTCCTCAACGGTGATTTATGTATGTAATGCTGTGTGCCATATAACTGGACCCAGTATTGTGGGCCCTATGCCTCCTGGGTTTGTGGAAGTAGACTGTAACTCCACACGGTAAATAACTACCTCAAATATTGTTACTGACTTTCACAAGACTAACCTGAAAAGCAGATACAAATGGGTGACATCTCTGTTGCTTAAACAATGATATTTAAGGATATAGGAAGGTTTACACTCATACTATTTCATTAATAAAAAGCAAAGATCTGATAGTGAAGTAACAGATTGCCAGATTAAAGGAGGAATCTGCATTTTCTCATTCTGTCTAAGCCACAGAAAACTTTGAAAGAATATTTGCTTCTCACAGAGGTGCAAACTCTTTATTCCTCCTGCCATTGGTGTGGGAAAGGGGAATTTTCCAGATGAATATGTAGTCAGTCACATTTCCTAGCACACAGAAAAGATTCCTTTTCAACTCAGAAAGGCTTGTTCAAGTCTAACAACCTGTCATTATGCATACAATGACACAATGGCCAGGAAGCTTGAAAGCAGGGCCTTTAATTTTGATGGCTTGAAACTGTCTCTTTCATCAGGTAAAATAGCATTCAATAACTCTGACCTCATGTGAGTTCCTTGTCTACTTCAAAACAATAAAATTTTGGTTTGAGGATACAGCTCAGTTTATAGAATGCTTTGCCAGCATGCAAGAGGTCCTAAGTTAGATTGTTCACACTACACAAACCAGTTCACACATTAATCTTAACACTGAGGAGGCAGAGGCAAGGGGATCAGATGATCAAGGTTAACCTTGTCTGCACAGTGAGACGGAGGTCAGCCTTGGCTATATAACACTCTGAGAAAGGCTATGAGAAAATTCCTAGTAAAATGTTCTCCATAATACAGTGTAAGCTTTCTTACAGGAGTCCCACCAACCCCCATGGTACACTACATCCTGCTTCAGGCCTCCACCTCTGTCTTTTGTTTTCATTCTGCCTCCTCCTTCTCTCTTTTCATTCACTCCAGGCTGTGTTCAATGTCTAGTTTCTTCTTACATTGAGGAATGCATTCAAATGGTATTCATTTCAGGATTTCTCAAGAAATGTAATACAAACCACCTCATTCAGTTCTCTCTCATGCAGTGTCTCTGTTTTCTTTCTTTTTCTTTTTTTTGGTGAAGATTCATTGAACATACTTTTTATTTATGTATGTTCATTTCTGATCTTTTACAAAAAGAAGTTTATTGTAAACAAAGAGGAGATTTGATGTTATTTCACTCTGTATCCCGTTTCCACCATATTATCCCACTAGGACGAGGAGTGAAATCATTCCATCATGACATGAGGCTTACTGAACTGATAACCCAGCTGGTTCCTTCTGCAGTGTATTCTACACTCACAATGTAGTGTCATTTATTTTCACTCACTGAATGTGCTTTCATGATTCATTGCTCTCTGCTATGCAGGAAACAAGTAAACAGGACATTTTAAGAATAAGTTTTATCAGTTTTGAATCTTTAAATTAATTGGTAATGAATTTATTCAATTTGTACATTTTGAAAATGTATACAAATATGGTAGGAATAAAGTATGCTTCTCTTGATCTGTAAATGGCATATGTTAGTTCATTGATATCGTAAACTTTTATAGATGTTTAGATAATTTTTCATTGAATCTCTGTTAACAATTTCAGGTATAAGTTCTATAGCAAATACGGTTTTACTTATAAAATATAGTTTTTGAATATATTATGATTCTTAAAATAAAGTGGTTTTTAACAGCAGTAATATTATTATTAACCAAACAGTGTAGTATGAATTTCTGAAAAAGACATTCTATTCTACAGCATTCAGTCTTTACTGCATTGTTTGTCTTGTTTCATGTTTATTTTGTTTACTTCTTATAAACAATGCCCAATTTCTGTTTATTCTTTATTGGGAGTACATTATATTGCAATGGTGCATCATCACTGACAAACTTATATTCCTATTATTTTATTTTTGGTTGTGAGCCTAGCCTTTAATAGCTGAGTCATCTAGCCAGCCCTATTTCTATTATTCTAATAGCTTCAAGATGACATTTAATTCTGAAGAACCATTGACAAACAAGGAAGATATTACCTTAGACATTTCCGTGTACCAGCATGAGACACTTTCATTTTATTCATTATTTAATAGTCATTATAATCCATAAGAGCACATTTGTGTGTTCAAAAGTGTATCTTTGTCCTAATGTCTGTCCTTCCAAATCTAACTCAACATGTTTCTCTTCTGTTGAATCAGAATAGTTTATTAGTTTTCCAGGGCCACCGTGACAGATCACCACCAACTGTTGCCTCAAACAACAGAAACTAATAAGTAAGTCTAAAACCTAACACTGCAAACAAACAGCTCAGGCTCCAGACTAGTCTTGCTTTAGAGTATTTTGTAAACTAAATAAACTGTGGATTTTCCAAGTTGTCAGACTCTAGTACCTCTTTCATTGTTTCAATACTTTTCTGCTCCCTTTTCTCCTAGCCTTGTGCCAGGTTGAAGGTTTTTTTTTTTTTTTTTTTTTTTTTTCAATTTTATCAGGAAAACCATTTGTTTTCCTATCACCAGCTGTAATATAAATATCAGATTATCCAAATGACTCCCTGCAATTCTTACCCATGCTTTATATAAGGAAACATGCTGAGGAGTGTTGAAATTTCTTGTGAGAGAACACTTTTTTCTGTATTTTTCTCCAACTGTGAATAATGTTTTAGGATCTGTTTCCACATGATTAGTAGATTTTATGAATAAATCTTATTTCTCTACTTATGACCTTGGTCCCTGAACACCCTGTGAATTTTCTGTGTATTGTTTCAGTATACAGCCAGTAGCTGGAGAGGTGAATTAGATGAGTTGAGTTATCTTGGATGAGATACTAATCAAAGCTATAAAATAGCCTCAATGATTTTCTTCCCAGTAATGAGCTCTTACTGCAACTTCATTTTAAACTATGTGCATTTATATAAATAACGTTTCACAATGGAAATATTAATGTTTCACTAGATAAAACATCAAAAATAGTTTCTATGTGTCACTTTATTATATTGAGAAACATATGTTTAAATAGTGTCATTATTTTCATAGACAATAATATCTTATCATGTGATCTGATCTGTTCATCGTGACTATTGTACTTTGTATCTTTAATATCCTCCCAAAGGCCCACTGCTACAGGTTTGTTCCCTAAGGTAGTTGTTTAGGATGTGTGCCTGGAGAATGTTTCATTTCAGGTCATTGTGGGGCTCAAGCCAGGTGCTAGTATATTCAGTTGGGGATGCTTTGTGGAAGGCTGTGGGACTTTTAGTAGTTTGGGCCTGACTACTGGAGAAGGTCCTTAGCACCACAGTTATAAATGTTGTAGGCTGACCCCCATTTCTAATCCCTTTCTTCTCTCTGGTCCACCACTTTATGAACATTTGTGCTCCATATTCCCAATACTAGGAACTGGCACACCATGATGGACTAAAATCTTAGATCCTATAAGCTTTCATTTTCATCTTTAAAATTAGTGAAAGCTTTACTGCTTAATACTCGTCTTGCATTACGTAAGCTATAAAAAAAATCATGACATGAACCTCAAATATTAGTCCGAGTTAACCTTTACTTTTTCAAGTTAATCAGCTCAGGTACTTCATTATAGTGACATAAAGCTACTATCATACAAAACTCATTAGAAATGCAAATTCTAAGACCAAGACCAGACTTCACTAATTAAATTAGACCTTCTTCTGGGTAGATTCTGGGATCCTGTATTTGGATGAGCTGTGTTGGATATGGCCATGTGATGTGAAAATCTTCTATTCTGTGAAGCCAGTATAACTGATGTTCTTAGCAATAAACTTTGGTTCTGTCTGCATCTTTTACAGTGACTGAATCTAGTAAATATATTAAATTAAGTGAGATGCCAAGCTATTTCAACAATCAATGCTAGCAAAATTGTTCTTACTGTTAGCAAAATTTTTATAAAACAGGTTTTTTTTTTTTTTTTTTTTTTAGACTCAGATACCTCAGCTGAGGTGAAAGAAACCAATTCTTTCACTGGGTTCATATTTATGTCTTGATCTTAATAATGTGACAGTCATTGCAGACTTCTTTCTCTCATTTTTACAATATATTTTTTTCTCAAGTTTCTCTTCTATGGCTAATCTTACCTATTATCAACTATAAAGGGCTACAATTATCCTAACTCTCACCCAATAAG
This sequence comes from Mastomys natalensis, assembly GCA_021653895.1. Taxonomy (NCBI): domain Eukaryota; kingdom Metazoa; phylum Chordata; class Mammalia; order Rodentia; family Muridae; genus Mastomys; species Mastomys natalensis. The sequence goes on along the minus strand of JAJTUV010001210.1, from coordinate 879,234 downwards.
CCAGAAACTGAAGAAGTTTAGATCTTTCTTTTCTACATGTTTAAACTAGCTACAAGTGCAAGAGTCCAAGAGGATTTCAAGTCCAATAACTAAGTCCTTGGCTTTCTCCATTGTCATTGTATCTATCAAAAGGTGATGATCATAGCAGTCCTACTAGGAACTAACTAACCAATTACCTTGTTAATTATTGTGTAGTGATACAACACTTGGCTTTACTGTTGATTCTGTATAAAGGAATGATAGCAAATGAATTCACTTATAATGTATGACTTTATTGGATAAACAAAATAAATCTTGTCCAGATTTTCAACTGGAAAATATTAAAATGTCCTTTATGTGGTCCTCTGAATGCCTGCGACACTGAATCTTTCTTGTTATATTATCACATTACTGTATTCTCAGTAAAGAAGATGGGGACCAAAATTATACCATCTAATACATTAACACACCTCTCACAAGATGCTCGTGAATTGCACATAATGAGCTAGACTTTACCCTTTGTAAATTATAAATTTTGAAAGGAACAAGGGAATAATTAAAGACAATTTTGCCAGGCGGGTGGCACACGCCTTTAATCCTAGCACTTGGGAGGCAGAGGCAGGAGGATTTCTGAGTTCGAGGCCAGCCTGGTCTACAGAGTGAGTTCTAGGACAGCCAGGACTATACAGAGAAACCCTGTCTCGAAAAACCAATAAATAAATAAATAAATAAATAAATAAATAAATAATAATAAATAAAATAAAATAAAAAGACAACTTTTGAAAATAGTCAAAACAGTTTTTGCAAAATAGGCATTCAGTGGGGGGATGCTGTTATCAAGGACTTGCTGCAGGTTTTCTCTTTGCACATATGCTGCTTCAGATATTATTTCTTAAAAGAATAAATATTTCTAAATCCAGTTTCTTTATACTTTTAAATTCCAAGAAGCTATGTTTCCATTTTCCCATGGTCAAGGTTAGTGTGGTACACCATAAAAGTTTCCCACAGTTACAGTCTTAATGTGTCTCTACACCTTGTTGGTTACTGAATTTCTTGATGCTCTTCATTGTACCTCATCTCAACTCCATCTTCTCAGAATATTTCTAGGTTAATAAAAAAATCAAGTAAGTGAGAAATAAAAATCAATATCCATATATGTGCCTAAAATAAAATGTATTGCCTTGGAACATAAGCATGTACAAATGCCTAATAACAGTGCCTGCTTTGAACTAAGTTCTACTGACTGATATTCTGACATTACCTGTAAGAAATCATACCCATCATCTTATTCCCTACGGAAATAAAGTCTCTGGAAACAACAGGAATATAAGATATTTCAAGATTATTATCAGTTTCTACAGATTCTTACATCTGTCTTTCTCATTCTTGCTTGGCAGTGTTTTAAGTGTCTTTTATTGATTGAGTTTGTGATTTTGAAGTACTAGAAAGAGAAAAGCAAAAACTGATTTTCACTATTTATCTTATTGTGACTTATTTTTAGGCTCTAACTTCCATAAAATGCAGAGCTTAATGTATAAGTAGACATATTTTTATATGTACATGTACCTCTGAAAGCATCACCCAACTCAACAAATAGAACATTTTTTTCACTATTGTGGTTCCCATTATGTCTCTCTTGCCTGTTTAATAACTTTCTGTTCAAAATGTAATTACTCTTTTCATTTCCAACACTATATTTACTGCTCATAGTTCTGAAATTCATGTAAGAAAAAGAAGATATACATTTTTTTATGCCAAGCTTGATCTCTAAAGTATACATCACAGTGCCCCGGCCCACAGAGGGTCAACTGGGACTGGGGACCACCTGAAAGAGAGAACTGGGGGAGAAGGGTACATGAAGAAGGACAGCAAGTCAAGAAGTCTGATCAAGTTGTCAAATTTTTATTGTTCCCACACCATGTTATAACACATAGAAGCAGGATATGGGAGGGGTATGACATAGGGTCTCTTTGTTTCTGGGGAGCACAGGTGTTCTCAGGGGGAGTACAGATGTTCTCAAGAACAGGATATTGGCTGCATGAAAAGTTCACAGAAGAAAAACAGAACAGAGACATGCTACTATAATGTCCATAATCTATGGAACATTTTCTGATCTAAGTAGATATTTCTATAAACTTACTACTTTAAGATTATACATTTTTCTTTAACTGAATTAGGTTTCACAAGAGTGCCAAGACTTTGTACAGTATGGCACATATGGCGAAAGGTAATGTTTAGCAGGGTTGCTCCGGACATCACAGAATTTATTTTTGCATAGTTTTCTTACTATTTAAGTTAGATAACTACAGTGACCATGGCCACTAGTGAAAATAAGTCTTGCATTAAATGTTAAGGAACATTCTGATGGGGATAATTTAGATTATTTATATAATATCATTTCTAACTTTTGAGTTATTAAATTTATGTGAGCTTTAGACTTAACAAAAGAATTGGTTAATAACTTTGAAGATGTTGGGGAACAGAGAAAGAAGTTTATAGTTTACATATAATTTTGGCGTGAATCAGTATGAGCAGAGGAAGAAGCACATGACATTAAGATGTGCATAATTTCCAAAACTTGTTTGTAGAGCCAGCACTTGTTTGGAAATAGTGACTCTGGAGATAAAATCCAGTTAAGATGCATCTATGTTAAAGTAGGATGGACCTTGAACTCAGTAGGACTGATGTTTGAAGAGAGATGAGACACAGATACAAACTCTGTGGTAACCTTGTGAGATCATCTAGGCAGATTCTCATGTGTCTTCCATTTTGTTTTCTATGGCTTAATTTGTCTGAGGTCAACTTTATTCCAAAATTACTATTTATAAATAACGCTTAATTTTGAAACCTTGGTCAGTATGACACAATTTTACCCTGCCTTCCTCTATCTTTGCCTGAGCAAACACTGTGCATTGAGAAGAGTATTCTTTTTTAATATTTTTTATTAGTTATTTTATTTATTTACATTTCAAATGTTATTTCCCTGGTTTCCCCTCCACAACCCCCTTATCCCCTCCTCCTCCCTGTGCTTCCATGAGTGTGCTCCCCCACCCACCATTTCACTCCCACCTCACCACTCTAGCATTCCCCTACTCTAGGGCATTGAGCCTTGATGCCAGATAAAGAAGCACTTTTGGCATCCGCAATAGTGCCTGGGTTTGGTTTTTGCAGATGGGATGGATCCCTAGGTGTGACAGTCTCTGGATGGCCTTTACTTCAGTCTCTGCTTCACTCTTGTCCCTGTATTTTCTTTAGACAGGGGCATGCTAGGTTAATATTTTTGCTAGCATACACCTCCTCTAACCTCTCACTGGTAGAAATGTCAGCCTCAGTTACAGATGACCTTTTTTTTTCTATTTTAGTTAATATTCTTATTGGATATTTTATTTTCCTATATTTACATTTCAAATGCTATCCCCTTTCCTGGTTTCCCATGTCCCTCTGCTTCTATGAGGGTGCTCCTCCACTCACCCACACACTCTCACTTCACCACCCTGGTATTTCCCTACACTGGGGCATTGAGCCTTCAAAGGACCAACGGCCTTTCCTCTCATTGATGCCTGATAAGGCCATCCTTTGCTACATATGCAGCTGGAGCCTTGGGTCCCTCTTTAGGAAAGAACTGAAGGAGCTGAAGAGGTTTGCAACTCCATAGAAAGAACAACAATATCAACCATCCAGAAACCCCAGAGGTCCCAGGACTAAAGGCCCTTCTTTGTATCAGGAACTACACCCAGGTCTGCCTAATTTAGCTTAATAATGGGTGCAAAACACAAGAGCTACACATAGTGATGCTAAGGACTTTCTTTCAATTTAGTGAGATAATTCATCATTATTATTAATCTCTGACTACTGTCCTAGCTTCCTTCTTGACACTATAATGAAATACACTGATGACAATCCACTCACAAGAAGGAAGGCCTTATTTCCCAGTAACCACTCATCACCTAAGGAAGTCAGGGCACAATCTGGAGCTAGAACCATGGAGAAATACTACATGCTGGCTTCCTCTCTACTCATTCTCTTGCTGATGCTTAATTAGCATGCTTGTAGCCTTGTACCACCTGAGGAAATGTTGTTGCCCAAGTGGCTACGCCCTACCATATTAATTTATATCAGAATTCCTAAAGATTCTAGAGAACATATGACTACACAGTTCCACATAGCTTAGTCTCAAATGACTCCAGGCAGGATAAGTTGACATTTGAAGCTAAGACAATGAGATAAATTTACAAATTCATTATGACTATACAGATATAGGATAAAATACAGTATAAGGAGAAGTCATATATTTATTTTATTTTTTTATTGGATATTCTACTTATTTACATTTCAAATGTTATCCCCTTTCCTCATTCCCCCAGGAACTCCCTATCTCATCCCCTCTCCCGCTGCTTCTATGAGGGTGTGACCCCACCCATCTACCCACTTCTCCCTCCTCCCTCGCCACCCTCGAAGTCCCCCAAACTAGGCATCCCGCCTTCACGAGACCAAAGAGGTCATATATTTTAGAAGCCAGCATACCCAGGTATCCAGTTTATAATACATAGATATAATTATTTGATCTTTCTTTCTTTTTTTTCTTTCTCTTCCTTTCTTTCTTTCTTTCATTCTTTTCTTTCTTTCTTTTTTCTTCTTTCTTCTTTCTCTCTCTTCTCTTTCTTTCTCTCTCTCATTCTCTCTCTCTCTCCCTCTCTCTCTCTCTGTTTCTCTTCTTTTTCTTCTTCCTCTTCTTCTTTTTCTCTCTCTGTCTCTGTCTCTCTGTCTTTCTGTCTCTCTGTCTCTCTCTCTCTTTCTCTTTCTGCATCCATGGTGTAGTTTCCCCTCCCTCATATCCCATTCCTCCCCTCCTTCTGAATTCTGCCTTTTGTCCATCTACTCCTCCATTTCTGTTCAGAAAAGGGCAGACCTCCCATGGATATCAATCAATCTTGACATATAAAGTTGCAGTAAAACTAGGCATCTTTCTTTCTACTGAGGCTGGATGAGGCAATCCAGTAGAAAGAAATGGTCCCTAAACAAGCAAAAGTGTCAGGTACACTGTTAAGAGTCCTACCAAAAGACCAAGCTATACAGCTATAATAAATATGCAGAGAACCTAGTTCAGTCCTACACATGCTCCCTGGTGGTAATTGGTTCATTCTTTTTGAGCCCCTATCAGCCCAGGTTGGTTGACTCTGTGGTTATCTTGTGGTGTCCTTGAACCTTCTGGCACATACAATCCTTGCTCCCTCTTCCACAGGACTCCCTGAGATCTACCTAATGCTTGGTTGTGGATGTTTTATCTGTTTCCAACAGTAGCTGAGTGTAACTTCTCTGATGACAATTGGATAGTCAGAAGTATATCAGAAGATCATTAGCAATCATTTTCTATCCTAGGTCTCTGAGCTATGCAACCTCGGTGTCCTGGTACTCCAAGCAGTGTCAGGGTTGGACTCCTTCTTATAGCATGGGTCTTAAACTGGATCAGTCATTGGTTGACTGTGTTCCACAGGTCTGTGATACCTTTATCCCAGCATATCTTGAAGGTAGGACAAATTGTAGGTCAAAGGTTTTGTGCCTGAGTTGGTGTCCCAATCACTCTTAAGGATGTCTTGCCTAATTATCGAGATAACCAGTTCGGGTTCCATATCCCCACCTTCTAGAGTCTTAGCATCCCCTTTGTAGATTCCTGGTGTTTTCCATTACACTAGGTTCCTAGCTCATTACAGAGATGACCCTGATTCCAGTTGTCTCTCCCATTCTATCTCACTTCATCCTTGCCTCACTGATTCCTTCTGTTTCTGTACCCATCTACCCACCCTCAGACACCATCTATACCCCTTGTCCATCTGTGATGTCTGTTCTGTGTTCCCTTCACAAAATTCATGTATCCCCTCTTGATAAAACAAACCAACCAACCAAACAAACACATTATTAGCTCATTAAATTCTGAAGGAAGCCTTTGGGGAAACTAAACATCCTTTTATGTTATGGATCTTGAAGATACCACAGATACAAGGGACATAATAAAGGCAATATACAGCAAGATGATTGCCAACACCAAATTAAATGGAGAGAAACTCAAAGTAATTCTATTAAAATCAGGAACAAGAAAAGGCTGTCATTCTTTCCATATTTACTCAATATAATACTTAAAATTTTAGATAGGGCAATAACACACCTAAATGAGATCAAGGGGATATAAGTTGGAAAGGAAGAAGTGAAAGGTTTGCTATTTGCAGATGGTGTAATAATATACATTAGTGCCCCCAAAAATTCTACCAGAGAAATCCTACAGCTGATAAACACCTTCAGTAAAGTGGTTCCATATTAGATTTACTTAAGATACCTATTTTAGCTCTTTATTTTTAAAGCGTGTTATTTTGTCCTCCATGCATACTCCACACTGGCATTACTGATATTCAGGAACTGTAGCCAACTTTGTGATATAATTCAAGGTACGCACTCTTACTCTTTGAAAAGCCATCAAAAATTTTAACTGGCTAGCCCTACATGAAGGAGGGAAGATTCTGCTCCTATTTCACACACAATGCCACAGGCAACCTTTCTGTGAAGTGCTACACACATTTTCCTATTGAACTAAGCCTCTGAAAACTTCTCTTTATTTCCTGCATCCCTCATTCCTACCTAAGAACAGATGTGACAGTCATCATTAGCCCAAGTTTTCAGTTATGTCATCAGCTTGCCAACTAAGCACTTTCACACTAACTGCTTAATTCTATCAATGTATGCCTTAGTTAGGTTTTACTGCTGTGAACAGACACCCTGACCAAGGCAAGTCTTATAAGGACAACATTTAATTAGGGCTGGCTTTCAGGTTCAGAGGTTCAGTCCTCTATCATCAAGATGGGAGAGCATGGCAGCATCTAGGCAGGCATTGTACAGGCAGAACTGAGAGTTCTACATCTTCAACTGAATGCTGCTAGTGGAACTGGACTTCCAGGCAGCTAGAATGACGATCTTAAAGCCCATATTCACAGTGACACACATACTCCAACAAAGCCACACCTACTCTAACAGAGCCACACCTTCTAATAATGCTACTCCTGGGCTGAGTATAGACAAACCATAACAATATCAATTTTTTGTGGCATGATCTCTGTGTATTCAAGGCTTTCAAGGAACTTGCAATAGTTACTCTGTCCAAGGCCTAGTATTACAAACAGGAACCATCATATCCAACTATGAGTATGATTGTTCATCTGGGTTAGTATTGACTGAATGTGTGGATAGGTGATGTTGTGGCTAATATTTTAAGATTGTGTGTGTTTGTGTGTATGTGTCTGTGTGTGTACATACACACAAATAGGTAATAGATTGAACTTGTAAGAAATAAACATCTTTAATACATTTTTCCTTATTGTATCTTTATAATACAATTCTAGACAGTGAGTTGTTAATCTGAGCATTTAACAAATGAAGAAGTCAGTCTTAGAGACTGTTAGTGTTTTGCCCAAATCCACAGACAAGAGAAGCCCGGACTAACAGCCAGATAGTGTTGACTAAAATACCATCTTGGAGCTAGTTTACTATTACTGTATCTTTTCAGAGATTTCTTTTTGCTGAGTCTTAAAAGTCAAACCAGAGCAGCAGCCTTGAAAACCTACAGCAAAATGTAGCTTGATGTAAAGCAATTGTAGCCTAGATTAAAGCAATCCAGGGAGTACTTAAGTTAACTCCAAGTGTTCACCAAAACAAATATTATAAAATGTCTTTAGGAAGATGAATAAATGAATGCATGATAATGTGCCATGATCATTTTGAAAATAAAGGAAGTATTTTATTTTTATGGTGTGCTAAGTAGATTTGAAGTTTCTATTTTTAGGTGGAATATATTAAAGATAAATCATTTCCTTGAATATCTCCTTCCTTCAGCATTAAGTGATTTAAAAGCTTGGCCAATAAAATATTTAGTAATGAAGTCACTATTAACTGTGAAAGCTTAAAATACTTACAAGAATGAGGAAAAAGATGAAATTAATTCTTCCACAGACACCATAAAATGCAGATCTCAGGTGTGTGTTCACATGAAGAGCAAGGAGCACACTAGTTCTGAGTAATTGCATCATAATGTTTATAATACCATGGAATATAATTCTGTAAGAATTATATCTCTGAAATTTGAGTGCTTAAATTTAGAATTTGGGTTTCTTGTTTTCTTACTGTTTCATCTTAGACGAAGTATAAATGTTCCCAGTGCTTTTGTGTTTTCTTTTGTCAAGTGGAGAGCTGTTAGGACCCATCATTTTGAACAGCTGTGAAAATACCGGAAATATGCTACATAAAATGAATGTCATAGGAAAATGTGCTGTGTGTGTCAGATCTTCGTATTACAGTATAAGAGTCTAATTTTCTATCAGTTGGCTTGTGGTGAGTGATTCACTAGTTTGTTAAATGAGTAAAGCCTTTTTCTTTTCTTCTATAAGCCTTTGAATACATCAGCAGGATGTTGTGCCTTGCTTAAGAGTTTAAAAATACCTTAAATTACTCATTAATTTGTGACTAAGATATCTAGCTTCACTTGATGATGCCTGTAGGTGGACTGTGCTTAGCTGTACTTTACTGTAAAAGATATTTTAATTCTAGAATTGAACATACAATGTTGTGTAAGCATGCTGTAAAATTTCATATGATTATTGATTTCTAATTGGCATTATAAACAGTATTTAGTTTATTTATGAAACTTTTTATAATGACCCCCAAAAAGGCAGTCTTGAGCTGTAAAGACATCTGAATTGTTAGAGGCTAAGGCATACAATCAAATCGTCAAGAAAATGGCGGTCTTTACTACACAGACTCATTGTTTCTATTGGTCAGTATATAGGCCAATATTAGGCACGTGACTAATAGGTGATGAATAGCAGGAAAGTCTGCTACAATTGTAAGGAAAAGACTGACACACTATTGTCCACTAATTGAATAACCTTGATTCTGCTTCTGAGCTGAATATGCAGCTAAACACTTCACGGTAGTCAAAGTGCTTCACTATCTAAGATCAGCCAAAGCATGGTACAAATGAAATTTAGAAATTTATTGCCAATAAGAGAAGACCATGTTATTGCACACTTATATCAAGATAATTTAGGGTTGATAAAATGGTTAATTTTAGGTGTCACATTGGCTGGATAAAAGAACAACTAGCTAGCTATTAAGCCACTGAGTTTGGTATGTTTGTGGGAGTGTTTCCAGGAGAGATTGTGATTCACACAGTGAACTAAATAAGGAGAACCCATGGATACAAATCAAATAATAACGGGTATGGGGAATGGTCCTCTGTCTTTTGCCTCCATCCCTCTGGGCCTAGGGTAATCTCTGCTCCTCTTCTTCAGGTGTCAGAACTACAGATCTCTGGCCTTTGGATTGAAATTTGCCTAATTGCTATTTAACCTGCATGGAATCCCAGTAAAATCATACTACTTGATTACAAAATAATTTACTCAATATTCCTATCAATCAAAAACTGTATTTTAAAACAAACTAAACAAAACAACAAGAAAAATCACTTAAGCACTTCCTTGTCTTCCTTGTCTAAGACAGCATTGCCTTAGCTGTAACATGAAACATCAGCGCTTGTTTCTGGCCCAGGATTTGTTACTTCTGAAATGATGAAGTGTTATTTCAAAGTCCCGTGTATCTGCACACATGTTCCTGCAGGAAAGAAATGTATAAGCAGTGGTGTTGATAATGGTTTTGCCTTGCAGCATCTGAATATTATTTTACTCCACGGAGCATTTTGCTAACATCTTCACTTCTGTCTTCATCTCCTGTCTTTATAATTGACCTACAGGCTGGGAGCTTAGCAGTGAGACACTCAAAGGGGTTCACCATGGTATATTGAGCTTGTTGCTAGGCAACAAACCTCCCTGTAATGGCTGCTTTGCTTTCCTCTTATGGCTTTCAGCCTTGTTTTTGGAAAATCTAAGTCAAATACTACTTTGTATCTTCTAGGAATTTTTAATTATTAGAGAAAGTGTTTAATGAGGCAATAAATTATGAGTTGGAGAGTAACACATTCATATTCTCAACTTCAGGATTTCATTTAAAACATTTTAACAGTCATATATGTGCCTAATATGTGTTTGGATCAAAAACTTTCCCCATTTCACTCTATCCAATATCCTCAATATCCTGTCTACTGTTTGCACCTTCTGACTTCCTGTTCTTTCTCTCCGTCTCTCTCTTTTCTTTTTCTTTCCCTTCTCTTCTTTCCTTTGTCTTTCTTATCTCTCAGTATTTCTCATCCCCCTTCATTGAGTCTATTCAATCAATTTTGCAAGTTTGTGCATGAGTGTGAGATTATCTCCTGAAGATGGGCACCTTCTCAGGAGTGTGTCTCTGAAAGACATTGACTCTGCCATTAATTTAAAATTACTTTTCAGGTAGGTGTGGGACTTTATGATCACTTTCTCATCCATTATGAAGTTTGGCTGGCTTGATCTTAATTCAGTTAAGTACAAGCAGTTGTGTATCCATGTGTGTGTTATAGTTATGAATGGAGAGTCTTCCCTAACAGAAGTGTTATAGCTCTGCTCCAGAAGCAAAAGTTGTTCCATCCCCTGCAAAAGTTCATCTCTGAATTCTTACAGCTCTACTCAGAGAAGTATCCTAGCAGGAGGAGCCAAGGAATACCAAGAAGTCACAGCACACAACAAACCTCACACAACCCTTTAACAGGATGGTAAATTCCAAGAGGGTGGTTGCCTCTGCTTTAGTGAGAAGCAGCAGGGAACTGAACTCTAAGCAGGGTTTTTATAGGATTCCTGGGGAGAGAGGAAGAGACTTCAGGAGTGAGCATTGGTGGGATTTCACTTACTGAGCTTGGACCAGCTCAGAATTGATGGGTTTTCCTGTTTATGGATTGGTGGGTGTCTGTATCTTAGCCCTGGTCTTGGACTCAAGGTCAAGTCAAAGTCAGGGTGTTTTTCCTTGCCCTTTTATCCTACAATGTGTGCAATTGAACTGTACAGTTCAGTGCATGTGTATGATTTGCTCTGGCTCTTACCATCATTCTATGTCTTTTTCTGTGAAACTCTTTAAGCCTTGCTGGGAGGGAGGTGACATGAATGTTCCATTTAGAGCTGAGCATGCAACAACTCTTATCCTCTGCAAATGACCAGCTCTGCATTATGGGACTCTGTATTAATCACCATCTACTGTGAAAGAAGCTTGTCTAGTCATGGTAGACAGGTGAACTTATCTGTGTTAAGAAGATGATTTAGATATAGTCTATTACTACATACATTTACTACAATAATAGGAGGAGTTTCTCCTATAGGACTTCTGACCTAGCCAGCCAAAGATATGGAGCCAAGTTAAGAGTACCAGGCATGAGTTCTCTCATGTGAAGTAGGCTTTAAATTAAGGATTTTAGGTTTTCACTGTGACCTTCCATTTTATTGTAATCATACTTTCACAATTGTTGATGTAAGATCTTAACATTTAAATCATACTGTGGATGTGATTGCTGTAATTGTTGGTTTTCATTTTCAGTTTGACCCAATACAGCATCACCTGAAAGATGAGCCTCTGAAAAGTCTGCGAGGGAGTTTATCAACTGTATAAAATAATGTGGCCAGTGATCAGGGGAATTAAAGCCATGACTTTCTGTCATTGTGCATTCATAGACATCTGCTGTCTTCCTTCTCCCAAGGGTGAATGGGTGGTTACCTCAGACATGCAAAGTAATTTTTTCAATACAATCTGCAATTGTGTTCTTGAGTTTGTTTCTTCTTGAACGTAGTGATGGTGAGCAAGCCCCTTGCAGCAATGGTATGGGTCTTAAATTGCATGAATATTCATCTCTGAGGCTTTCCCTGTATGATCTGGGACACTATAAACAATACACATTTGTTTATTGATGAAGCTTGGACCGTTTTATTCTCCTATTTTCATTGTAAGTTAAACACCATTCTTTCCTCTTTTTTCTAGGAAGGTATTAATGTGTAGTATCACAATGCAAGTCATCTGTGTGCCATGAAATATTCACATGAAAACATCACAGGAAATATGCAATGGGAACAAAACCCAAACACAGACATGACTGCATTGCTACCTTAGGATACTATATTGGTATCCAGTAGTTGAGGTGTAAGCAGAGAATGTATCAGGGCAAATCTAATGATTGTGGGGTGGATCACACAGGCAACACCAGCATTTCTCCTGACTGTATGATCCTTTCATTCCTTCAGTAGCTATACAGAGCAAGGTCTGTGATAAATTGCAGCTATCAGGACTGTTTGAATGTCATTATTCTAGGACATATTCTCTCTACTGGAGATAATTTCATTTCACACAGGATGGGGGGGGCTCACTTGGTTTTGTATTATTTTAATAGCACACACAAAAATCAAACTAGAACAGGTGTTTTCTTTCTAATGTATTTAAAAATAGAAGATAAAGGTGAATGGATATGAAATTAGTAAGAAATACACACGATGAATATTTTGCAGTCTGTCTTGAACATTGTATGGCCACAGAAGAAAGCAAAGTTTTATCTAAAGCTTAGTTGTAGAGAGACTGTGGTAGAACACTAATACAAAAACATCTTGTTCTGAAAGTCTTTTAATCTCCAGAACATAAATAGGTGCATTGAAGATTTAGTGATAATGATGATACAGAGCAAAACATGGATACAATGTATTATTTTTATTATTATTCTTTTCTGTTGACCTATCAATTTGGCATGCTTTCCTATATGTCCCCTTTCTGTGTAGGCTGAAGGACTTCACTTTATCAAAATCTTCACTCTTAAATTAGTCAAAATCCTTAAGTTTTACATTGTAGACTCACTGTTTTATATTACATTTGTTCAAATTCAGTTTCAGTACTAAGTTTTAGCTTCAATAATAATAAACTTGTGATACTGTGTGGAAAGAACGTGCTTGTACAAGCAGCGGAATGCTTAGACACTGGCCAACTCTGATGCCATGCCTCACCTTTCCCTCTCTCCACAGCGAGTCAACAGGAAAACAGGATGTGAATGCTGTCTGTGTTTTCTTACTAATTTTTTTTTTTTAACCATATTCTTTACTGGTTTTGGTTTAAAAATAATAGTTCCTTTTTTAAGCCCATTTCTATTCATATTTAATTTTATTCATGGTTAATTTTGTGTCTGGACACACGTCTTAATCATTTATGGACAACTCTCAGCATCTAAGATGCACATTCTCTTTCAAAACCTGGGCTAAAATATTAAAGCATTGTTTCACATTTAAATTAGGGGAAGGAGATTTAAAGTTATTTTCTAGAAATGTCAGTGTAATTTTACAATGAGACGGTGAAAATATTTTATTCCAATTCTTTGTTTCTCTTCATTTCTCTTACTTCTTTCATGCATAAATAATTGGATATCTTTTCTTGTTAGAATTCCTTTAGGGAGGTTTTGTTATCTCATTTTTATTTATTTACCTAGAGTGGTTCTATGAAAAGTTTGCCTTTTCTTTTCTTCACTAAAACTGAAAATATCAGGCTGAAAAGATGTCTCAGTTCTTAAAGGCTAGGCTCACAGCCAAGAAATAAAACTGAAAATGTCTATAAAACAGAATAATATTTTTAAAATGGCCAGTCCAGTGGAGTTCAAATTAAGCATGCAAAACTGGGTATTAAGAGAAGCATAGATTTGAGGTTTTAATAGATTGAAAAACAAGTAGATGTTCCCAAAATGTTCCTTATCTATTCCTTTACAATTTTCTACACAGGCAATATAATTTGAGCAATACTTTATTTTTATATTTACTTGAGTATGTTTTTCTTTTATAAATATTTATACTTGATATTTTTTATTATTATTTTCTTGAATATACAATGGAATTGGGATATTGTAACCAAATTTGGAAATACTGAATTTTAAAATATAGACATGTGTCTTATTTTCTTTATTCTTTTTAATTGTAATTTTTATACTCTAATTCTTTGAAGGTATGTATAGAATCATAATTTTAGAAGTAAATGTGTTTAGAATATAGATTGTTTAATATAAAAATCCTGTCTTCCAGGTAAGGAAATTTATTTCTTGCTTTTTTCCAGACAATTATTTTCTGTTTTCTGGAGTCTTCAGTGGCACAACATTACTATATGGACAACATAGTCAAAGACTCATAGATTTTGCCTCATTGACTTTAAGTTGATTCTGACATCTGGAAAGTAATTATTTTGAGCAATACCAATATGCAATAATTAAGCATAACTTTTAGATTAAAAAAAACAACAACAACAAAGAATCATAGAGTGGGCAAGTTGACTTAGTGTGTGAAGGCATGTGTCACCAACCTGAGCTGAGTTCTATCCAAGAACTGATATAGTGAATGGAAAGAATTAACTCCACAAATTGCCCTCCAACACCATATGCATGCCATGTTCATGGAGGCACTAATGCTGTAAGGAGGAATGGAGGGGGGGGAGGGAGGAAAATGAAACATTTAGACCAATAAATCTGAACTTTTGAAGCCTGGGCATGGGTCAATCAGAAAGGAGAGGTGCAGCCACCCATTATAATGAGGCTGCTTGATACTGGAATGTTTTGATATTGTGCTTCTAATTTGTACATTAGTGTTTCAGGTTTACACCTCAAAATTTTATTTAATGACATTTCCTTTGAAGTGTGTATAAACAGGCTAAGCTGTGTGCCCTGATGTGCACGTGCCTGATAATAGACATAATTATATTAATAAATGGGAGGAATAAAAGAAACAATAGGTATGTCTAAGCAAGAAAAAGAGGCTATATATACAAGATACTCTGTCTATTCCTGAAACACTACTTATATATCTTCTTCTTCCCTTCTTCTTTCTTCTCTTCTTTCCTTCTTCTTTTCTTTCTCCTTCTTCCCCTCTTTCTCCCTCCCTCCTCCTTTTTCTCCTTCACTCCCTTCTCTTTTCGCTCCTTTTTCTCTCCTCTTCTCCTTCTCCTTCCCTCCTCTCCTCTTTTCTCTTCTTTCTTCCTTCTTTCTTTCTCTCTCTCTCTCTTTCTTTCTTTCTTCTTTCTTTCCTTCCATTTCTTTCTCTGTCTGTCTCCCAATCTACCTACGCATCAATCATCTTTCTGTGTTACAGTGTATGTGGGCATGCTGCTATGTTAGGTTTTACTAACTTTCACAGACAGCATTTCAACCTCATTAGGAGAAGGTGCTAATTGCTAAGTCAGGTTTTTATTTTAACTCATATTATGCAAGTAAAAGCTTGGATATCTTTTTTTTTTCCTGAGTAAAAGTGTTCATCCTGAAACTAGAGCATATACATTCCTCTAGATCTACATGTGAATATTTGATTTTGAAACAATTCTATTTTTTACAAAGAAATTTACTTAGTCTTTAAGAAACCTGCTCCAGGAAAGTCAGCTAAAATTTCTTTAAATTGTGTGTGTGTGCATGTGTGTGTGTGTGTGTGTGTGTGTGTGTGTGTGTATCTGTATACATGTGTATATGTGTTTGTATATTCTGAAAAACTTCTCTTTTACAATTTTTAAGTATTGATCTTATATTAATAGAGAGGAATTGTCCTTATGGAATTCTCCATTGCACACAAAACTTTACATGTGAAAGTGTGAGCTTTCATTAAATTCATATTTTTAAACAAATTTTTATATTGAGGAGAAAAATTACTTTACAGTTTTGTTTAGTTTTAGAACATATTTATTGTTTGATACATACATGCCTGATATTACTTTCTAGAATTGGCAAGGTACACTCTTTGACAGATATTGAGTTTCTTCTTTAGCTTTGAAAATATTCCTACTAGTTGGGAAATTTATGCTAAATATTATTACTGTGATTTGAGTGTTCTTCCTCTACATTTATTTATTTTTTATCAGAAAACATAATCATCAAAGCTGAAGATGTAACTCAGTGGTAGAGGGGTTCCCTACTTAGCTCAATCAATAAATGATTAAATGAGTAAATAAATAATAGGAATCCAAACCCCAATCTATTGGTGATAAGCCAAGAAACCCCTGGGACAAACCCTTATGAAGTCACTATACAGATATTTTGTCTTATGAGAACTTAAACAGAAATTATCATCTGAGCTATGGACATACTGGTGGTATAGACTAGTAAGGCTTTCAGCCCACAGAGTTGTGAGTGGGGAAGTCTAGTTGTTATTGTGTCTTTGATAGTTCACAGTCACAGCTTGAACTACAGAAGGCAGTGGAAAATTACCCCAACCCATCATTTCCTTGTTGCACTTCTCATTGAAAACATATAATTAAATGATATGATTTAAATGCCAAGAAAACGTCACAGTAAGCTTTGGAATAGAACAAACATTCAGAAAACAAGACAAATTGTTCTTAAAAGAACTACTCCTGGTTTAAGTTGTCAGAGTAGCCATGTATTTTCTCAGCTCTACAATGACTAAAGCTTCTGGAATCCTTTGAGATTATTCTGACACAGAGTTATTCATTTACAATAACAAATGAAAGAGAACAACTAGTACTTTGTCGTAAATCTAATTCACCCTGTCTCATTGAAACAATGTGTATCCATTCAAAATCTAGATAATGAAATTCACTAGTGTCCAGAAGAAATCCACTAGTGCCTAGAGAATTGATTCCTTTATATAATTTAATTATTTTCAAACTGAAGGTATGTCCAAAATTTTCTAAGAAATAAAATGATATCGTCTTCTAATTACTTAAGAGACAAATATTTCACACATATGCAACCATGTTTGCATCATGACGAAGTTGTCTTGAGCCATCTTCCACTAGGTCAAGAAAGGTTTTGAGAATGATCTCCACATTAACTAACCCATGTGGACAGCACAGTGGGTTGGATTACGACTCTCTTCTGTCTTTCTCACACCGTGGTTTAAATGTTTTCTTTTTTTCTCCATCTTCTTTTGAATACACCACAATTTGCCTAAAACACATTTTTATTTTCAGTTATAATCCAGCTGGTGGAAGTTTGCCTCAAGTGATCATTCTGGAAGTGGCTTTCCATTTGTTAGCTTGTCACACAGATTATCAATCTTCAAAGTAGGAAACTCATAGACATATGCTAATATATGATGGAATACAGAAAGGGTGAAATAAATTTGTCTGGAGGAAGGTGTTGGAAATATATGACATAAAATTTAATGGTTTTGAAGTAAATGTTCAATAGCCATGGTTAAAATTTTATAAATGACTATCAAACTACCAACTACCAACTTTGAAATATTACATAGAAAACATTTACCTAAATTTATTCAGCCTAAGACCAGAAAACGTTAAGATTAGTAAAAGCATCATTTCACTCATAAATCTCAAGTTAAAAGGTAGTAAACTGATCATGGCCTCCCATGTGGAATCAGTTATCTGGGGAGATTTAAACAGACAAATTACTTGAAAATCTTCTTGAGACCAGAGCCATTTGGACTTTGTTCTTTTTATTCTCTAACCTTTTGTTTCTGTATTAGATCTGTTGTTAAATTTTTAACTGTTTTTCTTTTCTTAAATATCTGTTAGTGTGCAGTAACAGATCTTTCTGTCTCCAGTCTACATTTGTGTTATATATTTGGATCAGTAAAGTATTTGAAATAGTACAAGTAATAAATGAGAAAATTGTATTTAATTGATAGATTTATTGTTTAGATTATCCAGTTAGGGGTGGCACCATGTTTTTAAATCACCCTATCCTAAGAAAATACAGACTACAAGGGAACAACAGCAGTGGGATCCAATTACCTTTTGTCTTAGAGGCAATGACCTCCCACTCTCACCTTTCAGTATGGTATGCTCTCAGGATTCTTGTTTGTTTCCATCTTGTGTCTGAATTGTCCACATTTTTGTAGCAGGAATTTCAAGGTAACCTATTTCAAATAAACATAACTTTGTGAAGAGAGCCATGTATGCCAGACTTTGTATTTAGTTTCTCTGGGTGCTGATGGCAAACAACACAGCCTTCCTCTCAGTCTGTGCAGGAGGATGCTTCCTCTGAATCACCGAGGATACATTAGCTATGGGTATGTTGTTAGGCATTGAGCCAAGTGCCTGTGCTGTTAGAGACAAGGTCAACTTAAGAAACAGTGCATTTGAGCCAGACACTTAGCAGTGGAAACTGCCAGAAATCCATGAGGGTGAACTCAGCTAAGATTCCTAGCAATTGGGTATATGAAACCTGAACTAGCTATCTCCTGTAACCAGGCAAGACTTCCAATGGAGGGATTGAGACAACAACCCAGCCACAAAAACCTCCTTCCTACAATTTGTTCTGCCAACAAAATGTGCAGGGGTAAAGATGGAGCAGAAATTTAGAGAATGGCCAACCAGTGACTGGTCCAGCTTGAGACCCATGCATGAGAGGGACTCTACCCCTGACACTGCTAATGATATTCTGCCATTCTTGAATACAGGAAGGCTAGTATAACTGTCATTAGAGAGGCTTTATCCAGAAACTGATGGAAACAGATGCAGAGACCCCCAGACATACATTAGGCAGAGCTTGAGAAATCCTGCAGAGAATGGGAAGTGAGGATTATAGGAATGAGAAGAGTCAAGGATACCTGAAGAAAACCTACAGAATCAACTATCCTGACTCCATAGAGACTGTCAACCAGGGAACATGCATGGGACTAACCTAGGTCCTCTGCACATAGCTTTGTTTTCATGTTGGGTTCCTAACTAGGTTGCAGAGGCTGTTTCTAATGTTATTGCCTGCCTTTGGACCTTTCCCCTTACTGCCTTGTCTAGCCTTATTAGGAGAAGCATGCACGTAGTCTTTCTGCAACTTGATATGCCAAGGCTGGTTGATATCCATGGGAAGCTTCCTCTTTTCTGAAGAGAAACAGGGGAGAAGTGGGTGAGGTCGGATGGGAAAGTACAGGGAGGAGAGGAGAGAAGGGAATGAGGGGAAAATGAGGGCTCTGGGGCAGGCTGTGGGGCCCTCCAGTGGACGTGGAACTTTGTTGTGTTGAGTTGTGGGTCCGGCATGTCTTCTGCTCTGGGGGATCAAGGAGGCACTCTACACAGGGAAAAGCAGAAGCGCTGGCAGAATTGGTTCGACTGAATTGGTTCTGCGCAGAGCACCGGGTGGGTGCTGCGCTGTTGAGAAGCCTCCTGGTGTCGGGATTCATCACTCAGTCCGAAGTTGGGGGGTGCAGTGGGGGGCACGGCTCTTGAGTGGGGATCCCCGGGCCATGAGGCTGCCGGGGACCAACTGTCCTCCATTCTGGGGCTCCCAGACATCATTGGGAGGCTCAGCAGAATGGAGGCAAGGGGAGTGTAGGCACGACTGCTGCACACCGATAGAAGCCAGCAAAGGAGAGGGATATTCTTTGGTTACTCGCTTGGCCGAGCAGCTGTTCAACTCTAGCTTGTTTGATGAAGCTGTGGAACTCAACAACAGGCCCCAGAAGACATGTAAAAGTCCATGGGTTTCCAAAGCTTTATTTTTATGGTGGTACCCCAACTTAGGTCGAGGGGACCTGACTTAAATAGGGAGGGAGAGGGGAGGAAGGTCTGGGAAAGAATACTTAATTAGCCATGCCCTCATATCTCATTAATATGGAAATCTTTCAAGAATGAGGCCTGTAGTCATACCCTCTACCTGTGGAGGGTGATGCAAACCTCTTTTAGGGAGATACTGTATTGCCCTATATAACTGAATCAAATGGAGGTCTTAGACTGAGTGTCAGGAGTCTGGAATCTGGGAGCACAGTGGAATAGATGCCCGTCCCTCACAGGCATGAACACCTGTTGAGTCTGGGCTATTTCCAGCCAGTGTTCTACAAAAAACCAAATTCATCCTATCATGGTCCCACAAGGGACTGAGTCAGAATAAAAATAAATAAACAAATAAATAAATAGACTAATTTTTAAAAAAGGAAACAGTCCCCAGAAATCTAAGCATTAGTTCTTTGAGCATTATTTGACACTGAAAATCTGGAGCGTTTTAAATTCTTTATCTGTGACATTGCAACATTATATCAGGTTTTCTTTTTACTTTTTATTCTCTGAAAATGATTGTTAATAATAAGTCGAGTCAGTTCATTGGGTGTACACAAAGGCTGACATTTGCTTTCTCTAAGTCCCAACATTGGGACTTAGAGCCTCAAATAGACACCTAGTGCTAACTGGGACTCACACTATACTTAAGGATGTCCTGGGAGACACACATCTGGTTGTAGCTAGAAGTTGTTTCCAGAGACTTTTAATGAGTATGGATGGCTGGTTCTGAATGTAAGAAATACCATCCCACAAGGCAAATAAAAGTATGACTGAAGTAAAACATCCTCATTCAATCCTCTGTTCCCATGAACGCAAAGTGGCCTGCTGCTTCTTGTTTCTGCTACCATGATTTTCTTTCTGTGGTGGACATTTTCCATTCTTGTTATTTTTTTTTAAGGTTCTGAATTAAAACATAATTACACCATTTCCTTCTTTTCATTAACACCCTTCAATACACCAGGCCTCTCCTTGCTCTACTCCAAATTCATGGTCTCCTTTATTATAAGTGTTGTTGATTTATACACACACACACACCACACACACACAAATCAGGCATGCACACGCATGCATGTGATATATAGATAGTACAGATTGATCAGGCAATTTGGTGTCACATATATGTGTGTGATTTCAGAGCTAAAACAGGGTCAATCCTGGGTCAAGTTTTGAGTATTCCTTAGCTGCCTGTCTTTGTTTAGTATGGAGCCCTGTGAGACTTTCTGCCCTTTCCTTGTTCACATTTCTATCGGTACTGTATTTGTTCAGGTCTTGTTTAGGCTGCTGTGTTGATGAGATATCATGGGTGACACTGTGCTCAGATACAGTGGATGCATTTAAATATAAATTCTGTACTTAGGCTTTTAATTCACTATCATGAGGTATACGTCACAGCAATGAGAAAGGTAGCTAACATACTTCCCAATGAAAGTGGTTATCTGATATCAAACTAGTCAACTTAATCTAAACTTAATTAAAATGTGTTTATTTATTTTCATGAGTAATTAAAATAAACTCCATCTATTTGTTATCAGATTTCTATTTTGTACAAATGATTAATATGCAGAAAGACCCAATGCATTTCGTTTGGCTGAGATGACAGAACAATCTGTAGTGAGAGTTTCCATTTAGCAATACAGCTAATATATAATGTTCTAGTTTCCTTTAAAGTCTGAAGTCTTATTAAGATAATCATGATTTGAGACATAAATAGTTTTCATAATTTGTCAAAACTGTACAGATTCTCAAAATGTGTTTTGAACGTTGCAGATTTTATGTGCATATTGTATGAGCATCATTTTAATTGACGTAATTTGAAATGGTATGTATTTGAAACGGGTATCATATTTTAAACATTAGATTCTTTGAGTTGCTTTCACCTTACCTATTCCTATGTCACGCTTACTTCAGGTTTTGAAATGATCTATATAGCACACTGTTCTTTACGCCTTTCTGCCTCTTCTCATCTCCTGTTTCCATAGGATATTTTGCACATTTATATTGAGAAAAAGTTTAGTAAATAAATGACACTGATTATAAGTTATGGGGATTATAGGCCCAGGAGTAATAGGCAAACCTTTTCTTTTGCAAGTGATTTCAGTTTGAAGGGAAGCTTGAACGGAAGCACTTCCTTAAAGGGATTGACTTAAATAGAGCACATTTAGGTCACTTGCAATGAGAATGACACCAAATGTGGCCTGCTGGAGAGGGTGTGCCAGGACAGAGGCTGGGGGCTTTTATAGGAATAGATTTTTGCACCTTCACATAGCCTGGAAATATGAAACATGAGTTATATACACAAATTCTAAGAAGATATAAATGATGTGATTTTTTTATAATCTGTATAAGATTTTCATCCATAGCTTAAAAAAACCTTGTACTCATTCTATATGCATATGTAAACATATCGGAAATACTTTGAAAACCAACCAACCAACCAACAACAACAAACATTAACAGAGCAGTAATGCCCTGCAGGCCCTAAGAACTCCATCTATTCATTGCTGGCTTCCATCCTAAACTCCTGACTGCCCACCTAGTCATCAAGATATTCTATGCTTCCTTATCTGTATACTAGGATGGTCATAGCACTCACTTAAGACTGTTTTGAGAATAAAGTATTCAATATAACATGAAGTACTTAAAATCCACGTAATACAATGGATGGATACAGTTTTCCCTCTGCACTGTGGGGTTAACATTCAATTGACTTCCTGTAATCTGTGCCTGCAGTGCACAGAAGATCATATGTTTGGTATCCTTTGTGGTACACATGGTTATTCACTATGATATAGATGAATTGTCATGTTGATTTATGTCAGGATGGCTTTAGCTCTCATTGTTCAATACATAGTGTTTCTGTGTTCCTAGTCAAACTATCAGTATTGAACTTCAGTTATAGAAACCATCTCTTTCACATAATTCAGAAATGATTTCCTGGCTCTTATGTTTAGAAAGTGAAGACTATTTCTTGTGTATTTAAATTTCAGTGTTTTAAAATTTAGATTCTACCAAACCTGTGTAATAATTAAACATAAACTTTTCATTAAAATATGAGTTCCCTTTGAGGCACAGCTAGAAATTTTATTGGTGATGATAGTTCTTCAACTTCCAGATGGCCTAACATGAGACTTCATGGAAGTGTCTTTGTATGATCTTGTCAGAGCTAATCACTTGTATCCTATTCGAGGTTTTATTTCCAGCCAACCATAGAAAATATTTCTCTGTCTCAGCATCCTCAGAGTTTTCACATCATCACTTCTGTGGCTGTTGATATTTGCATGGGAGATTTAGTTGAAACACAAAGAATTTGGAGTAGGTCTGCTTACAAAATAAAGCCATATTGAAATTAAAACACTGTAAGGTTCATTTCTGTCAGTGACCAATAATCAGTAGTATTTGGTTTATTATACAGAAATAACTTATATACTTATACATGCTTATGTGTTGTAGTAATTATTTAAAAAGCAGCTCAGGCTCAGGCTGACTATCTAAGCTGCAACCACTCTGCCTAGCCCAGCCACCATGTTTCTTGGTCTGAGGCTATGTGTGCACTGCAGCTAGAACCGGCCGCCAGGAAACACCAGCCCTGTCACCCACTAGATGCCAGCATGAGAGATGGCTCTGCCAATCTTCCTTGCTGCCTCCGCAAGGAGGGCATTGCCCAGACCATTCCGCCATCCATGTGGTCCAGTAAGAGAATGAGACTCTAATTCTTATAGTTTAATCAAAGCTTATATATTTGGCAATGATCAGTAACAATATACCCATACAATCAGAAGTTTAACCCAACACCCAACCTATGTATACCAACTACCTTTGACTGCTAAAGACACGTGAACATCCATCTCCATTGCTCCTACATCTCTGCTCTCTCTTGCTCCTCCTCTTCCTTTTATCTCTTCCTCTCCTAATTCCTCCTCTTCCTTTTTCCCTCCCCTAACTCCTCCCATCTTAGCTCCTCCTACACTTATGTAACTACCTACATAAAGCAATGTCTATAATTCCACTTTATATTGAAACATCAGCAAAAAGGCTGTTAATATCATAATAAATATATGGATGTCACCAGCAAAACTTAAAGCGCTACATTAAAAAAAATCAGAGTAGCTTTAATTTAATAGCACCACAAGGTCTTGCATACCAACATGAGAAATATCAAGAGCTGTGCATATATATATAATTGGGCCATAGTTAATTTCTGATAAGTCAAGAAAAATGTTGAGCTCAGGTGCTGTGAGTCCCCAAAAGAAAGTGTTCAGGTCCTGCTACTGTGTGTTAAGATTATCCAAATACACAGGATTCCATTAAGTATTTTACAGAGGGACTATATATGTGTTCTCCAGGTACTATCACAAATGATTCAAAGTTCCTAAGGTTAATGATATTTAAGCAATTTGAATCTTGCTATTCAAAACATGTTCAAACACATGATATAACAAGCTGCCCTTTCCCAACCCTGGTTCCTCTGAGAATAATACTATACCAAGTTTGGAAGCTTTATTTTTTTAATCTCTTATAACTTTACTTAGAAAAACTACTTACAGGTGGTGAGATGCTCAGCAGTTAAGAGCACTGACTGCCTTTGGGACGTCATGAGTTCAAATCCCAGCAACCACATGGTGGCTCACAACCATCTGTAATGAGATCTGATGCCCTCATATGAGTGGAAGGGGTCCAGAGCAAGTATGACTGGAGCAAGAGGGAGAAAGGGAAGTGGAAAAGGAAAAAAAACCTATTTACAGTGAAAAACTAGTGATCTATTACAAGGGATACTCTAAACATTACATAGACTTTTAGGTACATACAAATATACATTTTGTTTGATTTTTGCACTATTAAGTATCAAACCCAGGTGTTTGAATATGTTGAGAGAACATCATACTTTGAACTTGTATCATAAGTATCCACCATTGTTTTAACTACATCTTAAGGAAGATACATTTATTCCAATTTGGTGCTGTCTCATGCAATAGGATGGTAGGATGGCAACAAAACTGTTAAATGTCTTTGAAATATATAAGTATAGCAATTTTAAATTATATGATACTCTAACTTTTATATTGCTTTAGTTAGGGTTTTACTGCTGTGAACAGACACCATGATGGAGGCAACTCTTATAAGAACAACATTTATTTGGGGCTGGCATACAGGTTCAAAGGTTTGGCTCATTATCACCAAGGTGGGAGCATGGCAGCATCCAGGCAGGCATGGTGCAGGAGAAGCAAAGAGTTCAACATTTTGTTCCAAAAGGCAAGCAGGAGGAGACTGACTTTCAGGCAGTTAGGACAAGGGTTTAAAGAAGTCAGTGACACACTTTCTCCAACAAGGCCATACCTATTCCAACAAGACCATGTATCTTACTAGTGTCATTTCCTTGGCCAAGCATATTCAAACCTGACAAATATTGATACATTGCTTTATAAAATTAAACATGTTAGACCTAGAAAGCTTTTGTGAGAAAAGTTGTGATTCATAGAAGAGGAAGTAGTAAAAGAACTATAAAAAGAACTTTGCAGACTTTGGACTAGCTCACTGACAGTAGATACTAGTATTGTTTGAAGTCTTTTCTATCCTTCAGCCCCCAAAACACACAAAAAGTCTGCTATGTCCTATTTTTGCTATCCTTCAAGTTTTCTTCATTCACTATGTTGATGTTTTCTCTCTTATATCAATCAATTTATTTTATATTTTGTTAAGATAATGAATCTTTCAATTGAAATCACTTTTATTTTTCTCTCTGCATCACCACAATCCCATTAAATTATTTAGAAATCATTTTATCTGGGAGCTTCACTGTATTTTTTTTGAGATCTTTTCCCAACAAAACAATATAAATGATAACTACTGAATAACACTTCTTACCAATAATAAACAAAATACACATTCTGCTTCTTCTTGTATATCTGATTGTGTCAAGACTGGAAGGGTAGTTATTTACTAGCACATGTTTACTCAGAAGAAGACATTTTATAGTTGAGACACAAACAGAACCCATTATCAAGTTTTAATAAGAGCAAAATATAATTGTAATAAAAACAAATTAAATATTATTTTGGTTTCTAAGTAGATTGTTTCACTTGCAATTAGAATAATCCTAAACGTATCAGCCTCTGACGTCATAAATAATTCTTCATCATCCCATAGATTCTACTCTTTCTTCTTTGTATCTTTATAGTTTTACTTTCCAGGTACAGATTTAATAAACATCTCCAACAATAAACTCATAGAACTCAACACTTTCAAACTCTTAAGGCTTGTGCCTCTTGGAAAGAAACGATGGCTCTATAGATGCAGCTCAGTAGTAAAGCCTAGTCATAGATCCTGTAAATAGGCAGCCTCGGCAGACAGTACCAACTTAGATAAGGACAAGTGAATCATAGGCAGAGTCATAGTGACCTGTCCCCTCAACCTTCACCCAGCTGATACCTGTTCTGAAAGGTATCTGTACTCTCCCTGAACACCTATGCGACGGTGTCATTCCCTTCCCCACATCCTGCCTTTTTGTGTTTATAACCCCTGTATGAATAAGTAAATTACAATGTGATAAAAAAAAAAAAGAAGATATAATGTCCTGGGTTTTATTTTCAGCATTGACAAAAATGAAAAAGTAAAAGGAAATAATATTAGTCATACACCAGCTTTGCTCTCTATTGTAATATCTTAATATTTTGTAAATTGAAATAAGTTGAAGGCAAACCAAATTAAGTCTTGTGTACACTATTACATTACAAAAAATAAAAAGACAATATAAGAAGAATAAACTAAATATACACAAATTACAAAAACAAAAAAAAAAAAACAACCATACACTCATAAAATAAATAGAGGCACGATTAAGCTCAGAGACAGCACATAGTCAATCATGCTGGTAGCACTGATTTGTCTTTGCTTCAGGCTCCTGCTTCCACATCATTTAGAACATAGTTTCCCATGCAGAGCTGATCCTATTACTGTTCATATTTGAAATCAAGTGGGCAGATGTTTCTCATGATGAATGATGACTTTTATATTTGCTTTTGTTGAAGATAAGACAATAATATGACCTGGATGTCATTCCAATAAATAAGAGTGAAAGGATATCCAAGAAGAAACACGAATGTCATGAAGTTTTTTTTTTTCTAATAGCTTAATAAAAAGCAATGTAGCGAATGGAAGTGCAAGGTTTTGTTTCTGTTGACAGCACTTTTTCAGAAGGATTGAGTTAACTGTTTCTCTGCATACAAATGGCTAAATCTTCAGGGTGCCTGATATAGCAGAAGATAGTGTAACGTGAAAATGAAGGCAGCAAGTGTGTGTCCATTCAAGAGTCCATTATTTAAATTATATTAACAATATTATCCTCACATTATTTCAATTTTATTAACAATAGCGACAAGAAACTTCAGGAAAAATATAGGAAAACCTTCATTCTAAATTTGATCATGGGTGATCATGGGCACCAAGACCAATCTTCTGAACAGTGTGAATGTAGTAGAATTAATATTTAATGAATAAATCCTGGCGGTGGGTTCACTACGTGCCTCAGTGGTTTACATTCCATTCCTGAATGAAAGACACACACACACACACACACACACACACACACACACACACACACACAGCCTTTATGTTTTGATATGCCTTAACCAGCACAATAGCTTGGCCATTGCTTAATCTCCACATGTTTAACCAATAATCCCGAGTTATTACTTACTAAACTCTATATTCTATCTTGGATACTCTGGATCCAGAGAGCTGCCCAACTGTGGTGTGCTCTGGTCTGCTCTCTCCTGGATCCTTCACATGGTGATTATGTCTCTCTATCCTGAACTATTCTCAGGTGAGATGTCTCTCCTTTCCTTCACACTCTCTTGGCATGGTAGATCTCCTTCTTCCCCTTCCAGGTCTCAAGCCTAAGAAATCATAAGTTCCCCTCCATCTGCCCTCCCCAGCTACTGGTTGTTGGCATCTTTATTTACCAATCAGAACCAACTTGGGGCAGGTTCCCAGAAGCTCCATACAGACACCCTCAAACAAACAGTTTTTGGGGGGACATAATTAATACTTAAATAGAAGCAACTACATGTGAGTGTCTCTATCTCTGTCCATATACCTGAGCTTGGATAATACATGGTGCATTCTGTCTACATACCTGAGATTGAACAACACAGTTGTTCTTTGAATAGATGTTTAAATTCATGAGCTAGGAAAGGCTGCCAGGTTCTGTCTGACATAAAGTCAGAAAATAAAACTCAGAGACAAAGAAAATTTAAAGTAAGACCCAGAGATGAGTATAGAAGATAGAAGATACAATTTTCTAGACAAAAAAGAGGTCATGAGAGGTGTTTAGAGAATCAAAAAAGCCTTGTAGTTATATTTGTATATATCTCCCTTTCATTCATTTATTTTGTCTTTCCCTTCTCCTTGGAAGATGTTGGTTACCAATCTGAGAGGAAAAGAGAGTAGAGGCAGACAGAAGGGTTCAAACCTCCGTGGTATGACAGAATGACCTTTACAGACTGCTATAGCAAGAAGAGTATTATTTTAGGACAGAGTCTGTTAGGGTCAGGGGTTTAGGGTTGTGGAACCAGCTAACTGGTCATGACATAAGTGAACAAGAAGGGCTGATTGTTTATAATACAGCCCTTAATCATCATGTGTGCAGGAAGCCAGATCTAGACGTGTGTGCTGAGTTATGCAGCCTAGCAGAGAGTTCTATACAAGGTCACTATTCAGACACAGTTTCCAAAGCCAGCCAACTGTGTTCAGAGACACTCTTCAGACAAAGACAGAGAAGGGAAGCCTTACTGAGAAAGGAATTCCCCATTTTCTGTGGACTCAGAAAGCGATACATTCAAGGTGTATTGCTATCTTAATAACAGAGTTCTCCATAACATATATGGTTTTGCTGTGCCACACAATTAAAGATCAATTTCAGGGTATCAAAAACCATTTTGCAGTCATATCATGATTGAAGAGAGTAGACTCCTTGAGAAAATATTTGTCTCTGGCTCATGTCGATTCACAGCACCAGTGACATGAGAATTATGTTTTATCCATTGACTTGTCAGGCTGAGGAGACTTTAAGTGCCAAGGTAGGGGATACTGGGGAGGGGCACCTGCTCAGAGGAGAAGTGGGGAAGGATTGTGGGAGGGGGTGACCTGCGAGGGGGGCAGTGATTAGAATGTAAAGTAAGTAAAAATATTTAATTACATAAAAACCTCCCTGAAAGACAGTTATAGCCTGAGCTTCAGCCACTGTGGCATTGTGGATTAGATCATTCACTAACTAAGTGTGTTCTGAAGTAGGTACTGGCAAGGTCCAGTGGCGACCACAGAACACATCACTTATACGGATGTTAATAATTTGCCTAGTTGTTTCTTCAACCACAATACAAGCTCTGTGTGTTGTTGCCCATTCTTTAGCATAGTTGATATTCCTAGAGCAATGGTACGTGCTATCTGTCCACAGATATCTGTTGAGACTGTGTGGACACTGCCTCAATTTTAAGTCCAGTTCCAAGGAAGCAGGCTTGCTTTTGCCTCACCCTCCTACCCTGCAGTTTCTCATTTGGCTCCCCTCTACCTTGCTGCATTAAATCCTGATGAAGCACATGATGCCATAGTTAGAAAGTATCACTACAGCTAAATCCTCAGCAAAGAGCCTCATGCTAATGTGGTACTCATAAATATTTAATGAGACAATAACGTAATGTATAGTATCTATGTGTGAGAATATCACTCAAGAAAATAGACAAGCTCGTTAGTATCTGTTGAAAACTTGGTGTTTGCAAAGAAATATGTGAACTAGATTCCAAAGCAAAAATAGTTAAATGAGAGACAATTAAAGCTCCCTAGAGATAGAATGAGCACAAAACAAGATGTCATTAAGACAATCAGATGAGTGAAACATATAAGAATTTTTGTGTAGATACTTCAGAGGAGTGAGAGTCACAGAGACAATTCAAAAAAGCTGAGTACACTGATCTGGGGCCAACAATAACTCTTTATTAACAGATGTAACTTGAATGTGGCTTCACAAAATGCATTCAGGGGGAAAAAAACAAGATCACATTGGGAAATAATGTTCTCACTGCAGGTTTTCACTGGGTCTTTGCCAGGCAGACCTTTCCACTTCAAGTCAACTTGAATGGGCTACATTCATTTTCCTATATGAGGTTTTGCGCTCTTTGCCTGGAACATACTCTTTTGTCTCTTTTCCCTGATTCACACAAGTTTCTTTCAAGTTCTCATTAGAAATGTTAATGCTTTAAAAATAAATTCACTGCATCTACTCTATTCCTCTCACACCAAAAACCACTGACTCCAGGCTGCCTGGGCAGCTTTTCTTTATAAAATTTCCTGGGATTTTATCATGGTTATAATTATATTTAATTACAATAGTTTGTAATCTATTGTTTATGATCTTAATATTTTTATCTCTAGACAGTGTTCACTAAAGTTTTAGTTAATCACTAAGAAACCTGAGATTTCTTATGGAGATCTGAGCAGGCCCAGTGATGTCCACATCCTAGAAACCCCCAATGGAACGAAACTCCAACACACTGGGTGAAACTGATTGTACAGTGGAGTCTTCAAGAAGTGGAGAGCCATTCCTATAAAAACTGAAAATCTAGGGAATGAAATGATTTTTCTGACAGCAATTTACAGTTTAAATGACTGTGAATATTTTAGAAGATGCTAAGAGATCTCAAACATTTCCATTTTGAATGTTGAACAGAATTTTGTCTTCGGAAATCTGAAGGTCACTCTTTTTACCTGACTGTCACCATTATTAATCCTGTAGGGACAGTGAGGTCCACATAATTTCTACTCTATCATGCTTACAGATTAAGAAAAACAGTTCTCTCTCTTTAAATTCTCTATGTTTATTCATCTAGAGCAAGTTTGTTTCGTTGATTGCAACAATCTCATCCTCCAAGACTCCTATGCAACTCTGAGATTTTCAGTGTACTTTTAAAATTGATCCCATAGAACTTTATCCTTTAAAATACTTTTAGGGCTGGAGATATGCTCAGTGGTAATGAGCACTGACTAACTGCTCTTCTAGAAAACCTGAGTTCAATATCTAGCATTTACATGGTGGCTAACAACTGTCTGTAACTTCAGTTTGAAGGATATCCAGCATCCTTTCTGGATTCTATAGACACTACATTCATTTGTTCACAGAAATACATGCAAGCAAAATACCCATACAGATCAAAAATCAAAATTATAAACAAAAATTATTTATCCATGTATGCCTGTGTTTACCACCTATGTTATAGCTACAGTGTCCAGGAAGTCATGTTTCAGAGACATAAGGCACTCATGAGCCACTGAGTGTGTTCTGGGAATTGAAGATAGGTTGTTGGTACATGCAAAAGGCATTACCCAGTATTGAGCCATCCTTACAGCCCCCAGATATCTTCTTTCCCATGTCACGGTGTAATCCTCTTTTGTTTCGTCCATGGCAATTAGATCTCTCTTCAAGAGACACTATTTCTGATGCTCTCCCAGATCAGGCTTTCTGGCCCCTGAGTTTTCCTATCTGGAACTCTGCTATCACTGTTTCTTGTGCAGCAACTGTTGTGCTCCCAAGGTATAGGTCCACAAAAGCTTCAGTGAGTTGAAATCTATTAATTCTAGGCTGAATTCTTCTGTGACTTGTCAGCTTTTTTAGCTCATCATGACTTTCATAATTATAAAAATAATAAGGATATTAAGAATTAAAAAGTAAAAAGAATGCTTAAAAAAGGTAGAGACAAAACTCTTGGGTTTGGGAAGATGGGTGCTTGCAAAGTGCTTGCTGAACAAGTATGGAGACCAAGACCCACATGCTTTCTGCATATTGGGCCAGTTTACCACTCCTGGGAGAAATACCCTAGTGGAATAGTTTGCAAGGAGAAAAGACTAATTATGTTCATGGTTCTAGATGCTTTAATCTAAACTCATTTGTATTCATGTATTTGTACCTATGGTAAGGTAAAAACCTTAATATTAATGGAGTGGCAAAGGATATTACCTAAAGATGACTAGGAAGTAGATAGGGAAACAGAGAACAACCTGAATCAAGACACCCTTCAAAGCATTGTGTCGTACCTGATCAACCTCGTCTCTTCAAGTTTTTAGCACATTCTAAATTAGCACTATGAGCCAGGAACCAAGTCCTTAGAGCTGAGCCTGCGTGGGGTGTTTCTATGCAACATGCACACTGTACTCCCAGGATAAGCATCATGCAAACATTTCCCTGATTGGGAGTTTGAGACTTGAGTTTGGAGATATTTCTATATAATCCAGAAAAATAAATTGCTTGTAAAGCTAAGTGAACATACAGTACTGATTTAATGATGTATCACCCCAACGATTATGAAGAAGAGGATTTTCTATGATTTAGAAATTGTTTTTATTTAAATTCTACCAAAATTCATGACAGAATAGAAATACTTAAGAAAACACAATAACTCCTGACACAACCTGCCTGGCATTCTCTGTCTCTCTGTCTTATCTTTCTTTGTGTCTCTGTTTCTCTCTGTCTATGTCTCTGTCTCTGTCTCTCTTCCTCCTTTCTTGTCTTTGGCTGTTTCAGACAGGGCCTCATGTAGACTGGCTTCATATTTACCTTTTAGTCAAGAATGGCCATGAATCATAATAATTTTATGTTTTAGCTTGAATATTTAAACTTTCAAATGTTTAAACCCAGCATCAAATATTTAAGACAGATTCTGCTAAAAAATTTTCAAAAATAATAATGTAAGTTCACACATAATACTCATTGAATAAAAAAATAGGCAAAGCAGAATAGATAAACATCAATAAATGAAATTCCCTCTGACTTTATTGGCTACATCAATTCCCAATATTGACAGAATGGCTTCGGAGATGTGTTTCCAACTGTGGGTGACAGTCACGATTTAATATAATTAATAAAATAACTCAACTTAAAAATTGGAGAGTTTAATTAAAAATGTGATCATATAAGAGGAAGTTCACGCTCAATAAGCAAGAAATTAGGTGCATAATTAACAGATTAGAAGGACCAAATAGTACTGAGAAGAAGAAAGATACTTTCAGGTGACACAGGAAAGAAGAAATATATTTTGAGTTCATGATCTGAATACATCATGGTATCCTCCATGCCTGAGAAAGATACCCAAGGAGATATTTGTGGTGAAAGGAGATGAGCTGGGCTTTCTCTGGAGCAAGATGAGCTCTGGGTGCTGAATGCAAGGCCCTTTTGGCATTATTCCTAAGTGTCCTCTTACATCTGGGAGTGAAGAGAAGAGGATTAACTTACTGTGGCAGAAAGAAGATTCTAAAGGGAATTCTACAGAGGGAAAAGCACAGTGCAGTGATAGACTCAGGAGAAGGAAAAGGCAGCATAATTACAAATTTGAGACAAACCAGGGATATATCACGAGCCTTTGTCTACAAATCAAGCAAAGAGATCATGACAAAATATAGTTTTCCAGTTGTTTATTATATATTATGTTTAATGAGATAGGCTTACACCCTTCTCTTCTTCTTCTTTTCTAAATTTGATGTCTTTATTACTCTTACACAAACTCTTTTGTGTGTTCATTCTTTAAACAACACAGAAAAGTCACCAAGTTGAAAACATTGCAGCAAAGAAGGGACTGTTGCTGCTTGCCAGGACCTCTGTCTCTGAGTAATAATGAAAGCCCCTTTGGAAACTGTTAGGCAACACTTCCCAGGAGATACTTCATTTCCTGTTAATAATATTTGCATCAGCTGGTGTCCTGGTGGGGGCTGGATTCAGATTCTTAGTTTTATGCAGATTCTCACACTTACTAGAGTTGAACTTGTAGAACTTCCTGACTCCCCATCCATCTGCAGCAAGTGTTTTGTTTATGAAAGGGAAAGATTCCTAAGCTCATCTTCTATCTAAGCCTCATTACTAACAGACCCATTGTTATATAAATGCAATGCAGACAGCCCTAGTTGCTCTGATTAATGAGTTCAATGACTGTTTCTTGAACAGAAGATGGCAAGGTGAAGCCATTTTCATATCTACAGGCTGACTTTTCTATTCTTCCCACCTTATTTTCTGTGTGGTTCCCTTAGAATTGTATATGATTTTATAATTTTTAGAAAAGGAAAACAGTGTATACTAAAAACAACAGTTACTTGATTCAGCCTGCAAATAGATAAATTAAAATTTACTGACCACTCGGGCATACAAAACATTTCTCATATGAAAATACTTAATTGGACAAGCATAACATGGGCCTTTTATATGAATTTGTAATTAATATTCAAGAAACATCTTACCGTGAGATCTCTGGAGTCTGCAATAGCAAAAAAAACAACATACCTGTTTGATTTCAAGAATTCTGACAGATTCCAGAAGTCTGGATAAGCTTGACACACTTTCTTCTTTTGCAAAGGAAAATATTTTCAGTGTGTAAAGGCAGAAAATGCATTGCTAACAGGGATAATAATCCCCAGGATACATTATTGTTTACAGACTACTAAACATATTTAAGGAATTTGGCTTTTAGGCAGTAAACGTCATTTTCATTTCATAAAAGGAAAGGGAATACACAGTTTCAAAGAAAGTATGTCACCCCAGTGAAGAAGCTTGGAAATGCCAATTACTGCTTAACTTTCCAAAACAGATTAAAGTAGATGTTGGAGTCTATGGTCCCATTAAATTTAAAGAAAAACCTCTAATGTTTTCTGATGACTTATGTGGATATTGTTTGAGATCTCTGGACAAAGGAATTAATGAACCATCATAGCCAAGCCATCTCTATACAGTCTTTCTTGGGGTGGGAGAAGGAGATAACTTAAACCAGAATTATCCTGCTACAACAATGTCTTCAAGGATGAAACAGAACCATGAAAAGGTAGGGTCTCCAGGCTATTGGTCTGGCTAGGACTGAATGGGGCAGTGGTGGAGTGTGTTGGGCAGGGAGGAAGCCTTCATGAGGATCTTAGTATTACAGCTCTTTTAGACAAAGGCCTCTCTGATGATCGTCAATGAAACAGCTCTCTACATCTATCATTTCTATCTCTCCTATCTCTTCTCTACTCTATCTCTATCTCTATCTCTCATCTCTCTCTCATCTTCTCTCTCTCTCTCTCTCTCTCTCTCTATCTCTCTATCTTATCTATCATATCTAATCTATCATCTCTTATATATTCTATCTATACATCATATCTATCTATCTATCTATTATCTATCTATTATCTATCTATCTCTTACATATCTGAATATAAATTCAAATCTTTCTTATAGTCAAGAAAACTGTATTTATTATCATGTATACTTACAGACATGTGTGCATGTGTGAATGTGAGTGTGTGTGTGTGTATGTGTGTGTGTGTGTAACAATAATAATCAAAAAAAAAAAAAAAAAAAAAAAAACCAAGCTTTTAATCTGAGAATAGAGAGACATGGAATGAATTGGAAAGACAGGACTTGAGTGGAGCTACAGAGATTAAATGGAATGAGGAAAGTGATTTTTTTCTTTCTTTTTTTATTGGATATTTTATTTATTTTCATTTCAGATGTCATCCCCTTTCCCCATTTCCCCTCCCTAGAATCCCCC
Source organism: Mastomys natalensis (assembly GCA_021653895.1). NCBI lineage: Eukaryota > Metazoa > Chordata > Mammalia > Rodentia > Muridae > Mastomys > Mastomys natalensis. The sequence continues at coordinate 844,276 of JAJTUV010001210.1, read as the reverse complement.
TATGCCATATCCCTCTCTTTTTTTTTTTTTTGCTTTTATACTTTTTTAATTACATGCAAGTATTAAGATCAGTTCTAGGTTGAGGAACTAGCAATACAATAAATGCAAATAGTCAAGCAACAAGCAAGACAATAAACATAAATAGTCAAAGATCAAGAAAGGCATTAAACCCAATTACGTGCACGCTCCCGTGATCACTGTTTCTTAGGGCTTATTAGGATGACAAAATATCTGAGCCTACTTCCTTGTCCTAGCCCAAAGTCATTTTCATGTCTGAAGCCTACTTCCTTGTTCTAGCATAAAATTTAGATTCTTGTCTGAAATTACTTCTTTGTTCTAGCCTAAGATTTTGATTCCTGTCTGAAACCTACTTCCTTGTCCTTGGCCAATGCCATATTCCTGCCAAGCAGACCATTTCCTTCTTCATGAAATAAAAAATGGGGGAAAGTGATTTATTATAATTAAAAACTTTCTAATACCAACAACAAGCAGTAGTACAAAATTCATGTCTTTTCAAAGCAATAAAACAAACAAAATAAACTAAAAGAACCAAAAAAGTCTAACAAGGATGATGGAACTAGTAGATGATATAAAAACTGAGTATGAGGTAGAGAGATGAAAGAAAACGTGGTCATTGCATAACCTAAGAAATTTAACTTGTTCCTCAGAACTCAAGGTCTAAGGAAAGAACTGACTCCTGAGTATTCTCCTCTGACTTCCACACATGTGCGATAAACACATTCTTCTCATTATACACATACCTCCAAAGTAAAAATAAATTAAATTAAAAATTTAAAGGTACTGCATACACAGTTCAAGGACATAACTCAGAGAGAGAGCACTGGTGTAGTCTGCCAGAAGTTCCTTCCTCAGTATATAAAAACAAACAAATAAATCTGTATTGTGATGTCTGTCAGTGTGAAAGAGAGACAGATGAATAGAAGTGAGAGAAAGAAAGTGAATGAATATATATGTGAATATTCCTATATGCAGGTTTACTGGTTATCACCATGTTAAGCTGAGTAAGCTGCATATTTGCAGAAGAACAGATGTTCCGTGTTTCCTGTGCACTCAAAATTTAGATAAAAAAGACCTGAAAGCAGAAGGGAACAGTTTGGAAAGAGGAAGAGAACTAGAAGAAGGAGGAAGGGAGACAGGGAGGATAATGGAGGTGAATATGTTCAAACTACATGTGTGAAAATGACAGAATGAGATCCATAAAGTGGCTCTGCTGGAGCATCTATGCTCCCAGCTACTCAGAAGGCAGAGGCAGGAGGGTCACAGGTTCAAGGCCTACTTGAACAACTTACTGAGTAGGTAAAAAAGTAAGTACATATACATATATACATAACTATAATACACACACACTCACACATATATATACATAACACTTGTACATATATTATATACATACACACATATTATATCAACATACATATATAATAAAACATACACATATATAATACATATATTGATAAACATATATATTTATGTATGTAGAAGGAGCTTATACACAACTCAGTAGTTGAGTACTCTTTTAATAGGCATCAGGCCCTAAGTCCAACCATAGTACAGCAAGAAAGAAATAAAGGTTTTAAATTAATAAGTATTAATAAAAATTATGTTATTTTGCATATTTCTAGATTCACTTGTTTTAAAAATCGCTTAATGTTAATTAGCACACAAAGATTTTGATGTAGATTTGCATTTGATTAATTATCAGTTGCTAACTGTGGGACAAAATGCATGTGGGGGGGGGGGGGGCTCGGCCCCAGCCTCCTCCTGGAGGAGGCTGTGGCCGGTCTGGCGAGTGAGTGGGATTCGGCCTGGGGGCAAAGGGCTGCCTGGGTCGAGCACTTCCCGCCCCGGGGCTTTGGTTCCCACATGGTTGAGACTGTTGCAGTTGTAGAAGTAAGCCCATAAAGACAGGCAGACTGGGTTTCTATGAAGTAGTTTTATTGATGAGAATGGTGAATCTGGTGCGCTCCCCGGCAACATGCCAGGAGAAGCTCCCTTAAATTTGGGAGCATCAAGGGGAGGAGCTAGGGAGGGGAAAATTTAATTACCTACGTCCCCCAACCTCATTAATATGCAAATCTCAAGGCAGAGGGCTCTTAGGCACCTTGCCTAAGACTTAAGTTTACAGGTGAAATGGAGAGGGCCCCAGTTCTGCGGCATGGCCACACCTGGAATCTCAGGGTTCCAGGCCAATGGCAATCCTTCCATGGCCCAACAGCTAACTTTTTCTAAAATTAAATGACTTCAGTGCCTTTATGGACAACCTCATGTTTTATAAAGATAAAAATACATGATTTTCTTTCATTTCATATGTATTTAACACTTCAAGATTGAATCATTTAAATTACACTTAAATTTTCATTCTCATTCCATAAACATGTTTTGCTGGATTATTTAATATACTAATTTATTGGACTTTAAAAGGAAAAAATAGGAAGAGTAGAATAAATAACAGTTTGGAAAAGGAGAGACTGAATTTTAAATGGTCCACTCTTATCCAGGAAATACTGGGGAACAACATTCAGTAGCCCAAACCTCAGAGGGAACTAATTAAAAAAGTTAATCCTTGAAGGTTTTTGGGCATTTCTACTTCCTATACAGTCATTTTGTCTCTGTTTTCTACCACTAAGTCAATATTGACCCTAAAATTGTTCTTGATACAGAACTTCCTTGACCTTCAATCGTATAGTAGATTCCCTCTGAAATAAAACTTGTATTTCAAATACTCAACTCCTGGAATATTTACAAAATCTCTTCTAAAACCTTAAATTTGACATTCTTTTATCTTTTAATTTATTTTAGTTTTGATGAAAATATCTAAAACATCATTTTTCCTCTTTGTATCTAGTGAAACAAGTGTTGGGTAAAGTATATAGAGGTCACTTCATAATCTTAAACACCACTTTGTCTCTGAGTGTGCCTTGAAAGCTCACCCTCTGCTGTGTTAATTAGGTTTCCTCTCAGTGGATCTACTGCAACTCTTCAGATGTGTATTGAAGTCCTTGACTTAAATACTTAGGGGAGTCAACAAGCAGGTGACTCTTTCATACACAGAGAAAGATGATTTCTGCTTTTTGTAAAGCCCTGTACTTCTGGAAAGTGTATCTGCGCTCTGGTCCCGTAAATATCTCTCTTGTAAAATGTATTGTACTTAAAGAAGGATCAACATTTTTAACCCACTGAATTGCCATGGTGTCTCAGCTTCACATTGGTGGATTGAATTCTAACAATGACTCAGGAATGAGAAATAGGATATAGTGACTTGTGTATCGTGTTTGCTTCTGAGTTTCCATAACAGGAAATTTACTTTGCAAATAAGTGTCAGGCTTTCCTTGTTGAACACTCTCAGGTCTGCACTACGTGCTGAGATTTACCCAAACCCACCCTTTACCCCTACTTCCATTCACAGTGACAGCATCACAGTGTGGTGTGAGGATACCTTTTCATGCATTTTTTTCTTCATTTCTTAAGAGAATTTCAGCACATCTCATACCTATAAACTTATTTTATTATAACCATCCTGACAGAAGTAATATATTCTAGAGAGAGCTTATACATTGCCCTTTGACTATCATAATATTGAAATGATGCTTCTTAAGAAATGGTAATATTCCCAGGAGCCTCATGCTTTAAAAGCTGGTGTGTTTGTCTCCTGAAACTGGTTTTACATAGTTCTTGTTACTGTCAGATCACCTTAGAGGAGAGACAATAATGGTGGTTGGGACTTTGGGACTGAGACCTTATCTTGATTGGACCTGCTTAGCTAGGCATACAACGGTTTGCTCTCTATTTAAGCCTAAATCTCCTGTTAGGAAGATGAAGGTGGACTGTCGGTCACTGTACTTTGCTCCTCTTCCTAATCTACCCACCTTGAATATATCTCCTTTCCTCCTTTTCATTATGAATTGTGTCTGCTAACTGGACTACTGAGGACAGGTGGTGAACTTGGAATGTTTGGGGGTTTATAAACCCGAGCACATACCCTAAATCCAATAAGGTTGCTATTCTCTTTTTAGATGACACAAAGTAAACCAATGCAGTTAAAAATGTCACAGAAAGAAGCACACAGAACATCCAGACTGCCTCACATGCCATGACCTAGGACAAAGAGGTGTCAATATTAAGCATCTGCCTCTCAATAAGGTAGCAGGCAGTTACTGTCACAGCTGCTAAACTGAAGAAATACACTATTAGCACTGATGATCTACTAAAAAAACAAAAACAAAAACAAAAAACAAAACACAAAGGACAGAGGAAAGGCTTGCTCACTGCCCAGCCCTGTGGCTGAGTCTAAGATCTTTATCAAGTAGTTGAGGTCCAAGTGTGCAAACATAGGAACATGCCTATGCAAATAATTACACAAAACACTCTCACTACAAATTGCTTAAGACAGTTTATTCCAGAGTCAAATACAAACAGCCAGACATGGAAACATAGATTTAGGATACTTCAAATAACATGTCAAATTGTGGTTGTAGTTTCATGACGTTTTTAGAGTGGGAAAACAAGGAAATTCCAAAGACAATGCACTTTTTGAAGCATTGGTAAGAACAGAGACAGACGTATTGCAGCAGAGCAGGAAAACTCTGATGTACTCTTAGATGCTGTCTGATGACTTGCTTAGCCTTTCTTTGTGTTGGTAGAAACTTGGATTTTTCTTTGTACATTCCTAAAGAATTTTTGCCTAATAATCACACAGATACAGGGTCACACTAAGAGGCAGGCAACAAATGGCTACTTAGGAGCTAAGATAGCCCAAGGAAATCTTACTTTTGATCTGTGACACTCCTGTTTCTCATAGCTAGTCAATCAGCCTTGAGAGTTCAACACATATGAATACATACGTGAAATTTTCCTTCCCTGGGAACTTCAGTTCACAAATTATTTGATATTTTAAATGAAGTCCTGGAGCAGAAATGATGAACAGCAGTTTGGGGACCTAAATGAGCTATAGAGCTCTCCATTTTAAAATACTGGTGTTGAGAAACATTTATGGGCAATCTGGGTGTATCTCAGGAAGATGTCTTCTAAGCAGATCTGCCTGAAATCCTAGAGCTTAAGAAGTTAGATGACCTTTCCTAATAGAAGTAGAAGGTACTGAATCACCCTTCTTACTTCACTATGCCCCAGCGACAGACATAAGCTATTGGGTACTCCTCTGAAGCTAGGTTGAGAAAAGACCATGCATAAATTAGTCAGGAGCATGCCTGGAAATATAATAGAGAGAATGTAGTCCACAATAGTTGAGCTCAATAAATGCATGCAAGGCTGGGAGGCACCAGAAGAATGCCCCAATTAGATGAAGGGTGCTTAGGAGATTAAAAGTAACTACAACCCACTGACTTTTATGCTTTTAATGTTTAGATTCAGAATTTAAATCTTCTGGGGTAAAACATCCACAGAAAAGAGCAAAATTATTCATTGAGTTCTCTTAGCAGCCTGGAGAACTGGCCAACAATGAGGGAATCTATGTCTTATTGCTATGGCTGACTCTTAATATGTGAAAATAATCTTGTGAGGCAGTGCAAACCTTTGGGCTGACTATGAGTCTGATGCCCAAAAGTAAAATAATGAAGAAATAAAAAGCATATCAAAAACTGAAAACAAATAAATAAGAGCAAACACAACAAACACAAATTTAGGCGAAAGAGATGAAAAGAAGAGAGTTATGGGAATGAGCACATGGTATAGGAATAGACAGCCACAAAAAGCATACACTCCATGGTGTTTTGCAAACAGAGTGCATTTCCCTCAGATGCAGGAAAGCTGACAATGCATTGCTGAAGCTGAAGCAGAATCACCAGCGTTGGGTGTGACAGCACGACCTATCACTGACATCGGGAGAAAAGTCATAAACTAAAACGGAAACATAAGACCCAGTGGAATTATGAGAACTCATATATTGAAGGTGTTCTGTATAACAGTGCGGATGCTGAAGGCATCAGCTCGTCATTAACACTGTGAGAAAGGCAGATAGGCCTGGGCTGTAGAACAAGAGCTGAAAATGAGCCTGGGAACAAGACAGTGGTGTTTAGTCTGTGGTCTCACCTCCAGTTATTGCTTCAGAACTACAATGACAGATTCAGTGTTTTTCAAAGGTGAACTGTGACCTGGAAATGTAATATGATTAAATCCCTTCTTTCCTTAATTAGTTTTGGTCATGACATTGCTTCATAGCAACAGAAAAGAAAGTAATACAGGAGAATGTTTCAGAATGTTGAAATGGGCCAGGGTTTTTAATAGATATCTAATTAAATAATCTAAAAACAGATAACTTAATCACACTTAATTAAAAAAAACTTTACATAGGAAATATAAATAATAAGTCAGACAAATATACAATGTCCAGAAAGGAAAATGTTTGCCAAACTGATATTTGACAAAAAGTTGTTATCCAAGACATTTAAAGGACTTGTTCTTTAATTAGTAGATTTCTCAAAAGATGTCATACAAGTGTTCAATAAATGCACAAAACAATATTTAAGATAGCAAGTCAATCAAATTAAAGCCAAAATGAGCGTTAGTCTGATATCAGTAAAAGTGGCTATCAGAAAACATAGAAAAGATAACATGTAGAGGTAGGGTAGGGATTCAAGGAAGTAATTACATCATGTTGATGAAAACTTAAATCAGTGAAGACAGAACTCCATATGGAGTGTCCTTAAAATTTTGAATTAAAATGTATTTGTTTGGAATCATAACCTTTATTCAAAATTTGACTTGCATTAGATTCTGATAGCTTATGTTGCATATTTCAGTATTTCTGAGTAAATTATTGGTTACATTTAATTGTAGGAACACACCTATTTGAACTGACACAGTTACCTCTGGGTAGATGTTCAGGGTTTTCACAGTTTGTCAGTATGGTAAAAGAAGAAAAAAAATTATTCATTCAATTGCTCTTAGCAATAACTCAAAATGAAAAGATTGCATTATGAGGTATATATGAGTGTAAAGAAAAATGGCTCTCTTCATAGGTATGATGTGTGATAAAAACTTTGGTAGCTTCATGTTTGCTGTATAGTTAATGCTCCCACTCAGAAGTTTTAATCTTCATTCTTGTGTTAACTACTAATGAAGTAACATTTTTATGTTATAAAGTTTCATTCATGCACTTTAATTATATAATTATGATCTATGTTTTTGTAATACATTTCATGGTTAGAGATATAAGGATATAGATTAGAATTATTTGGTAGGCAAGGTCCCTTGCAAACATTTTTGTGAATATTTGATTATCTATTATACTGCTGACTTGGTTTCCTCTTAATGTTTTTTTCAAAAATCACCTTATGTTCTGATTGAATATTTGTCTTTTAGTCAGATAATTGTTTTTTGATGTTACATTTTAGATATATTTACTTCTTCCAATTTCAAAAATATTTTCTTTTTCATTTTACTTATTTTTTAATATTGTATATATAGTGTGTGTGTGTGTTTGTATGTGTGGTACTGTAGAAGTGAGGAGACAACTTCATGGAGTCAATTTTCTCTTTGTACCTTTATATTAATTCTGGGGATTGAACTCAAGTCTCCTGGTTCGGTAGCAAGTGTCTTTACCTGCTGAACCATCTCACTAGCCCTCAATTTATTTATCTATTTAACTTGAGAATATATTTGATGTTTTTCAAATAAAATTTTTATCTGCATATGTTGATTGTACAAGTTAAGGGGTATTAATATTCTTCAAAAATGCCTTTTTGATCGAAAAAGCTAAAATTGGACCAATCCAATTGTAAGATGTTATGAATTTGATGTAAGGCATAAACAGATCCATAGTGAAATGACTATAGCAAACTGTAGGTGGTGGTACACTGTTAGGGCAAGCACTGGTATAGGAAATGAGATGTTGCCATCAGTATTTCCCTTTCCACTGCTAGGAACATATTGTCAGAGACAGAAAAGATGAGCATGATTTTTCCACACTATGAACACTGGGCAGAAAGTGTCTGTCAGCATTTTACCATACAGTACACATTTCGTTTCAAAGGCAGCTAGTTTACAAATAGAAGGATAAACATTTCCCTAGTGTGAGCAGCAGGAGACAGAACAGGTCACTGAGACATTCTCAATGGCTTAAAGAAATCAGAGCAGCGAATGTAACACAGTGATTGTAAGGCTGGAGCTCTGACCTCAGTCCCCTTCTCCACTGCTCCCATTGACACTGAGGTCTACTCTCCTGTCTCTATTTGTGGTGCCTGTTTGCATTTGAATGTAACTTATTTTAAGTGTCAATTAAGAGTTCTCTGCAAGCACTGTCTTTGTACATCTCAGTGCTACAGTGAATCTCGTTTAAATGCCCAGTCGTTGGTAAATTCTAGTTAGTCCTTCATTTATGAGTTCTTCTCAAAAAAAAAAAAAAATGCAATTGTAGGCTATAATAAAATAAAGTGACAAAACGTGATTCATGCAATCCTTTGCTCTTTACATTCAGTATTGCATAATCCCTTCTTTTTCTGAGCTCTTTTGGTGGTAAAATCCTGTATTGAGACTCACAGAGTTTAAAACGAGACACAATAATACAAGCGTATCTTTAATGTTTCCAGAGTACAAACCCCTTTTCTCCACAATGGGAAAATCGCAGCTGTATCTAGCATTAAATGGAGCTGAGGAGGTGCCAGTTAGGTCTGGTAGCTTCCACAGTGGTGATGCACAGGCCCAAAAGCCTCCCGATCAGCTCCGTGACTTTGTGAGTGCCTGAGATCAGTTTACCAATTGCTCTCCCTACCTCTGTCTCTCTACTCCCCCCACCCTTGGCTTTTCCTTTCATAGAGAATGATGCATGGCTTAGGAAGTTCTTTCAGATGAATCTGTCAGTAAGTTGTAATTTCACACCCCTGTTTCTATTTTGCTTGACTTCCTTCTGCCCGTAATCCAGTCTCTGCTGGAAGGCTTGATCTAGCTACTATATTTGATTCTGTTGCTCTGTGGCAAGTTAGAACTAGAATTATTCTTTACAGAAGATATTAAGCAATACTTTACCAAAGTTGGTTGATAAATATTTCATCTCACCTCTGAAATGTAGAATGTCTGGAAGACACATATAAAATATTTTCTGTTAAAATCGGCATCACCTTGCATTGAATATGATTAAGGAGGAGATATAGATGATGATACATATCAAACAAAAGAAATATCATTTACACATACAGGATACACATCCCATGGAGCACAGGAGACAGACTGTTTACATATTTGTTACATATATATATTATGAATGATAGATGAACCTGAACAAGACAAAAGTAGATACAGCCAACCATTGGATTGAGTCCCAGGATTTCAATGGAACAGTTAGGGGAAGGACTGAAGGACTAAAGGGGATTGCGACCAGTAGGAAAAACAAAATCAACTAACCAGACCCTCAGATCTCCCAGGGACTAAAATACCAAGCAAAGAGTACACTGGTTGGTCCAGGATCCCACTACATATGTAAGCCAGAGAAACACTTAGCTGGCATCAACAGGAGGGGAGATTTTCCTGTGGAGTCTTGTTGCACAGCGAAAGGGGATTCGATCGAGCCTGAGGCAAGAGTATATAGGTGGGTGGGGTCTACCCTCCTGAGGGAAAGGGAAGGGGGACTGGGATGTGGGTTTGCGGAGGGAAACCAGGAAGGGGGATAACATTTGAAATATTAAATGAAAAGAGATGATAGCTGAACCTCTGGATGGTGCTGATGGAGAAGAATCACTGGGAACAATGTGAGATTATCATGTCCAGTGAATTTAGTCTCTGTTTCGTTAGTTCTTTTCATTGTTAATATACAGCATTCTTAGTGTTTGAGCTTATAGTTTGGATTCTGCACAAGCCTGTTTCTTTTAACTAGATTCAGATAATAGAGAGCAGAAGGACTGAAAATAGGAAAGAAGCTGGTTCACATTTTCCTTGCCAAGAAACATTGAACCTAAATTGTCAGAAAGTATTCGTGAGTGCTGAACATGTATCGTCTTTGTGTTTCAGAGCAGTATTTTAAAACACAGAAAAGTATTCTTAGAAAAAAGAATCTGTTGTCTAACACAAGAATATTTAAAATATTTTGAGCCAAAATATTTTAAAATATGCACAAAAACATACATATAGCAGCTACATTCTAACTTTCGGTCTTCAAGAAATGTTTTAATTGCTTGGCAGTGGCCCTGCTTTTGGCAGATTTGAGAACAGAATGCTTTAAAAGCTGAGTAGTTTTTGGAAGGACTCCCCTTCTTCCACCCTGGCTGTGCAAATGTCCGTTGCAATCTGTCTAAGAGACCTGTTCCAGAAAGGATGCTATAATTAGGATGCATCATTGACCTGCTCGAAGAGACCTTCATGGTGAATTCATTCTGGCAATATCCCCTACTAACCCCAGTAAGCACCCGAAACCTGGTGCTCATGGCTTATGTCTCGTTTATCTGCGTGACATGTTTTTCCCTATCCTGTCTGGAAGTAGCTCTGCTAACTTCCCACTGCTCAGATGATTTCAGAGACCTCTTCTTGTTTTAACGTCTTGTCTGGATCCTCTGTAATCTTTTCCACTCGAACAAAAGGCTATCTGGCTCATTGTAAGAACATTGCATGGCACAATACAACAACCACTTTCTCTTAAGAGGGCTGTCACACCACACTCCTTGGCAGTTATTGTGCTTGTGTTTTCGCTGCCATATTTTTGGAATCTTGCACCATCACCTGCTACCTCACTCTGAGCATGGACATTATTTGTTAATTTTGTTCCCTAATATTAGTTCTGTTCTTTGTACTCATTCTCTCCTGACTGTGTCAGAAAACTTACCTAACGCCTGCAATATGAATAAAATTCCAATATCTCTCCCTTATTTCCCATTAATTTAGAAAAATATCTAAGCCTACTATTAGTCCCTGTTTAAAGTTTATAACAATATGAACTCATAGGGCAGAATTATAAATTGTACTACTATTAGTCTTGTGACTTCAGTCCCCTAGACATTGCATTTAGATGCATTATATTTCAGATTTCCAACACTCAGAGTATAGCTGAAAAACTAGGAAAGAATTTTGCAAAGTTTTAATGCCAAACATAGCAATGCATCTTCTTAGTTCCTTGAAATTGAGTTTTATCTTGAATTTGATTTAGCATTCTTCAGGAGAAAAATCAGAACGTGTCTTCACTGGGTTCTACCAATCTGTAGCTTCCCTTCTATTGAAACCTCTGCACTGACAGTTATTATACAGTGTACTCTGCCATCAATTTTCATATCTATTTATATATTACCATCCATGTATACTGAAGTAAGAATTTTAAAAAAAAATTCCTTTTATTTTTTTCTTTCTTTTCTTTTTTTTTTTTTTTTTGGTCTTGGTGTTCTTTTTTTTTTTTTTTTTTTTTTTTTTGTGGAAATTTTATTTACATTTCAGATGTTTTCCCCACTTACCCCATTTCCCCCCTCCCTCCCACGACGTCCGCCTTCATGGGATCAAGGATCTCTTCTCCCACTTTATATATAGCTCCCTTGCATATATAGCTGGAGCCATGGGTCCCTCCCTAAGCGCTCCCAGGCTGGTGGTTTAGACCCTGGGGGCTCTGGTTGGTTGGGATTGTTGCTTTCCTCATGGTGTCACGAATCCTCTCAACTCCTTCAGTCTTCACTCTATCTTCTCTGTTGGGAAGCCCATGATCAATTTAATGGTTAGCTTGAGCATATGCCTCTGAATATGTCAGACTCTTGCAGACCTCTAAGGAGAAAGAGATATCAGGCTCCTGTCAGCATGTACTTCCTGACATCCACATCAACGTCTACCTTTGGTGACTGCACATGGGATGGATACCCAGGTGGAATGGTCTGTAGACGGCCCCTCCTTCAGTTTCTGTCCTGTACTTTGTCTTCATATTTGCTCCCTTGAGTATTTTGTTACTCCTTCTATGAAGGACTGTAGCCCCCCCCACCCCGCCTACTTGTCTTCATTCTTCACGTGCTTTATGTGGTCTGTGAGTTGAATTTTGGGTATTTCAAATTTCTGGGCTAAAATCCAATAATCAGTGAGTGAATACCATGTATGTTCTTTTGTGATTGGGTTATTTCACTCAGGATGATATTTTCTAGTTCCATCCATTTACATAAGAATTTATTGAATTCATTGTTTTTAATAGCTGAGTAATATTCCATTGTGTAAATGTACCACAATTTTTTGTATCCATTCTTCTGTTGAAGGGCATCTGGGTTCTTTCCAGTTTCTGGCTATTATAAATAAAGCTGCTATGAACATAGTGAGCATATGTCCTTGTTATATGTTAGAGCATCTTCTGGGTATATACCCGAAGTGATATAGCTGGGTCCTCAGGTAGTGATATATCCAATTTTCTGAGGAACCGCCAGACTGTTTTCCAGAGTGGTTGCACCATCTTGCAATCCCACCAACAATGGAGGAGTGTTCCTCTTTCTCCACATCCTTGCCAGCATCTGCTATCACCTGAGTTTTTGACCTTAGCCATTCTGACTGGTGTGAGGTAGAATCTCAGGATTGTTTTGATTTGCATTTCCCTGATGACTGAGGATGCTGAACATTTCTTTAGGTGCTTCTCGGCCATTCACATTTCCTCAGTTGAGAATTCTTTGTTTAGCTCCATACCCCATTTTTTTTAATAGGGTTATTTGGTTGTCTGGAGTCTAATTTCTTGAGTTCTTTGTATATATTGGATATTAGTCTCTATCGGATGTGGGATTGGTAAAGATCTTTTCCCAATCTGTTGGTTGCTGTTTTGTCCTATTGACAGTGTTCTTTGCCTTACAGAAACTTTGCAATTTTATGAAGTCCCATTTGTCAATTCTTGATCTTAGAACATAAGCCATTGGTGTTCTGTTCAGGAACTTTTCCCCTGTGCCTAGGTATTCGAGGTCTTCCCCACCTTCTCTTCTATTAGTTTCAGTGTGTCTGGTTTTATGTGAAGGTCCTTTATCCACTTGGACTTGAGCTTTGTACAAGGAGATAAGAATGGATAGATTTGCATTCTTCTGCATGTTGTCCTCCAGTTGAGCCAGCACCATTTGTTGAAAATGCTGTCCTTGTTCCACTGGATGGTTTTAGCTCCTTTGTCAAAGATCAAATGACCATAAGTGTGTAGGTTCATTTTGGGTCTTCAACTCTATTCCACTGATCTTCCTGCCTGTCTGTGTACCAATACCAGGACAGTTTTTTATCACGATTGCTCTGTAGTACAGGTTGAGGTCAGGGATGGAGATTCCTCCAGAAGTTCTTTTATTGTTGAGAATGGTTTTCGCTATCCTGGGTTTTTTGTTATTCCAAATAAATTTGAGAATTTCTCTTTCTAGCTCTGTAAAGAAATTGAGTTGGTATTTTAATGGGGATTGCATTGAATCTGTAGATTGCTTTTGGCAAGATGGCCATTTTTACTATATTAATCCTGCTGATCCATGAGCATGGAAGACCTTTCCATCTCCTGAGATCTTCAATTTCTTTCTTCAGAGACTTGAAGTTCTTGTCATACAGATCTTTCACTTGCTTGGTTAGATTCACCCCGAGGTATTTTATATTATTTGTGACTATTGTGAAGGGTATCATTTCCCTAATTTCTTTTTCAGCCTGTTTAACTTTCATAGAGGAAGGCTACTGATTTGTTTGAGTTGATTTTATAACCTGCCAACTTGCTGAAGTTGTTTATCAGGTTTAGGAGTTCTCTGGTGGAAGTTCTGGGGTCACTTAAGTATACTATCATATCATCTGCAAATAGTGATATTTTGACTTCTTCCTTTCCTATTTGTATTCCTTTGACTTCTTTTTGTTGTCTAATTGCTCTGGCTAGGACTTCCAGTACTATATTGAATAGGTAGGGAGAGAGTGGGCAGCCTTGTCTAGTCCCTGATCTTAGAGGGAATGCTTCAAGTTTCTCTCCATTTAGTTTGATGTTGGTCACTAGTTTGCTGTATATTGCTTTTTACTATGTTTAGGTATGGGCTTTGAATTCCTGGTCTTTCCAAGACTTTTACCATGAAGGGATGTTGAATTTTGTCAAATGCTTTCTCACCTCTAGTGAGATGATCATTGGTTTTTTTCTTTGAGTTTGTTTATATAGTGGATTATGTTGATGGATTTCCAAATATTGAACCATCCCTGCATTCCTGGGATAAAGCCCACTTGATCATGATGGATGATTGTTTTGATGTGTTCTTAGATTCGGTTGGCTAGAATTTTATTGAGTATTTTTGCATGGATATTCATAAGAGAGATTGGTCTGAATTTCTCTTTCTTTGTTGGGTCTTTGTGAGGTTTAGGTATGAGTGTGATTGTAGCTTCATAGAACGAATTGGGTAGTGTTCCTTCTGTTTCTATTTTGTGGAATAGTTTGAAGAGAATTGGTATTAGGTCTTCCTTGAAGGTCTGATAGAATTCTGCACTGAAACCATCTGGTCCTGGGCTTTTTTTGATGGGGAGACTTTTAATGACTGCTACTATTTCTTTAAGGGTTATGGGACTTTTTGATGGTTTATTGGCTCCTCATTTAACTTTGGTACCTGGTATCTATCTAGAAAATTGACCATTTTATCCAAATTTTCCAGTTTTGTTGGATATAGGCCTTTGTAGTAGGATCTGATGATTTTTTGAATTTCCTCAGTTTCTGTTGTTATGTCTCCCTTTTCAGATCTGATTTTATTAATTTGGATACTGTCTCTGTGCCCTCTGGTTAATCTGGTTAAGGGTTTATCTATCTTGTTGATTTTCTCAAAGAACCAACTCCTGGTTTTGTTGATATTTTGTATAGTTCTTTCTGTTTCTACTTGGTTGATTTCGGCCCTGAGTTTGATTATTTCCTGATGCCTACTCCTCTTGGGTGTATTTTCTTCTTTTTGTTCTAGAGCTTTCAGGTGTGCTGTCAAGTTGTTAATGTGTGCTCTCTCCAATTTCTTCTTGTAGGCAGTCTAAGCTATGAGTTTTCCTCTTAGCACTGCTTTCATGGAGTCCCACAAGTTCTGGTATGATGATTCCTCATTTTCGTTAAATTCCAGGAAGTCTTTAATTTCTTTCTTTATTTCTTCCTTGACAAAGTCATCATTGAGTAGAGCATTGTTCAGTTTCCACATGCGTGTGGGTTTTCCATTGGTTTTGTCATTATTAAAGACCAGTCTTAGTCCGCGGTGATCTGATAGGATGCAAGTGATTATTTCAATCTTTTTGTATCTGTTGAGGACTGTTTTGTGACCAATTATATGGTCTATTTTGCAGAAGGTACCATGAGGTGCTGAGAAAAGGTATATTCTTTTGCTTTAGGATGCAATGTTCTATAGATATCTGTTAAATCCATTTGGTTCATAACTTCTGTTAATTTCAATGTGTCTTTGTTTAGTTTCTGTTTCCATGATCTGCCCATTGGAGAAAGCGGGGTGTTAAAAATCCCCCACTATTATTGTGTGAGGTGCAATGTGTGCTTTGAATTTTAGAAAAGTTTCTATTATGTATGTGGGTGCCCTTGCATTTGGAGCATAGATGTTCAGAATTGAGAGTTCATCTTGGTAGATTTTTCCTTTGATGAGTATTAAATGTCCTTCCTTATCTTTTTTGATTACTTTTGGTTGAAAGTTGATTTTATTTGATATTAGAATGGCTACTCCAGCTTGTTTCTTGGGTCCATTTGCTTGGAAAATTGTTTTCCAGCCTTTTACTCTGAGGTAATGTCTGTCTTTGTCACTGAGGTGCATTTCTTGTATGCAGCAAAATTCTGGGTCCTGTTTATGTATCCAGTCTGATAATCTTCGTCTTTTTATTGGAGATTGAGTCCATTGATGTTAAGAGATATTAAGGAAAAATGATTGTTGTTTCCTATTATTTTTGTTATTAGATGTGGAATTATGTTTGTGTAGCTATCTTTTTTTGGGGTTGTTGGAAGATTACTTCATGCTTTTTCTAGGTTGTAGTTTCCTTTCTTGTGTTGGGGGTTTTCATCAATTATCCTTTGAAGTGCTGCGTTGTGGGAAGATATTGTGCAAATTTGGTTTTGTCATGGAATATCTTATTTCTCCATCTATAGTGATTGAGAGTTTTGCTGGGTATAGCAGTCTGGGTTGGCATTTGTGTTCCCTTAGGGTCTGTATGATATCAGAACAGGATCTTCTCTCCAGTTACTCTGTATTACATGTAACTCACGAATCCCAGTCTCCTATGAAAGTCTCTCTATTTCCTTCAAGTCCTTTCTAACTCAGTTTGTTTTAGTTTTCTAACAGTCTATAATGTTAAAATACTACTTACCCAAGTCTTACTCAAATGACTATTGTGACTGTTTTTGGCCAGTAAATAATGCCATTCTCAATGTACTTCAAAACTTTCTCATTTCAAACACAATAAAATTTAACTTCCTCACATCTGCACCAATACTTCATTATACCATTTTCAAGAGACAGAGCCTAAGCACCATAGGCCCCAGTCTACAGAGAACTGCGATCATTTTATTGTTCTTTTTCTTGTGTGTTCGCTGTTGTGCCTATTTCTGTACATTTTTAAGAGCACATTAATAGGAATATGCTTTTATTATGAAAATGACCCTGTCTAATGTTCATTGGAGATATGGTCAGCCCAATCACCTGGAATTGCTGGACATGTGAAAACGGAAGATGCTGTAGATGTGGAGCACAAGGGCATTAAAGGTTCTTTGTTATTTGCATGTGGTTTTATAGAGACAGAGATACCTAACCAGAGTTGGTATGGGTGGATGAATTGAGAGGAGGGTGGCAAATATGAGGTCCATGTGATCAGACATCTAATGAGAGGGTTACAGACTAGCATTATGTGATATGAATTTCCCCTCTGCCAACGAGCCTGTGCTGCCATGTCTTTGTAGATCGATTGTTAGAATTTATCTAATGAATGCAATAAAGCAGCATATACTCCTATCTTTTAAGGTCTCAACTACAAACTAAAGTATAGTGTCACCACAGTTCATTCAGGGAACCAATGGTTTGCTAGCTTACTTACACAGCATGGGTGAGTGGTTATGATGTGTGGTGACCCAAAAGCAGCCACAATGGAAGATCATTATACTCCATGGAAGATAGATCACTCATAGCTCCATTAATAGAACTTCACTAAATGAAAAAACATTCTGAGTAGATTCTTATTGTTTCATCTTAAATTGATCATGTAGGACACTTATTAATACCATATTAAAGATTCACATAAATATATATTATTTGCTTAAAACAAAGACTCATAACAATTATAACAACAATGGCTGCAGAATATAGTGTAAACTGTACATATTTTATTATGTTAGTACTTGAACAATATGTGAATCATGCAGGAAAGCAGCCCTGTGAGAATATTACTCTTCCATCTGTAAGTTTTCTTTTGTACTATATAGTTCTTTAAAAAATATTATGGAAGAGATCTCCAGAATAAAGAAGACATACATAAAACATGATGCTTGTTATGCAGCTTTTATTGCCATCCCTTATTTCATAAAAATTTTACAAAATTACAAGATAAATCTGTAAACATCATCTAAGCTTAACTTTATACATGTTAAAAGAGTTAGAAAGATTAGGCCTCTTTCTTTAGGTCAAACACAGAACCTTTGAAGGTTTAAGGGCTTGGGTCCAGTTTCTTTAAACATGGAGTGCATTCTCTGTAATAGAGCAATGCTGTGTTTCACGTTTACCCACAGGTTGACATTGTTGATAACTGTGTATAGGACAGTGTATATTGCATTTCCTTGTCTCTGTTAATAACCAGCTGTGCTTTGTTTTTCTTCTCTACTCTGTCAGTCATTGTTTGCTTTTTTTCATTAAATTTACAACTGTGTTTTTTAACACAGAAGCAAACATCTTTTTCATTGTATGAGAGGTCAAAGGCAGTCAGCATGATCAGTGAGGTCTTCTTTGAAAGTACTGTATCTACATTATCAATTAAGAAATTAGTTTTAATGGAAGTCAATACCTTTTAAAGGTATGGCCTAACTCTCTTGATGTACTGTGTCATTAAAGACAAGATATATACTGGTAAGGTCTCTAACACATCATCATGGGTTTAACTTCCAACTTTACCTCATGTATCTTCAGGCTAATTGGTCTCAAAACTACCCCACATTCCTATCAACACTAAATGAGACATAACATATGAAATACTCTAAAATTCTAACTGTTTTGATTGGTTTCTTTAAAGATATGTGCTTGTGCTATGTAACTAAGCTGTTACTATGCAATACATGTTGGCCTTAGATTTCAAGAAATCCACATCACTCAGTCTTTAAATGCTGAGCTTGTAGCGTGTGCTGTTATATCTGACTCTAAGATATTTATATGTAAAATGCAGAAATCCCATATCATGAAAGGTTGTTTCATTGGTAAAATTATTAAATTATAATATTATTCATGAACAACAGGAGAAACAAAAAATTATATAGTGTCTGCACATAAGTCTAATACTAAAGATTTTACCAACGTATTTCATTACATGTATGTAAAACTTGTCCCATGGCTTCAATCCTGCAGTGAATTTGTAAGGATTCTCTCAGAGGTTCAAGAGAAACCACCTTTAAAGCATTCTTTAAATTGAAAAAATGTTATGGATCTGTTACTACGTGAGGTTCCATTTTAAGTGCTGATATTTTCCCTCATGAGTGAAGTTCTGGTATTATATAGCTTTTCAGAGCTATCTGTGATCTGCACTTACAGGATATGTGGAAAGTATTTCCTCTGGAGACACTTAATTCCTGCTGATAGTCAGTAGCCCACAACACTGTAATAGAACACTTTTATCCATCCTTTAAATGGCACATAGCAAAAGGGAATTTTTCCATGTAGTTCACCAAATTTGTAGTTAAATTTTGCAGAGGATGGTCTTACCTGACAGCAACCAGAGGGGAAGCCCTTGGTCCCTGGGATGTTTGATGGCCCAGAGTAAGGGGATGCTGGAACGGTGGGCTGAGAGAGTCTGGGTGGGTAGAGGAACACTTTCAGACAGACAAAAGGGAGGAAGGAGGGCAGATGTGGGATGGAGGTTGGCAACTGGGTAACGGGAAGTAGGATATCACTTGAAAATCTTTGATTAATTGTAAACGAATGGAATGATTAATAAAAATTTAAAAATAAATAAATAAAAAATAAGTAAAATATTTTTCATACACTGTCTATGAACATCATTGTTCAGCTGTTCAGCACAATTGATATTTATTCATATATATATATTTGGCTTATTGCTATTATCTTATTTTAGCAGACAGAGCGCAGTGAATTTGCTTTTAAAAAGCCGAGTAGTCCACTGATATTCACTAGGTGAGTAAGTAAAAAGAAAACGATAGACTTCCTGTATGCACACAATTGTCTCATTCAATATACGTGGATATCCAGTGCAGTTCATTCAATAAAAAACAAGAAGAGAGGATGCTAGTGCTTGCTCCACTTGATGAGGATAATAGGGACTGCCTCAGTTTCATTTTCTTGTTGTCTATCACTGTAGCTGACTATGTAAGAGTAGTATAGGCATCTCACAGATCAGTGATTAGTACAAAGACCATTCTCACAATGTTTGTTCAGCTTTGGAATCGAGCCAGTGCTTCATCTATGGTGCTCCAGTGCTGTGTCATCAAGCTTCATTCTCACCTTTGTAGGAGAATTTTACTTATCAAAGATTTTCGTTTACCATCATCTTTATTTTGTAATTCAAATCTTACTCAAAGTTTGACTGGGAGGAGTGAAGGACAATGAGAGTAAATGAAGGAGTGTTGGTGGTAGAATCTGACTTGCATTTAACAGAAATTGTGTCATCTGATGCAATGTGGCATCAGGGAGTCTCAACTTATAAACAGCCTGGAAACGAAGCACTATGATTCACCCTATATAGGTCTGGAAGCCCTAGCAAACTGTATTTTCCTATATTTACTTAAAAGTTATAGTTCTTTCACTTAAGTCTATGAATGAGAAAAGATGAAGAGCTGGAGAGATGTCTCAATGGTTAACTGCATTTTGCACAAGCACCAGATTATGTTCTGATACACGCATGAGGAGACCATAGCCACAAATGACTCTGTCTTCAGGTGGTCTAATGCCTTCTGGTCTCTGTGGGTACTGGCACAAATACAAATACCTTCTACTACACACAGAGACGACGACAGACAGACAACGACAGACACAGAGGCAGAGACAGAAAGACAGACAGGCAGAGATGGAGAGAAGAAGACAGAAAGAAGCTGAGAAGAGATAGAGACATTACAGATCCTATTATTTGTTAGTAATTTATATATGTGAAAATGTTGTTGGGGCTCATTAATTTGCACTCAGGACTAGAGGAAACCTTTCAGGTTTCAAATCTTCAATCATCCTCAATGGAACAAATAATAAAATTCCATTAAAAGAAACTGATAACCTAAGCAAGAAGCTCATATTTACCTCTCTGCCCCCTTACTCTGCCCCTTTTTATTCACTGTTATCTGCCTGTTTTTCATATATACTTCTATATTCTAAAAACATAAATATGTAAAAATCTTCCCAGAGAAGTAATTTCCAGGATGAGAAGAACTTACTGAGGAAGTAATTTTGACACAAATTGTTCTAGAAATTTGAAAGCTTTGAAGGAGTGAATAATTTTGAGCCTAAATTTATTTCAATGTCCAAACCATAGAAAATATCACAGTAAAGAAAAATAATAGACCTATACCAAATCTGAACATAGGCACGAAACTATAAAAATTGCTAGAATGAGAATTTCAACCATATATAAAATGAATTATGCATTACAACCAATTTAAAAGTTATCCCTGGAAGTGGCTCCTGAGGCAGCATAACCAATTTTATGCCTTTAAAAATTATTTAGAAAGTACTTAGTCCTAAGCATAAGACTGGTGCTCCAAAATTGTGTTTGTAGTACAAAATAATGAATTTAGAGAAATAATGTGCTTCACCTATGAAATTTATGATACGATAGAATATTTCATTCATTTCAACTTTGGAATACTTTTTGAGTTTAGTGCATGTATAAAAGTATATCAGTGGAGTACACCAAAAAAGAAGCTCTTCCCTGTTCAGTACTGCATATGCCCAGTAACATTGAACTGTGTGTAACTAGTCTATTGCTCTTTCACTGCTACTGTTTAGATAAGTTATTTTCCATTTCTATAACTTGATATCTTTGATCATTACCTTAAAAGAGAAACAAAATACAGAGGTAGATGCTTGTAGCCAACCATTGGACTGAGCACAGGGTCCCAAAGGAGGAGTTAGAGAAAGCACTTAAAGAACTGAAGGAGTTTGCAACCCCATAGGAAGAAACAATAATATCAACCAACCAGATCCCCTAGAGCTCATAGGGACTAAACCACCAACCAAGGAGTACACATGGAGGGATCCAAGGCTCCAGTAGCACATGTAGCAGAGGATGGCCTTGTTGGGCATCAATGGGAGGAGAGGCTCCGTCCTGTGAAGGCTCAGTGCCCCAGTTAGGGGAATTCAAGGTGGGGAGGTGGAAGTGGGTGGATGGTTGGGAGAACACCCTCATAGAAAGCAGGGGAGTGGGAATGGGATGAGGATTTCTAGGGATGGGGGCACTGGGAAAGGGGATAACATTTGAAATGTAGAGAAAGAAAATATCCAATAATACAAGAGAGAGAATGAGAAACAAAATGTCTTCCACCTTCTCCCTAATGTGCTTGATAGCTGGTCACTTTTCAGCAAGTACACTAGTCATAAAATTAAGCAGCTTGTCACTCCCTTTCCTTCCTTTCCCTGCCTTCTTTAAGTGTTTTGCTTCAAATGACACTGTCAAGTGACTCTCAAAGGGATAAACATCCAGGCCTAAGTGTTATGTGCAGAGCAGCATAAAGATGAGAGAGAAGGTGAGCTAGTAATCAAATAATTCCATAGAAAAGTGTAAAATGATGACAGTAACAGTATTAGAAAGGTTGTTTCTGGTATAAGGTCAATGGGATATTGTAGGCGCTAAGGCCAGGAAGGCTTCAGTGAACAGGCTGTTACGTGTGTAAAGAGGAGGTGGAAAGTTCAAGAAGTTAACATGCCTTTGTCAGGGCACAGAAGCTTGATCTGTTCACATGAAAGTCGTACACTTACCTTATTTTTTCTCTCTTTCTGATTTGTGTAAAGTTTGCCATGTCTGGAAAAGCTAATGAAGTATTTACCCCTTTAAATTTATATGCTTATGCATAAGAGTATATGAAGGTATGTTATTCGAGGACTATAAAATGGATATGATGTAATTTAAAGGTACACGTTATCTGGAGACAGAAGATCATAGTTCAGATTCATTCTTGGGCTTTACGTTCAGATTCTATTAACATTGTTGCAGGTGCTGGTTTCATGATGATTACTACTACTAATGAGGAAGACCTATAGCATTCTTCCTTCAATATGTCTTTTCTTACTAAGAAAAGAAAATGGCTTCTACAAGATGTAGAAATAGAATCAAAAGCTATATTATACCAATGATAACTTGATGTTTTGATGTTCAAATATTTATTTATTTATTTATTTATTTATTTATTTATTTATCTTTATTTGTTTGTTTTGAGACAGTGTCTTATGTAGCCCTAGTTTGCCTGGAGCTAAGTAGGTAGACCAGGTTGGCTACAGATTCACTGAAATCTACCTGCTTCTCCCTCCCAAAAGCTGTGATTAAAGGCATTCTCTTCTCTGCCTGGTTAAACATATTTATTTACTTAATTTTACATGTAAGTACATGTCCTTGGGTATATGTATGTGCACCACTTGTGTGCATGAGTCAGTAGAGGTCAGAAGAGGGTATTAGATGCCCTGAAATTGGACTTACAGGTAGTATGAGCCATCTTGCCCATGTTAGGAATCAATTCTAGGTGTTTTGTAAGAGCCAGTGCTCTTAACTATTTGGACATCTCCTTGGCCATCTATTTTGATATTTTAAAAATTATTATGAGTTTAATAAATGAATACAATGTGTTTTGATGAAATCTAGCCCACATATCCTTTTCTATATTTTTCCTACTGCTCACCAGTTTTCCTTTTCTGCTTCATGTGCTCTTCTTGGTAAATTAGTGATGCCTTCCAGAGCTGCCAAATAGTGCATGGATGAAGAATGATTCCCTGGAACATGTGCAGCCTATCAGGAATGTTGACCATTTAATAATTTGTAGTTGACTGGTAAGTATATGAATCCATTTCTTGTTTTGAACTGAGTTGTTTTTTTTTTGTTTGTTTGTTTTTTTTTTTTTTTGGAAGACTAAGCAAAACACCAAAATAAACTGTGTAAAAATTCCACAAACCTGTTATTTGGGGCTAAATTAATGGTTCTGTTATAATTCATAAATTTGGATATAAGTACATGATATTCTTACTTGCTACTACCCCCATTGCTTTGTCTGAATTGATTGGAAGAGATGGGAAGCTATTATAGCCAGTAATGGTGACACAATTTAATTTGTAATTTGCTAAGGTATGTTTATTTAGTCCTGTCAACTTCTCTGATTATTTATAGTATACGTCTGACAAAGGGTGCACAGATAAGAATAAGAGTATATTGTTCACTTTCATAAATCTCATCTTAGTTTATTACAATGCTAACTAACTGACCTACCCTATACGTCTTTGCTCACACTACAACTGATTTCTTATTTCAAATCAAGCTGAAGAGCAAGATTATCCCTTGAATGGTTTCAGAGTATTTATATATTTTTATGTTTATTTACATATATATGCATTTGTCTGTATGTGAGTAGGTACATGTCAGTACAGATGATCATGTAAGCCAGAAGAGTACATATGTTCCCCTGGAGTTGGAGTTACAGGCTGTTGTGAGCTTCTGGAAGCTGACTCTGTCCTTTGCAAGAAAAGCTAGTCACTTTAACAGCCCATGTCTTATTTCTACTGGAATTGATTTCAATTTTCCGGCTGACAATTCTGTTCACCCACTTTATTGCTGTAAGTAACATTCAATTGTTTCTACTATTATGGATACATTCATGGTGGTTATCTGAATAGTAATTCCTGGAATAGATTGTGGGGTCAAAATAATTGTTCTGTTTCCTATTTGGAAGCTACTGCCACATGCTATCTAAAATGGTTCAGTGCTACACAGCTTTGTGTGTTTTCCCCCCCCCCCCCCTTTTTTAAATATGCTAGCAGAGACAACAGCTAGATTTGAGCTTTTGTCACTTTGATGGTGAAACATTGGTCCTGGGACATGTTTTATTAAATATGCTTTCCTGTATTTGATAATTGACACTGAGGTCCCTGTACAGAGATTTGCCTTTGTAAAGGATTCTCAAGTAGAATATCATTAGAAGGAAGTTTGGCAAATTACAGTGTAAGAGTGGCTTTGGATGATACTACAGGGAACTCATGAACCTGACCATTGTTCTCTTAATGACTATTACAAGAAAATGAGCTAAACAATGTGTTCTTCCCTAAAATATCTAGAATAAGATGAAATGCATAAGAAGGCAACTTATAGAAGCTAAAATAAGTTCTGCTCTACAGTGGAGCCTAGGCCATTTAAAGTCAAGAGATTCCAGGAAGATCACAAGATACTGGGCAAATGAGGATTTTTTCTCTCTCCTTCCTTTCCTTCCTTCCTTCCTTCTTTCCTTCCTTCCTTCCTTCCTTCCTCCTCCTCCCTCCCTTCCTTCCTCCCTTCCTTCCTTCCTTTTCCTTTTTTCATTTACTTTCCTTCATTTCATTTGATTAAAATACAAGCACATTATTTCCTGCCTTCCCTTTCCTTCTTCCAACCCAGCACATGGTCTGCCCCCATACTCCCTCTGATGTTCTAAAGACAGCCCTTCTTTCAGCACTGGCCTTGGAATAGCTCTTAGAATTTAGAAGATAAACTGAGCTCTCAGAGTTATCTCTATGATCTAAATAGTTTTTTTATAGCCATAGTGTTAGCCTGCGATGTGTTGATGGTGAGTGCTTTGCTTTTATACATGTAAGGTCTTAGGCTAGAAGGTATCAGTTTTTCCACGTAAGTTTATATGGAATTTAGGTTGAATAATTATTTATTCTGACAATATTTTTTTTGTGGTGGGAGGGGAGGGTATAGTTGAATCATATAACCAGGAAAAATAATATAGGTGTGGCTGACACCTCGTGAATTTGCAAGAGAGAATGCACTCCTCACTGGGAAGTATCTACCATGGGTTCTTTAATACCATGAATGGTGATGTAGAGCAAGCTTCTGTGTAGGTTTTAAGAAGGGACTTGGATAATGGTGCCTAGTTGGACCATGTGTCTTTCTAGAGTCCTACTGTTAATATGCATTGTCCAGTCACTACAGACACTGGGTATAAGACATCTACAAATACTCTTCAGCTTGTGACCCATCTAGAGTATCAACAATCTGAAAAAGACATTTAACACAGACTCCAAATAAGAAACCTGGGTTGCTGGTGATATTTTACCAAATTCTGAAGTTTATCAAATAATGTGCAATCACACTGAAAATCTACCTTGTTGTACACATACACTTTTTACTGATTTGTGAATACATTGAGTTCTGTAATTCAGTGAAAACTCACAACTTCACCTCTTTCAAGTTGTTTTGTTTTGGCTTCTGTATAAATGTCATAATTAGCTTTAACTTCAATTTGATAGATCCTAGAGTCATCTGGGTGGAATCTCAACTGAAGGATTGCATAAATCAGTTTGGCCTGTGGGAAAAACTCTCTAAGGGATTGCTTTGATTGTTAATTGATATAGGGTCTCCAGTTATTGTGACTGCTCTTCTTCCTTTGACATATGGTCCTGAGCTATACAAGAAAGTTAGCTAAAGATGCATGAGTGAGCCACAAGCATCATTCTCTCATGACTTTTGACTCATGTTTCTGGTTGAGTTCTTGTCCTGACTTTACTCAGTAATGGACTTTAACCTGTAAGTCAAAATGAAACTTTTCATCTCCTAAGATAGCTTTCTCCACTCTTTTGTCATAACACCAAAGAAGAAATTGAATATATTTTATCTACTTGTGTCTCAAAGATGGTTTCATCTGGGAACACATAATATATTGTCCCTTTACATATTTACAGTCTAACAGCAGAGGGGTACAGTTGTAGAACATCATAAAATACAGGAAATGTTATTGTTTATCCCAGTTTATAATACACAGAGGATTTAAGGCTGATGTTTCATGTCAACATATCAACCTGGTAGCTCAAATTGGTACTGAGGATCTAAACTAGACCTTTGGGGTAGAAAATTAGTAATCCGTCTTGATGAATTGTCAAAGGAGAGCAATAGCTGAGAGCCTTGGAAAATAATACATATTCATTAGGTGAAATTAAAGATATTTGAACTAGAGAAAAGAAAATATGACTCATTCATAAACATAATTAAATCAGATACAATATCTAAAACTCCCTTGATCCACTGATTTAATAAAAACATTTCTGTTGTATAAAGTAGATATAACATATTTGTGAATTTCACCTTTGTGTAATACAATTTTCCTATTAATTCTTTATTAAATTCTTACAATTTCCAGTTATGCTTCATGAAATATGAGGCATATGGACTAATAAATTCCTATTGTATGGCCAGATGATTCATACATTAACTGTTACAGACCAGTGTTACAGTTCAATCCATGAGATATTGGAATAATATTTTCCATTTCCAACACAGATGGTTTCTGTGGGGATAAGCTTTGTGTAAGTAAATGTGAATCTATCTGATAAATCATGAGTTTGCCGTACGATTAGTTACATGCTGATGAATATTGTTATCATTGTTTCCACTGCTATGAACTGTAATACTAAAGTAAAGTAAGAAGTAAGTAAGGTTTTACTTTCTATGTTCCTAATAAAATACACTTTTAAATAACAAAATCATGTGCTCTACCCTACCATTGATTCATTCATGTGTTGGTTTTTGTTGTTTTCGGTTTTGTTTTTGCTTTTGTTTGTTTGTTAAAGCACATTGGGACTAGACCTAGTAAGAACATAGACCATTCCCCAGATAATGAAATAATCTTTCTGTACTAACTGTAAAGCGCACAGGGATAGGCAACCTTTAAGTCATACCTTTGCTTCGTAGTTCAGGGTCTATGGTTACTATATTACTAAAGTCATAGAATCCTAGAAATAAATACATGCATGTATCCAAATCACCTATTTTGTCAGTAAATACACAGCAATGAAGTTTGTCACTGGTATAATAAAAGGCTTGTGTTTTTCCTACTGATCAGTTTTGAAGACAATTAAATAAATAATTCATTAAGCATCTTAAAATTAGATTGTGACCCTTAAAATGCATTGATCTGAGGTAGAACCATAGTGCTTATAACAAGCTATTGAATATACTGGAGTGTAAAATGATTGTCAGCCTATTGCCTGTTTTGTTTAGTCTCTTTCTCTACAATAAGTTCCCAAGGAAACAGTACTCATTTTCGCTATAAGAACACTGTGATTTTTTTTCTATATTCAGTTAAATGTTTGTGCTTCATCAGTGTTGACTCTTCAATAAAAGATTTTAGATTGACTGGATTTCACCATGTTTCTGTTTCACATCATCAGATATCATTCATATTGTGCACATCAGTTAGTAAAGGATCTCTCAAATTATTTAACTGTGCATTCTTTAGATTTCTTCCCTAATAATTGTCAAGATACATTTAAATTATTTGGCACGTTAAAAAAGAGGGGAGAATACTTATTTTGCATAATGAAATAACTTTTTCAAGGCCAATCTATTATAAGCCCTAGGTGATATCATGTAGTTAAACAAATTTCAATAAAATAATTAAAAATAAAACTTGGAAATACTGTTTATATTAGAAAATGTGAGGTTTGTTTCCCTATGGCAAAAAGGAAAAATTGTTTTGGATTACCATTTAATTATTTGGGGATGCCTATATTATACTTTTTTGTTTGATGTGTAGCTTGTATTATTCTTGGAAAATGTTTTGCATATGAAAAAGGCAAGTTGAGCTCCCAGAAATAACAACTTATACCCCCACCCTGAGATCCAAATCACAAGACTGCTTTTTTTATACTAACCTTTGAGCTGATGCTTTTTCTAAATGTTAAGAAATTAACACCATCTAGGACTTTGAGAAGTAGCCTTTTACAAAAAGACCAGTGTAGAAACGTTTTGCAAAGCTGTGGCAGGGTTGAGTGGCAGCTATGAAGAATGCTACACATCCACTCTTTAGTGGGTAGGAAAATGAGTGGTGTTTAACAAGAGATTCAGTAAAAATTTGCATACAGTAAACATGGGCTACTTAAAATATGATATTGAAGAGCTAGCAAAGATTTATAGAATTGAATAGCTCATATTCATTTAATGATTGATTTCTCACTATATGCTTTTATTCTACAAATGGCTGCCTGACATGCTCCTACCCTGAGGAACTGAAATGTTATTCTTAAATGTGCATTAACATGATGGATAGCCATCATTATTATTGTAGCCTCCTTTACAACTCCTCTTGGGATTCACCAAATGGACAAGTTGCTATCCTATGGACAATCCAAAACAAGAAGCAAACTTTCCAATATTAAAGGAAGGTAATTGTTTCTCATTTGAGTATCATCTTCAGGTCAATCATCCTAAGATGTTCTGGGATCTTGGTTCATCATCAATCCTATGGCTTACTCTGGTTTGTCTCCTGGGACTGTTGGTATTTGAAGACAAGGCCTTCAGTGGCAACTTAGGTCTTTAAAAAATACAAATAACAATTATTTTCCAAAAGATGACTTATTCTCCCTTCAGTGGGTTCATTTTCATTAGGTTTGTCAATAAAAAATTAATCCAGTTCTTGGTCTCTCACTCTGTCTCAAACTTCTCTGGCTACCTCAGCTTGATCTGTGAAGCAATGATCTTGCCTTTTCAATGTTCCTGGACTTCACATTCTTCAGGTCACTGAGACAAATATACCAAATATACCTCTACTCTGAATTAGATTCCAGAAAATAGACTAAGATACAAAGCCTGTGTCAAATTCAAATGAATTCAAACTTCTTTTATTTTAAAGACAAGTCAGAACCAGAAACAACTGTAGTAAGTTGACAAGATTCCATTTTGCAGCAGCCACATCTCCGTTCCTCTGATGCAAATTTTTCATTTTCTCATTGTTTAGATAAAACATTCACTTATTTTATAAAACCACATATTGAGATTCCTTTCACATTTAAAGAAAAATGTTGAAGGAGATTGTGTAGAGCAATGTCATGCTCTGTTCTCTGATTCCTCACAGACAACTTTAAGTACTTTCTGCAAAGCTATTTGTCTCTAATGAAGCCTGAAAATCTTGTCTGTGTTTTTCAATTGCTGCCTTTGGTTCATGTTAGGAGTTGGAGCTCTGTGAGGGAAAATCATGCATTCATCTGAAAACAAGGAGAAAAACCTCAGTGCAACAGCCCTGCTCATGGGCTTCCAGCTCCCAGAACAGTATGAATAGAGAATGGCATTAATCATCCCATTAACTGTTGGATGTTTTATAATGTCATCCTAACACACCGAGGAAGCACCTCACAACCTTCTTCCAGATGAACAAGATGAATAGATGAACAGTCAGATGGCCTTGTTACTCTGAACAAAGCTGTGTGAAGAGTGTCTCAATGCCAGGTTACAAGAGGTTTTGTTTTTATTTGTTTGTTTGTTTTCTGTATTGTATTAATCTCTGTGAACTAAGGAGATTATTAAGCATATGTAAAACACTGCTCACTTATAAAAAAGATATTCATAAAGTCAAATATTTATGTAGTCTGAACACATAATTCCTTGCATTTCTCATGACTTGAGCCTGTAGATTGGTGACTAGTGATTTACCAAGTCATTATGAAAAAGAAAGTTTTAAAAGTTCCTTTTCAAAGGGAAAGATTATAATTTTACAATAATAAACAATTATCTAGTTAAATGAAGCTTAATTTGAATGGTTCATTTCTGAATATGTGTATGGTCTAGATGATGATGAAAAGACTGAAGATACTAAGAACATTTGACTCTCACAAAAAGCTCTAATGAACAAGTTTGTAAATGTTGCTTTTAATTTTTCAAATGAAGGGATAAGAGCTGTACTATAGCTTTGGGAAAATATGGCTTGGGCTGAGCCCAGAGTGTTTCTTCCTGTGTTCTAACTATCCCTAGCTGTAGGCTGGGAAGCTTCTATTTTCAGTACAATCTAATCTTCCAAGCTCAGTGAGTCAATCCACATTTTCTTGGGTTCTGACTGAATTGTTCTGCTAAGCTTTAGACTATCTTTGGCAATATTTTCTTTCTTTCTTTCTTTCTTTTTTTTTTTTTTTTGTTGTTGTTGCTATGTATTTTTTTCTTTTTTTTTTTAATTTATTTTTTTGCTTATTCACTTTATAACCCGTCCCAGTCACCCCCTCCCACAATCCTTCCCCATCTCTTGTTTTCTGAGTACCCCCTCCTCCTGTATCCCCCACCCTGCCACTTTAAGTCTCTGAGAGGCTAGGTGCTTCCTCTCCCATTGAGGCCAGATGAGGCACCCAGCTAGACCATACTCCATATACAGGCTGCATGTTTTGGGATGGCCCCCACTCTAGATGTTTGAGACCTGCATGAAAACCAAGCTGCACATTTACAACATATGTGCAGGGAGGCCTAGGTCCAGCCCATGGAGGTAGATCTGTGTAAACTAGGTATGCTCCATGGTTGGTGATTCAGTCTCTGAGCATAAACCTCATGAAACTCAAGAAGAAGGAGGAAGACCAAAGTGAGGGTGCTTTTGTCCTTTTTAGAACAAGTATCAGAAGATTCAACCAGAGCTCCCAGGATCTAAACCTCCAGCCTGAGAACAGACAGGGGCAAGCTGTCCTCTGAGAGGCTCTAACCAGCAGCTGACTCAGACAGATACAGACATCCAGAGCCAAACAGTGGATGGAGCTTGAGGACTCTTATAGAAGAATAGGGGGAAGGATTGTGGGCCCTAAGGAGATAGGAACTGCACAGGAAGACAGGAAGATCAACAGAGTAAACCAACTTGGCAATATTTTCTAATCTTTTGGCTTTTTCTTATTCTTTAGTTCATTCTGTCTTTACCTGTGTTTAGCTCTGAAACCCATCTCTGTAAAACTGTCCAGATAAAACTGCACACACACACACACACACACACACACACACACACACACACACACACACACCATACTACCCTTGCTATCTTAGGTAGCCTCTCTTTCCTCTGTTGTTGTTCTTTTAAGAGTTGGGCTTATCTGATCTCTAATTCATTCTGTCAAATATTTCTAATTAGTCATCTTGTCTGCCCTCAATTAGATGTCACGTCCAAACATGGATGCTTCTTCTAGAAACTAACCTCATGTTCATTCTTGGGAATTAAAAATATATATTAAGGGCATGTCTGTACTTTAGCAAGATCATACTGTAATCCAGGGCATTTTTGCATTATGGCTGGATCATATAGACCTAGAAAGTTCTAGAAGTGATCCCTTGCCAGAGCAGCCATGTTCCAGTACTAAAATTTCTCTATATAAGTTGTCTCAAGCAAAACCTTTCTTTGTACACATATGAAAAACTCTCCAAGCCGGGCGGTAGTGGTGCACGCCTTTGATCCCAGCACTTGGGAGGCAGAGGCAGGTGGATTTCTGAGTTCGAGGCCAGCCTGGTCTACAGAGTGAGTTCCAGGACAGCCCGGGCTACACAGAGAAACCCTGTCTTTAAAAAAAAAAAAAGAAAGAAAAAAAAAAAGAAAAGAAAAACTCTCCAATTGTAGCTTGCTCAGTTTAGGAAAAACAACCAAATATCAATGAATGCACAATAGAGATTGTACTCCCAAATATAAATCTGATTAAAATGCAATAGATATTCTAGTTTGCATTAACTTTACAAAGACTAAAGTCATCTGAAAAGAAAAATGTGTTTTATCACAGCAACAGTAATCAAAATAGAATGATAACTTTTAAAAATTTACAGAACATAATAGCTTAAGAAAAACTAAAAATGGTGTCGCCTTTAAACTTCTCTTGCTAGTACACTGTCCTCTGAAGCATCTAGATATGTTTTACATACTAATATCATTTAATGTATTCAAGTCTTCAGACACCAACTATTCTGACATGTTTGGGTTCCACAAAGAGAAAATGGTTTTGTTAAATGATGTTGAAAATTAGTTCATTTCAGTGATAATAAAAGTGATGGCCTGTAAGATTTAAAATATATGAATAAAGGTAAAACTATTCTTTGTATGCACCAAATGTCTTGAATTTTAGTGAACAAATCAAAATATAATTAGTAGACATTTTGAAATATCAAATACACTATATTAGCTAGTGCTATGGTCATTCAATTTTGCTGATCCTATTAAACTTTATTACCTTTTTTTGAAATTTAATTTTATTTAGTAAATCTCTAGCCATGTTAGAGTGTGTCTTACTAGTGTTTTTATATTTTGGTATATCCAGAGCTAAAAGGAGAGCACTCTTCCCTGAGTTTTTGGGGTTTAGTGCAATGACTATTTCACAGTATTTGCAGGATGGAGAAGAGAGAAATGATAGATGACAGCGAAGTACCATGGAATTTATGAGCTCAGACACATTGCAAATTTCATCCTCTATTGGGACATCACCCTAATAAAGACACTGCAAAAATAGGTTTCAAGTGCTTTTAGTCTACAAAAGAGAATCATTTAAAAATAGATTGTCCTGATAGATACATTGCTACAAAATGTATTTTAAGAGAGTAACAGTGTAGTTAATGCCTAACACAATTCCACTGGCTTTTTAAATTTTGAAAATATTTCTAGTATACTAATTCTATATTTCATCACATTGCTGGGCTGCTTTTGTAAGTAAAATAATGAAGGCATATTTTTTTTGATTTTGTGAGCTGACAAAAAAGATTCAATAGATGGTATCTTTATTTTATAGTAATAATTCAATGTACTTATACAGTAAGTAAATGCCACTAAAATTAAAGATTATATAATGTACTAAAGTAATTATTCAGTATGTGAATCTCAGCATTATTCCTTACATGTTCCCTAAGATTCACTGATAGCATTTAGTACACATTAGAATTTCTACCCACATAAGAATTTTGTACAAATTTTATCGGAAGTTGCCTAATCTAATCTACTTACAGAAAAGTTAAAGTTGTAAAATTCAACAAATTAATATTATATGCTTTAGCTTCTATCAATATCTCTAGAAGTGTGTAGGTATGGGTCTGTTAAGAACAGATTAATACTAAGCATTCCTTTGCAAAAGGATGTAAAAGATGAATCAATTGAACAACATTCAAATATACCGTCATGCTACACTGCTTAATTGCTATTGTACTGTTCCATTCAAATGAGGATATCCATCATGCAAATAGTCAGTAGTAAAATGAGTCCAGAGCTGGGACTCTTGATTTGAGAGCCTGAAAGTTTAAATCTCTATGATTTAAGGTTGTTTTATTGTTTGTGCATTAAGTGGAAATTTTGACTCCTCACAAAACTCTCTGCAGAAAAGAGAACATCTAATAATAAAAGGTGCAAAATGTATGTGGTCATTGTTACTGTGAAATAAGAATGCAGAAAGATGTAACAATTGTATCAATTATAAATCCATAAAATAGGTTCACCAACTTAACAGTAGGGAAAGCCCTATTATCCCCTATTCTTTAATAACATTAAATGCTATTGTACTGAAATTAATAATAATACTTTCTATACTTGAAAACAACCACTAATTTAGATATTTTTTTCTGCTTAAATTGTATGAGGAATTGACAAAAATTATGGAGTAGTTACTATGCCAATAGGTTTGACTTAACCAATTTGCCATGTATAAATATGTCAAAGCCAAATATACATACTTTAACTGGATTATAATTTTAAAAATATATACTATGGAGTATATGAAATTAGTTCATCTAAATCTCCACCAGGTGACTTCAATAGAAACCTAATTTTAAAAATAAAAATTAATACCCAAAATTATTTTCATATGTGAACAACAACATAGCTGAAAGAGGAATACAGGTGGAGAACTTTCAAGCCTGATACTATCAGAGAGTTTATACTGAAACCACCAAGGCCATATGATAGAATAAAAACCAACAGACAGACTAGTGATACACAGTGAGACACAGATATAGATGAAGATAAATCCAAACACACAGAGAATAAAAGTTGGAGAACATTCAGGACCTGGGAGTAACAAACAGTATAGGGCTACAAAACAAACAATGGAAATGAATCATTTTCAAAATGGATACTAAGGGCCCTCAATATTACTCAATAAGTCAAGGTACATGGCTCTAGGCCTGAAAGCCTGAATTCATATCTAGAACTCATATTGTACAAGAAAAGCCCAAATCCCACAAATTGTCTACTGACCTTCACATACATGCAACATGCACAAGCACAGGCGCAGGCACAGTGCATGTACGAACACATGCACAGCACACACACACAGCCACATACACACACACACACACACACACCACACACACACAAATAGGTGTTGGGTGGGAACTAGTATATACTTTTCAAATGAAGACAAATAAATAACCAATAACTGAATAAAATGCTAGCATCATTGATAACTGTAGAAATGCAAAGAAAACCCACAGCGTGTATCACATCATTCCAGTAAGATAGTTATTTTTTTTTATTACAATTTTTAATTTTTATCTATTTATTTGCTTCCCCAATGCTACATGTTTCTGGTTCCCCTTTTGTTAAAAGAGAAAAAGAGAG
The DNA here is from genome assembly GCA_021653895.1 of Mastomys natalensis. Lineage (NCBI taxonomy): Eukaryota > Metazoa > Chordata > Mammalia > Rodentia > Muridae > Mastomys > Mastomys natalensis. The sequence continues at coordinate 809,661 of JAJTUV010001210.1, read as the reverse complement.
AGGTGAGGAGAAGCCCAAAACAAAAGTATTTTCCTAGAAATTCAGGCCCTTCAAATTTAATCCTGAGTGCCACTAAGGGTATAAACAAAGACGTGCTGGCAAGGAAAAATTAGAAAAAGGAGCACAAGCAAACTTCCATTCATGTGGCAAAAGTCACCAAGTGGGATTTGAATTGTAGATAAAGGTTGAAGATCTATGCTTTAAGGAATATCCTGTCTAGGTAGCTTTCCATAATCGCTGTCAGTTGACAAATTCCCTTGTTTATGCTTTTGCATTCATAGCTCTACATGCTTTTTACTATTTACTAGTGTTATTAATTATAGTTTTCAGGGGAATATTTAGCAATTATTTTGAGTAATGTATTGTCACTTATTCATTATTAGAAACAGGATCTCTAAATAAAGTATCTGTCACATAACAAACAAGTGAATTTAGTTGTGAAGGGTTAGACGAATAGAGGATAAAAATGACTGTCTGCTAGCAACCATCATGGACATTAAATACGGATATTTTAATTCCATATAATTTATGATGTGATAGGACCTCGAGGAGAAATATAATTTGAATCCATAAGCTTGAAGTCTTCATCTAAAAGTCTAGAGTCCTAGTGAGGTAAAAGTCAACAAGTTTTACACACAGGGAAGAAAAATACTCTGAGGAATCAGACAGAAGATTGGGAACTACAGGCCATATAGAGGGAAGCTTCAGAAGAAACCAGCTTGAGAGCAGTCAGATCTTGATGTCGCTCCAGAGGAATAAAAGAGAACAATACAACACCATGAACTCTCTGGGTCTCATCATCACATCAGTGGGGTTCTGTTAAGGTGGTTCTTCCAGAAAAACAGAAGAACAGACATACATATTCAGACTACAGACAGATGAATGAGTGACGGATGGATGACTATTAATGTGTAAAAGCATATTTGGATAGAAGGTAAATAGATGATAAATATGTTAAATAACAGATAAATGATATACATAGATGATAGGTGATAAGTTGATAAGTTGTGATAGATGATTAATAGATAATGAGAGAGTAGCTAAGTGATAGAAGATGGAGAGATTCAATGGAGAATATGGCATGTAGACAACTCTCATACAAATATTTCTTTTGTTTACTTTCTTTACCCAGTACAGATCAAGGGTTTTTTTTTTTTTTGTATGACATTATATATATATATATATATTATATATATATATATTCATATACACATACACATGCACACACATACATACACATGTATAAACACATGTATATATATATATATGTGTGTGTGTATATACATAACTCATATATACATTACTATCATACATTATATATGTCTTCTTTTAATTATTATTTTTTTTACACTCCAGACTTTATTCCCCTCCTGGTCCACCCTCCAACTCTTCCACATCACATACCTCCTCCCCACCCCAATGTCTCCATGAGGATGTGCTCACACTACACCTCAACCACACCTGACCTCTAAACTCTCTGGGGCCTCTAGTCTCGAGGATTAGGTGCTTAGGTGCATCTTCTCTGACTGAACCCAGACCCACAGTCCTTTGCAGCATACATGTTAGGGGCCTCATAACAGCTGGTGTATGCTACCTGGTTGATGATCCAGTGTCTGAGAGATCTCAGGGGTCCAGGTTAATTGAGACTGCTGATTCCTCTACAAGGTTGCCCTCTTCCTCATCTTCTTCCAGTTTTTCCCAAGTTCAACAGTGGTCAGCAGCTTCTGTCCATTGGTTGGGTGCAAATACCCGCATCTGACTTTTTCAGCTGCTTGTTGGATCTTCCAGAGGGCAGTAATGATAGGTCCCTGTTTGTGAGAACCCCATAGCCTCAGTAATAGTATCAGGCCTTGGCACCTCCCCTTGAGCTGGATCCCACTTTGGGCCTGTCGCTGGACCTTCTTTTCCTCAGGCTCCTCCTCATTTCCATCCCTGCAGTTCTTTCAGACAGGAACAATTGTGGGTCAGAGTTTTAACTGTGGGATGGCAACCCCATAACTTACTTGATGAGGTATGCTGGAGGTGGGCTCTACAAGTTCCCTCTCCCCATTGTAGGCATTTCATCTAAGGTCCCTCCCTTGGAGTCCTGAGAGCCTCTCAACTCCCAGGTCTCTGGTACGTTCTGGGGTGTTCCCTCACCTCCTACCTCTCAAGGTTGCCTGTTTCCATTCTTTCTTCTTGCTCTCAGTGCTTCAGTCCTTTTCCTCCACCCAGAACCAGATCATGTTTCCCTCTTTCCCCTCCTCACATCCTCTTTCCCTCTCAGATTCCTCCCTCCCTCCCCCCTTGTGATGGCTCAGAGGTTAAGAACACTGGCTGCTCTTCCAGAGGTCCTGAGCTCAATCTTCAGCACCTACATGGTTGCACACAACCATCTATAATGGGATCTGATGCCCTCTTCTGGTGTGTCTGAAGACAGTGACAATGTACTCACATATATAAAATAAATAGATAAAGTATTGTTTTTAACTTAATTTTCAATGACTAATCTATTAGATCTGGGATCAAATTAAACTGCCCAACCCACACAAAGGTTCTAATATATCTGGAACTACAGTCATATGCAACCATATTTAGCTAAATTCCTAATATTTGGAGGAGAATCTAAACTGTTTTCCACCATGACTGTATCAAAAGAAATTCATCCAACAGTGTTCAGAGTTCTTTTTTTCCACCAACACTTAGTATTTGTCATTGTGATAACAGCCATTTTTATGTAGGGGTCACAAAACTCTTGTGGTTTTGAGCTTGTTTTCACATATCAGTTGCTTACTATAAAGTTTTATTTTCAAAAAGTCTACACAGTACTTTGAAAATTTTGTAGTCAGTATAAATCACATCATTCGCAAATAAATAGGTGGGAATAAGTATGTTTTTAAGCAAAAAAGTTCCATTCATAAATAAAAATGTCATATTTCCCTCCATATAAAAGATCTAAGTTTAAAAAGGAAAGACTTTGAAACCAGAAGAGAGATATCTGAGATGAGGAATGGAACAACTGGAGGGTGAGATAAAAGAGAAGAATGATGGAGTAAATATAATCAAAATAAGATTTTGCTTCATGGAATTGTCACAATGAAACCCATTATTCTACTCAAGGAATGTACACTAATAAAGTAGACAACTGTTATGTGAAGACAAAGAACTTAAATAAGCAATAATGATAAGATCATATTGTCACTGAGATGCTGTACGGTCACTTGCACATGAATTCATTGACACTGTACATTAAGGAGTAATATTCTGCTCACTGTGGTAGTGCTAAGACTTAATCCAGGGCTGTGCACACAAAAGATAACCATTTTCCCACTGAGCCTGTTACATTGGCCTCATTTTGTAGTAATAAACACTAGGGATGAAGAATGGGTACTTAGGTTTGGACATATAAGTGTTGGTATGGATAAGTTTTGTTTTATTCATTACTCTCGTAATTAACAAGAGCCAAAATAATTTTAAAACAGGCCTAACTCAAATGCCTTATTTTAACCTGTGTATTACTTTTTATTGTCACATTGGTCCTCCACTCAGTTTAGTAACATTAAACTGGTTTCCTTCCTACGAAAACCATGTCGTGACACCTGAATCTTGTTTTTCAAGTTGACAAAACCAGATAGAGGGAACGCTGACTACAAAAGCGTGACCTGGGTACAGGACTATGGGCCATTTTCTTGATTGACCATTAATGTAAGAGGACTCAACGTGTGGTGCCTGTGGGTAGTACCATTCCTAGGCAAGTAGGCATGGACTGTGGAAGAAAGGTAACTGACCTAGAGGAAAGCCATTATAAGCTTTCCCAGGATCTCTGCTTGACTTTCTGCTTGTAGATTCTTTCCTTGAGCTCCTTCCTGGATTCCCAAATGATGGGGTGTAACACGAATCAAATGAATCATTCCTTCTCTCAGTTGCTTTAGTGTTTTATTGCATTAGCAAGGAAGAAACTAATTCCTATATTTCCTGAGCAGGTAGTATTCCTTCAGTGGCAAAGGAACACTGCTCATCCCTTAGCCCTTAAGCTTCAGAATGAGAAAACTTTCTCCTCTGAGAAGACAGCTGGTTCCTTCTGTATATTATTATGTCCTCCTAGTTGTACATAAGGTTTCTATAAGTTAGGTTTTCATGAGTTATCAACATCTATTTAACTGTTCAGAGAGATTAAAGGCAAGGCTTTAGGGCAAATTAAATCATTGTTGTTCCTCAATAAGAATTGAAATTCAAATCTGCCATAGGAAAGAACTGCAGCTGAGCACAAAGCTGTCATATTCACATGCTAAATATTTCATTTCACCATTTGTTTGAAAATATTGCCAGTAGTCATGAAAGATTAATTTTTCATTCTAGCACTTTAAAACAATGATGTTTTCATTAAATGAAAGTCACTGCCAAAATCATTTGAAACACTTCCTTTGGATATTTATATATATCACAGCGCATTATGTGTGATTCACATTATAGGAGACTCTTCATTTGATTAGATATGAAACATTTAGCAAACACATCCTTTCTACACTAAGGTAGCCTTTTTAGCTTCAAAATTCGGCACTATTTTAAGCTTTATGCTAGGGCCATTTTCAAGCCTCCAGGTTCGATATCAATTTAAAATTATCTCCTAAAAAATCATGAAGCTAGTATGTTAGGTCATTTAACCTTTAAAGTACCATCAAATGTAAATATATTAATATATTTTAGCACTGTTTTCAGGAAACATAAACTTATAAGATATTTTATATTTTATGCTCAATAAGAATTGTGACTCCCATGTATCTTTTGAACATACACGCAGAGTTGCATGGTGAGAGAAAAATAGCAGTCTAGAATGATGGACATCTGCTTTTGTCATTATATTCTCTTCTTCTGACTATGTTAATTTCAGCACATCTTAGAATGATATTTACATTCTTGTTTTAATTAGTTACATTTTGTTAAAGGAAACATTTTAAAGGAAGCATTGAATACATATTGTTTGGACATCTACAAAAAAATGATAGAAGGTAGCTCTTGCAAAAGAGAAACAAAACGGTGACATATCAGATAAAATAGAGATAAAATTAATTTGGGAGTACAGTGAGCTTTGAGCATCCTAGAGTATAGAACTATGAATTAGAGATGATGAATTCTTAAAGTGAATCTCAAATTATACATATAAGTCTTGTATTTTAAACTAAAAATACCATTTAACTCTCCCCTCTCATGTACACAATATTATCTTCAGATATATGAAAAGTACGGTGGGGATCCGAAGGAGTTGAAGCCAGAGAGTGAAGATGACCAAATATATTGTATAAGATGTGTTAGATTCATAAATAAGTAAAACAGTTTCCTTATGTTACAAACATGCGACGATGCAAAGTCTTAAAGTATTATCTATTTATTTATTTATTTGTTTATTTATTTATTACATATAATGTAGACACTTAGCAATCATCAATTGAAGAACTACATCAGAAAAGTGCTTGCTATGTGTATTTTTTCTTTGTTTTAGGACATTTGTGCAGCTTACATATGCATTCATATATGGAATTTTACTAAAGGAAGTAATTTTTAATATATCAAAAAATAATTACATTAGCACATACATTTAAAAATATTTATTCTAATGCTTAATATGATGTCCATAAACTTTGTTTTATTTACTTAATTACTAATTCTTACTAATATGAAATAAAATGACATTAATTGACATAATTTACAATGAGGTTTTCATGTATGTATGCTCTGAATAATTTTGGAATATACATTAAATCTACAGTCATAAGACAAAGCTAAAATAAAGTTTAACCAAAAATGTCCACTTAATATAGCCTAAACCTACATAATAAGCATACCTCAGTAGACCAAGTGCCTATATCAGGTTGATTGTATTAATTATTAATTGACATTTGAAGGCTTAGTCTATTGCACATGACACCATTTCCTTGGGAGGTGGTTCTGAGTTGCATGAGAGAGTAGTTAGATAAGTGTGATGCTGTGAGCAAGCCAGCAAGCAACAGCCTCCGTGGTTCTGAGGTACTTTCACTCTGAGATTCCCTGACTCGAGGCAATTCTGTGTGGGATAGCAAGGAGGCCTGCTTTTAATTTCCTGCCCTGACTTCACTCAGTGATTGAATTGTAAACGAAGGTGGTTTTGAATGGTTTTTAATCACAGTAATCTAATAAAATCATATATTAATAGTTCATGTAGTCATTTTTACATGTTAATTAAGTAAACTTTACATTTTAGTATTTGACTTAACATTTAAAGTCTCTCCACTAGAACATTAGCAATGATGTTATAAGCAGAAGGATATCGAATGAAAAAGAATCTGGAAACTAAAAGGGTAGATTCCACTTATCCAAGTATGAATACACAACACTAATGTAAATACATGAAAACATCCATCTAGCCAGAGCAGTCAGTCAGATGTCTAGGCTTCCTATACTTCAGTGTGTGCAGAAAATGTAGACTATACTGGTTTATTATAAGAGCAATTCTGTACAATGTACTAACATAGTAGTAATTTTAAATTGGATTTGCAATTATTGATATGCAGAGCTGATTTTCAGTTGATATGCCATTACATAAAATTTAACTTGCCTCAAGCAATGTTTCTCAACTTCAATGTTGAATGATAGCTTGACTATGAATAACAGAGTTCTAAAATTTGTAGAATTATTGTTCTTGAGTTAAAAAGGTGACATCAGTTTTGTGCTACATTCAGCATGAAGGACATTTTTTCATATTTCAGTGTACAGAGAGTCCTTTGCTTACACTTGACAAATCAAGCATGCAACAATTTAGATGTGGGTAATGTTGTTCTTTTCTTTGGGAAAATTAAAAATTATATTAGAATTATGTAATGATCTGTAGAAAAGATGGGAAATGGGCTGATAATGAAAGCGCATTGGACCATTAAGGAACCAAATGAACTAGGAATGAAGGATGCTCTTGTAGACTATCTCTTCTATTACTTCCTTCCTGATGATGTTGATTCATTGTGCTTATTTATTCTTTCATTACATTGTTCAAAGTATGGAAAAAATGTACTACCTACCTCATTATTAACACGGGGCAAATTAAACAAAAAATATCAAAGAACTCCATAAAGGACATGGAACCTGTAATTCTCACGAAAGTTTACCTAGTAAAATACTTTATTATGACCATTCATTAGATTCAGAGGGATGAGACAACCTAAAATATGGAATGTATAGACTTTGATAAAGGGAAAAAGTTATGATAAAGAAGAAGATGAAAAAGAAATAAAAATTTATCACACTTATAAATGTTTAGAGGAAGGGAAATTCATCTAAGGAAAATTTATTAACTGAATCATGTTTTCTAATTTAATTGTATAAATTTAGTGTACTTTTGATAAAACTCAAAAATTCACGGTAATGAATACCTGTTTACATCAGGAATAAGTGATATATGATTGAAAATAAGTGATAAGGATTCTCATATTTTTATAGAGACCAAGGTTAATACATAATATTTTATTTATTATGGCACAAATGTCATGGTATGTTGTGCCATCCTTTATAAATGTGTCCTGACAAGATTTCTGTTCAGTAGGAAGAGAACTGGCATATTTAGATAAGGAGACTATGACATTGTGGGTAAAGCCATGTCCTTTCTAAACAACTTAGTGGAATATGGGAAAGTCCATATTTTCTAGTCTTTTTTTTTTTTTTTTTTTTTTTTTCTGCAGATTTTCTTGTGGTTAAATTTTTATAGATATTTGTGAATGTTTTATTTTATAAGTAAAATATAAAACAAATTAATAAAAAAAATACCCCCTCAAACAAAATTATTTATGAAAGTTTCTTTTTAGTGTCCTCTTAACTCACTGCATAAGAAACACTAAGGGGAAGAATCAGGTATGGGAGAAAATGGAAGAGATATACAGAGGGTCAGGAAATTGAACAGAGATGTGTAGCAATTGGGGATGAGGAACTGGGGAATAACAACCAGAAAGTCCCAGATGCCAGGAAAGCAAGAGCCTCCCAGGACTTCACAGGGATAACATTAACTTAAATATCCCAAAGAAGGGAGGGAAGAAGAACGGATGCCAAGAAAGACTTGATGACAGGAGCCTGATAAAGCTGTCTCCTGAGAGGCTCTTCCAATCCTGTCCAAGACAGATGCGGATGCACACAGCCAGCCATCGAACTGAGCAGAGGGACCCCAATGGACTAGTTAGAGGAAGGACTGAAGGAGCTGAAGGGGTCTTATCTGGCATCAATGGGAGTGGAGGCCCTTGGTCCTCTGAAGGCTTGATGCCCTAGTGTAAAGGAATGCTAGGGCGGTGAGGTGGGAGTAGGTAGATGGGTGGGGGAGTACCCTCATAGAAGCAGAGTAGGGAGGAATAGGATATGGGGTTTGCAAAGAACTGGGAAAGAGAACAGCATTTGAAATGTAAATAGATAAAATATCCAATAAAAAAAGAAAATCTAATTTTTTAACATTTACCACAGTGCCTTTAAGTAAAGTTGCTGCTCTTCCACACAGCACATTTTTTAACCTTTTATTTCCCACTGTCTTATTCTCCAAAAATTTCAGAGGAAGAATCAGCAGAAGCTGTACTCTGGATAGTTTCTCACTTTGAAGCTATGAGGAATTGCCTTTCATCATCAATTAGAAATACCTGAAAATTTTGATAAGTCTTAAATACTGCTCTATGTTATTGCAATGCAGTTATCCCACCCTTCAAGATGACTCTTTCCTTTATTCAATAGTCTTGAAGGGTTAAATCACATCCACCATCACCAACATACATAACTACATTAAAAGTGAAGGCAAAAAAGCAAAGTCACTCAGGATGCTGGGGTCTTGTAGGTTTTAGATTCACACTAAGTTTAGAACTTCTTTGCTTTTGCATGACAATGTAGAATTTTGCCCATTTCTATAGGTATTTATGATAGGCCAGAATGTGAGTTGCACATGTTCACTTTCGATCCTTGTTCAATGTTTACATGAAGTATTACATGATGCATGTTAATGTGGGGAAATTTACAATACCTGAGAGAGCAAGAAGCAAAGAAAAAGGAAGTTTTACCATTATGTGACTCTGTGTTTGATCTCAGGTCTGAAAATAAGATGTTATATGTGCTCTTTCAGTGAATCATTCTAGCCTGTAAGGAAAACATGGGGGTTCATGCAATAGAGAGTAACTTAATATTCTTTATTTGGAAATATATCAAGAGATCTAGTACACCAGAAGGCATGTGGGTTCCTGGTTCTGGAGGGTATCCCACGATGATCTCCCGGATGAGGACAGAGTGAGAGCAGGGAGGGTCCTCTGCCCAGTCTCCACTGTCTGTTGGTCTTCAGCCTAGCCTGGTGTGAGAGGTCTGGGCCAAAAGGGTGCGAGTGCAAGCAGGGAGGAGAGATTGCCTGCCTCTGCTGCTGCCTCTGCTCAAGTCTCCGCTGTCACAGCTCGGTCACTCCCAGGTGCTGCACCTGTCTCTCCACACTGAGCCGGCCCAGGCTGGGCCGATAGAAGCCGGCTAGCAGGCAAGGAAGCAGCTTGGTGCCCCAGGAAGATTCTGGGAGAGCGGATCTCTCCCCAAGTGTTACAGCTCTTGAGACAGAAACTCTCGGACACCAGGATGATTCTTGAACACACCTTTACTTCTCCTGAATAGAGCCCTTATATACAGTTTCAGGGTGGGTTAGGGTCTGACAGCAGATAACGCCTATTGGCTTGGTCGGAGAGCTTAGAGATACCTCATCTGCATGTGGGTTAGGGTCTGGCAGATAATGCCTATTGCTTGGACTGAGAGCTTAGAGATACCTCATCTACATGTGGGAGGGCCTGAGGCACTGTTCCTCGTGACTGATAGTCATAGACCTCTCTCTGGGAGAGGCTGTGGAGGGCCAAAGCTGAATGAGAAGAACCAGGGCCTGGGGGCAGCGCCGAACACCTGCCGTCCTGATAAAGGTCTGGGGTTCAAGACTTGCTCAACCAGGCACCCAGCTGCTTCCCACAGCCCACTGCTCCACAAAGGCAGAGCTAATGATAAGAGTTTTGACAACATCCTTCACAAGTGATAGATTCAGAGTGACAAAAGCATGGGCTGTTAGTTGCAGGCACACTAACATGAGCTCACAACTAATTATGGTTATGGTACCTCATTATAGTTATGATTCTTTTAAAGTTCCAAGTGTCCTACACTAAAATAGTTCTCCGTCTAATTTCTGATAGTCATTTTCCCCAGGGCTAGGAAAGCATATTCCTATGCTCAATTATGACTTACTCAAAGGTGATAACTGTCTTGTCTTCCTCTATTGCTGTGATAGAGATTTGGTATAGAGTCTCTATTCCCAATGTTTCATGTTTCTCTATATTGGAAAATAAGAAACGTTAGAATCAAAGGTCCTGAAAGTCCAGGAGTCACATTAAAGCATGTCTCAATTCTCATCAGAGAAGCTTCTTGTAGTAGATAAGAATTAACACTGAGACCCACAACTGGCCAAGGTGCAGAGAGTGAAAAATGCTGGAACTCTCAGTCTTAACTGGGATATTTTCACCAAACTCCACACCTCAGGGCTCAAGGAACTATGTCTAAGAGGAGACAGAAGTAAGAAGAGACAGATTGTAAGAGCCACAGGAGGTGGATGACACCAAGGCAACCGTAAACCCAACAGGACCGGACTGATTGACATATGAACTCACAGAGACTGTGATAGCATGCACAGGGCCTGCACAGATTCAAGTCAGACATGGTACCAGCACTCATAAGGAGAAGTAGACACAATTGGTATTAGTAATTCATATCTCTTGAGAAAGGGAAAAATACCAGCTTTCTTCGGAGCAATGTTGTTGGCCATATTAATCATACTCCAGTGCAGGGCCTATGCTCAGCTGTAGTTGATCAGTACAAAATATACACCATGGTTTTTGGTGTGTATATTTTTGCTTTGTTTTTGAAATTTTGTTTTCTTTTGTTCTTTTGGTTTTCTATTTTTTCTTTTAGGTTGTTTATCTTTTTTATTCTTTGGGTTTATTTGGCAGGGAGGGTAGAGAGTCAGTGAGGAAAAAAGAGAACATGAAGTTGTGTGGGTAGAGAGGAAAGGAGGATCTGGGAGAAGTTGGGTAAGGAGAAATATTATTATAATATACTATGAAATAGCTTTTTCAATAAATAATTTTAAAAATACTCAAACATCTATGTTTCACAAAGAGGAATAGTACTAATTTGGACAGCTGGGAAAGACTGAAATGAGAAAGTGATATCTAAACTACACAACTAAAGGAAAAGATGCTGTAGAGGAGAAAATCGATACAAATACTTTTTTTAAAGAAATGCTTAAGAGTTCATGCTACATGGAGCATCGAAGAAGATGAGATAGTGGGAAAGGTTTTAAGATACTGCCATAATCCTGGTAATGCATTCTTAGGAATAGAGTGACTACATGCTACATTTTACCATGGAAGCAAGTTACTAATGTTTATTTATTAGTAATGTTCCCTTTTAGTCTTTGAAGTTTTTAGTATGGAACAAAACAATGCCTCAGCTTAATATGTGAGATTTGTAAGTTATGGGACAGGTGTTTGCTACTTAAAGTTTCAACATAATTTTTAAACACTTGGTTCTAGGCATTTCTGTGATTGTTGTTCTTTGCTTATTGCGGTTTTCAGACAGAGTCTCACAGAGCTCCAGGCTAATTTCCTCCTCCTTACTCTGTCTCCAGGATGCTGAGTTGCATGGGGCTGCAGGTATGCTTCACATCCAACAAGACCCTGAGCACGCTATGTAGATAAAAATATGGATAATAAAGTGAGAAAAAGGAGAAGTTTATTGACTAGGGAGGAAGGGGATGATGAGGATAGCCTGGTCCATAAAAAGAGCCATAGATTTAGAAGATAGTTGAAATTTATATTTTCCTATATTCTCCTTTGTCTTTTCATCTCTTCTCTCCATTTTCTGCCTACATTAGATATAAGAGAAAGAAGAATGAAGGAAAGAAAAAGAAAGAGACAAAGAAATCCTTTAATTTAACCTTTCTTACTTTGTTTCCTCCCTCACCCAAGACCATATCCATCCCCGTAAATAATGACAACCATTCATCATCCACAGAACAAGCAAAATATCCAGCATCTCAACACCTCTAACCATGAATCTTGTCAAGGATGCTTCTCTGATTGGTTTGTTGTTGTTGCTGTTGTTTGTTCGTTTTGTTTTTGTTTGTTTGGTTGCTTGCTTTGTTTTTCCTGTGAATGTATAAGCTTTCAAATGTAATATATATTCCTGCATATGTATGGAATATGTGGTGTGCATAATGTAACTGAAGATAATTCTTTGCTCTCTCTTCAAGCAGGTAATATATTTGTCATTTTCTGTAAGTTAATTTGGACTGCACATACAAACTGTGATATAAATTTCTATCTATGTCAACTGAAAAAAAAAGGATGGCATGATAAGTCTTAAGGATTCTATAGGCAACAAGAGTTATTGGTTAGATTTAGTTGAAGTTTTGGACAGTAGACATTTTCATGTCTCAGCCAGTCAGTCTTAAAAGCTCTTTTCAATACAATGGGATCAATGTGTACTTTACTTTTTGTTTTTCTTCTTTGTTTCTTTCTTCCTTTCTGCAGCTAAGGTTTTCAGGGAGCCTCCCCCTGTCACATTTGATTTTCATTCATTTGGATAGAATCCATAGTTTTTCTTTTCCTGTAGAAATAAGAACATATTCTCTTTCCCAATCCAACATTTTTTTGTGTTTCTCAGAGATTTCTTATTCCTTTTTTCTATTAAGCATCTCTTTCTTACATCTGCTCCTGTATTCATTAAGCCTGAGGTCTGTCTGAGTTTTATGTTTCATCTGTTAAAGGTGCTCTGGTGTTGATATCTGGGTTATTAATTTTTATATATAGAGAAGCACTGTTTAATTGTGTGGATGAGTTTTTCTGCTGTTGACCTGAGATAGCTAATTTGAAATTGATATTGGGACCTCTTGGGACACTTCTTGTCAGGGGTTTACTTTTGTTGTCCCTTGTTGATCTACATTCATTAGTGCAGCTTTGGCCTTTGCCATACCTTCTGCATAGTCGAGAAGGCTAAGGTCTTCTTTTTGAATGTTCTCTAGAAAAAACATTGTTTCTGCCTTGTCTTCAATCCCTTTTATATGACCTTGCTTGCCACAATTAAAACATTTGACAGTTTCCCTTTTTAAAAAAGCCTTAGGGACTACTTTTCTATTAAAAACTGCATCCATATAATATTTTAAACCTAGTCTTTCTATAGGATACCATCGAAATTCTTGAGGGTGTCCACTGTCTGTTGGCACTTGTCATACCTGAACAGGATAAACTAAGGTTGGTTTTCTAACAACCTTTGACTATCCTTCCTGATTTTCATTATATGGTGTTGCAGTACATGTTAACTTTATTTTTTCTGTCTCTATCTTAGTATCTTCATCAATTTTATTTTTAATCTTTAAAATTTTTTCTTCTCAATTCTGCATCTATTTTTTATATTTCTTCTTTTCTTCTTTTAATTTTTCTGCAAAGGCTCGTATTTAGAAAACTTATTTTAAGGTATTAAAACCTATTATGATTAAGATTAGCATAATAAATACCAGCATAATAATAATCATAATTGGTAATGTGCCAATCTCAAGCTATTTGTCTCTTCCTTTTTCTCTGTCTTTAAGCTCTTTAAGATGGCATATAACATTCAAAACCTCTGTGTTACTGATTTTTCATCTAATTTATCTTATTCCCTTTAATTTTAAAATTTTAAATTCTTTTTATCTGTATATAATTTTCTACAACCAATTTCCTTCCTTTTTAACATTTAAACATTATTTTAAACATTTCTTTTTTTTTTTTTTGCTTATTCACTTTATAACCCCTCCCAGTCACCCCCTCCCACAATCCTTCCCCATCTCTTGTTTTCTGAGTACCCCCTCCTCCTGTATCCCCCACCCTGCCACTTTAAGTCTCTGAGAGGCTAGGTGCTTCCTCTCCCATTGAGGCCAGATGAGGCACCCAGCTAGAAGACCATACTCCATATACAGGCTGCATGTCAGAAACTTTTTTGTCTTTTTTCTTTTTTTTATTGGTTATTTTATTTACATTTCAGATGTTATCCCCTTTCTCTATTTCCATCCCCCCCACCACACACACACCCAGGAACCACCTGTCCCATCTCTCCTCCACCTGCTTCTATGAGGGTGTGCTCCCACCCACCCACTCCCACCTCCCTAACCTCGAATTCCCCCACACTGGGGTATCCAGCCTTTATGGGACCAAGGACCTCCTCTCCCATCTATGCCCTACAAGGCCATCCTCCCCTACATATACAGCTGGAGCCATGAGCCCCTCCCTATGTGCTCACAGGCTGGTGTTTAGACTCTGGGAGCTCTGGTTGTTTGGTATTGTTGTTCTCCCCATGGGGCCCCAAACTCTTTCAGCTCCTTCAGTCTTCTCTCAAACTCTTCAATTAGGAACCCCATGATAAGTTCAATGGTTAGCTGTGAGCATCTGCCTCTGTATATGTCAGGCTCTGGCAGACCTCTAAGGAGACAGCTTGATCAGGCTCCTGTCAACATGTACTTCCTGGCATCCATATCAGCATCTAATTTGGTGACTGCACATGGGATGGATATCCAGTGAAACAGTCTCCAGATGACCCCTCCTTCAGTTTCTGTCTCATGCTTTGTCTCCGTATTTGCTCCCAAGAATATTTTGTTACACCTTCATCTTCATGAGACTTATGTGGTCTGTGAGTTGTATCTTTGGTATTGCGAGCTTTTGGACTGAATTTCAATTATCAGTGAGTGCATACCATGTGTGATTTTTGTGTTTTGCTTACCTCACTCAGGATGATATTTTCTAGTTCCATCTATTTACCTAAGAATTTCATGAATTCATTGTTTTTAATAGCTGAGTAATACTCCGTTGTGTAAATATACCACATTTTCTGTATCCATTCCTCTGTTGAAGGACATCTTGGTTCATTCCAGCTTCTGGCTATTATAAATAGGTCCGCTATGAACATAATGGAGCATATGTCCTTGTTATATGTTGGAGAATCTTCTGGGTATATGCCCAGGAGTGGTATAGCTGGATACTCAGGTAATACTATGTCCAGTTTTCTGAGGAAGAGCCAGACTGATTTCCAAAGTGATTGTAACATCTTGCAATCTCACCAACAATGGAGAAATGTTCTTCTTTCTCCACATTCTCGCCAGCATCTGCTGTCACCTGAATTTTTGACATTAGCCATTTTGACTGGTATGAGGTGGAATCTCAGGGTTGCTTTGATTTGCCTTTTCCTGATGACTAAGGATGTTGAATATTTCTATAGATGCTTCTTGGCCATTTGAATTTCCTCAGTTGAGAATTCTTTGTTTAGCTCTGTACCCCATTTGTCAATCTCTCTTTTTCTTTTCTCTGCTTAGCTCAGACCTCCAGCTGTTATTAGCTCTGTCCTGTCTCTTTTCCTCACCCTCCCAGATAGGTGCTTTTATCTTCTATGTATAACCCACAGTTATTTTCTTTCTCTTCTTCTGACTCCTCCATTTCTCAGAAGACGTCTTGTATACAGGAGGTGGCTCCTCAGTCTACCAGCAAGTGAACAACCAGTATGAACCCCCTCAGCTCAGGCTGCTCTTGTTCTCTCTCAGCCTCCCACCTGACTAGGAAACTGCATTGGGAAGTTCTTGTGTACAGGGCGAAGCTGGTACTCTTTCTGTTTATCTGGGGCTTCTTAAAAACACCAATTTTTGTTTTTCTTTTAGTAGGCTCTTTTTAAAAAGTGCCTACACATCCTCTCTTTCCGTAGTAGCTGTTCCTGCTTCCCTTCAAAAAATATATGGCCTAGGTTGCTAAAGAATCATTTAAAGGAACAGAAGTAGGAGAGGCTCTGAATCTTTGAAGTGCTTGTTTGCTCCTGCTTAGTTCAAATTTGAAATTTTTGACCAAGTTCTTGCTTGATGTTCAGTACCAATATAATTCCACTTCCTCTCACTCAGGACTTTACTAAAGTTGAATTCTATGTCCAATAGTGGATGCCATTTGTTAAAAAAATATATCTGTTTTTCTTTTCCAACCTCAGCTCCCAGCATGACTCTGAGACTAATTATTCATTATTAAATGCCTAGGGCATAAGCTTTGGCTCATTCCCTGTCTAGCTCCTAACTTATTTATCCATTTAAACTATTCTTTGTCTACCACTTGGTTAGTTACCTCTCTTCAGTCTCAGCCCACTACTTCCTTCATTTACCTGCTGATGTACTTGTTCTTCTGCTTGTATCTCCTGTCTGGGCTCTCTTGGCAATCCCTGCATCTCTCTTTTATCTCATACTATTTCTTAGACACCTTTTTCATTGACAGATGATGTTTATAAGAGAGTCTCTCTACAATGGTATCCATATCTAGAGATCAGTTGTAAAGAATAAATGTTAACTGACTCTTTTTTTCTTAACTAGAAATGAAGACATCTTTCAATGAAAATTTTAAGAGAGGAAAGTAGTATGAGGATATCAATTATTAGGAAAAAATTCTTATTATTGTGACAGACTATCACAAATTTAGTAGTTCAGACAACAAAATTATCCTCTTTCTGTTTGTAGGTCAGTAGCCCAATTCATGCTTCAGGCACTAAAAGTATTGCAGTAATTACTCTTGTTTCATTCCTAGTGATTCTACCTCTGGCTTCTTCCAGAGGTCTAAGCACTCCATTCCCCATCTTCACTTCAAACCAGTCATGTTGACTCTTTCTGTACCTTCCTCTACACTCACATATTGTTCTGACTCCTCTTGATCAATGAGAGTCTTGGGAGGTTGTTTTGTACAGATCTGGATACTTTGAAAGATTATCTCCCTAACCATAATATGATATTAGCAACTTTAATTCGATCTGCAACCTGAAATACAATGGAACACAAGCACTTGCTTGTGTGTGAGACTCTTAGTGCCTTTATCAAGTTATTATTCTGTTTATGTCACTTGTAAAAACAAGTAAAGTGAAAATGTTCAGTGTTTAACTGGTATGGCATTTTTATTCAGGAGATTATAACATAAGCTCAAGCTAGGAAAACTGGCATTTTATGGAAATTTGAGATCTCAACCCAGCTGTTCATTGATTTCATTCAGAATTTGGCTGGGATTCCTATAGAAACATTTGAGCTTTCGGTTATTCTTGCTCATTCACAAGGTTCCCTACAGATTAGATTCAATGAATTTAGAATCCATTCCTCTTAAAGTGTATAATCACATGCATTCCTTCCTGGGGAGTGTTTACATAGCATAAACAATGTCTTGGGTTTAGTCCCTAGTACTAAAAGAAATTATCCACATATAATGTGAGTATATATCCCATAAAATCTTTAAAAAGGACTTTCTTATTCTGCTAGCCAATTGTTTAAATCTTTATTTAAAGAATCTCTTTGCAAACTGGAGATTAGATGACACTTTGTTGTGATATATTGTGCAGGTGGACAATGATATAGAGAAAAAAGATAGATGTAGTACAACTGAGAACTGACAACAGAACAAATTTTAACATGTAGCTTCAAAAATAAATCTAATCATTGACTTTATAAGGGCTAAAGACCTTTAATATACCTAGAAGAATAAAATAATGAGATAGTAATTTCTTCTTTAAAGCTTATATAAATGATTTTACACTTTTCTGAAAATAAACTATTGACTGAGTATGGAGACCTATGCTTGTAATCTGAGCCCTTGGGAGGTAGAGACAAGAGGTCGGAGTTCAAGGCAGATTGATTCTATAGCAAGTTGGAGAGCAGTCTGGACAACAGGAGACTTCATCAAAAATATAAAAAGAAAGGAAAAAAAGAAGAAGAAAAAAGAAAGAAAAAAGAAGAAAGAGAAAACCAATTTAATCTGAGACTGTCTTTTTCTTTCCAATATCTACTGCAGTTTTATTTCAGTTGATGATTCATCATTCCTCTGTCTAGTTCAAATATCGTTTTTCTCTCTAATCCCAAGTATTTTTTCCTTTGTTTTTACCATAGTAATCTGTTTTAGCATAATTTATAAAAACCTATCTAACATACCCAGATGTTAATTGTAAGTGGATAAAATTTCTAAATTACATACTGAAACCGTAAAGCTTATGACAAAATAAATACTGATTATATAAACTAACTGAATGTTATAGAATAAGAATAAATGAACATTAATAAGCAGTTCTCTGATTTTTTGGCTCTACCACTGGAATTTCACACCATAAATTCATATGCAGAAATCCTTACCTTTATTGCAACTTCATGTGTATCAATGTACTTTAGGTTAAATGACTTTTCAGAAGCATATACTACAGTGATGAGATTGGTGGTTTTATTAGAAAAGAAAGTGAATGTCACTGTGGGACTGCATAAGGGTATCCTGGTTCTTGGCTGGGCATGGGCCTAGAACCCCGAGACTCCAAGGGAGAAACGGCAGGAGTTCGGCCAGAACTCAGGGTCCTGAAAAGCAGTCTAATCTCCATAGACCTACATTGTTCAGTCACAATTACAGCCCCTCCCAAAGTGCACAGTTAGAGGGTGTAACTACAGGCCTCAGGCCCTAGGGATTTACATACTAATGAAGGTCAGAGGGCAGAGCCAATTAACCATTCCTCCCCAGAACCTCCCCCTTCCTCCCTCCCTACTTAACTCAGGCCTGCCCTGAGTTTGAGGGGGTACTTCCAGATCCATCTACCATCCGCCATGACAAAAAACCCTTTTGGAACCAAGGACTTCCTTGTATCATTGGGGCCTGCTGGGCCTGCCACCGCCAAAGCCTCCAGCCACTGGAACCCGGGACCTTTCTCCGGTATGTGAGACAGGCTGCCTGGAAGCCTCCAGGCAGCCTCCACCACGCAGGCCCCAGGCCGCTGCTGCCTAGGCCTGGAGGCCTGCCTGCGCAGGCCGGGGGCCTGCTGCCGCGTGGGTCCGGGGCTGCCGCTATGGCCCGCCAGTTTTTCCCACATGTCACGAGAGTCAAAAATCTATAAAGACGGCACTCAAATAGTCCAAATAGAAAAATCAGTAAGTAGTTCAATGTCTGTGGGATCCAGGCTCTCATGACACTCTGTCTTAGAAAATCAAATCAAAAGCAGAGATAGAGGTAGAGAATACACACACACACACACACACACACACACACACACACACACACACAAGAGAGAGAGAGAGAGAGAGAGAGAGAGAGAGAGAGAGAGAGAGACAGAGAGAGACAGAGAGAGACAGAGAGAGATTGAGAGAGGTCAGATCTGCCTACCTTTCCATGAGCAAATACCAATAACAGTGTGTAATAAGTAAGGAGGTAGTAATGGGAACAGTTGTAGGACAGACAAATTCAGGAGGGAAATATGAATCAATGTGCATACTACAGAGAACAAATATAACATTTGTTTGATGTACATGTGTGAAATACTCCATATATTTTAAATATGCCTGACAAAAGACAAAATAATGAAAAGTAATATTTGATTACGTTTCATTTAAACTTCAAGTAAAAACACACTATTAGCTCTGTTGATAGTGTCCTTTGTCATGCAAAAACTTTTAATTTGACATATTCCATTTGTTGATACCTGAGTCCAGTTCTGTGCTGCTATTCTTCTATTCAGTAAGTTCTTGTCTACTCCAAAATCTTGAAGAGCATTCTCTATGTTTGTTTATAGAAGTTTTACTGTTTCCAGGTTTAGATTAATGCATTTGATACATTTTGAATGGGTTTTTATACAAGAGTGACATATATGAACCTAATTCCATTCCACTGTACATGGACATCCAGTTTTGCCAGCACCATTTGTTTTGATGTTATTTTTTAAATGTATGCTTTGCCTTCTTTGTCAGAAATTTAGTGGTCATATCTTGGTCAGTTTATTTCTGATTTCATATGACTTCAGAATATTGATAAATATTGTATTAAATTCTTAGATTAGCTTTGGCACTACTGCCACTTTCACAGTATTGATTCTGAAAATCTAAAAGCATGGACAGTCTATCAATTATCTTGTAACTCCTTTGGTTTCCCTTTTCAATCTCTTGGTACATTCATTGTAGAGTAATTTCTTTTCTTTGGTTAGGTATATATTTGGAAATATTTGATTTCAAGAGTTTTTGTTTTTCCTTTTTTTTAGTGGACTTAGATGATTGCCTTTTTTCTGAGACCACACTGCTGCTATATATAAAGGCAGTGGTGACTTTATACATTCATTTGTATCCTGTAGCATTACTACAGAGATGTTTTCACTCCCATCTTTATTGGGGCTATTTTCACTATAGACAGCAAATGGAGACAACCTACTTATCCAAAAATAGATGAATACATAAGGGTAATTTGTCATGCATTAAAATTATGTATTTTCTTCAAAAAGAAAGAAAAAGGAATAAAAGTTGGGAAGTAATGGATGGATTTATAATATATACTCTTATGGAAACTTGCACAATATTAGAAAAAGAACACATATTCTCATTCATATATGAATTTTAGCCTAAATTATATATGTGCAAACTTAAAAAAATGTAGAAAAATGATATGTTTACTACAAAAACTGATATAAATCTAATAATTCGTTCACGTTTAACTCTGCCATGTACTTTTCATGTTTTGTAGTGAGTACAGGTATAAAAGCATAATTGATAATAAAAGTGGAAAATCCAACATGATGCTTCATAACACCAGAATGGTTATTCTAACTGTACAGAACATCACTGAGTCATGTGGCCTTTGAGATATGCTACTCTTGCTGTGTAAAGGTATTTATGTGAAAGCTGTTCATAAGATTGTAAGTTTTTAAAAGTACATTTTTAGCTGTTGAACATGTTATGACAATCCTATTAAAAGAAAGAAAGTCATTGAAAAATAAACTTTGGAAACAATAAGGCAGACTCAAGGGGTAAATTATTTAAGTCTGTTGTATAGGAATCACATGGACGTAAATGGACCCTCAACGTGGTGGAGGGTCTTCGCAGGAGACAGAGGGATAATGCATCTAGAACAGCTGTTGACCTCCCAGGCAGGCTATGAAGGAGCAACTGCACACCTGTGAATGCTTGCCTCTTCCTTAAGAAACTTTACATGGTTACTAACTTTTATTCAGAACAGTATTTTTAAGGATTCCACACTCCATAAGTTGGCTAATTATTTAGTCAATATTCATCACATTATTACTAATAATGTAAATACAAACTGCACCTGCTCAAACACATGCATGTTTATCATTTACTTGGTCCTCTCCATGCAGCAACATTAATATTTTCTCTTGTGTAATAAAACAACTGATGCAGAGACAACTTGTCCCACCCTCATAACTCAATGTCTATAATTATTGATTTGTGAGAAAGATTTCAGGAATGTCTTGAGTCCTCACACCAATGCTCATGGGTCCCTGTGCATGTCTCTTCTGACATCTCAAACACAAAGATGAAAGAATTCAGTTAAGAGTGAGACCACAAGAATGCTTTAATCTCCTAAATCTCATGACCCATAGAAGGAGAATAAGGAGCTTTGCACCTCAGGGAGTCTTGGGAATCTAAGAAAGGCTGTTTCATCCATGATCTCCTCTGAGTTTTGAAGCATGGGACCAAAGATTCCTTTTGGTGAATATTCACCTGACCTGGACTTGCTTCCTGAGAGACGTCAATCAAACTGTAGTTTGAAATTATTAACAACATAATGAGTTTTAACTTTGCAAATTCAACTTAACTTTGTAAATAAAATGGTTATACCTGTGATAGTTTGAAGACTACTGCAGAATAATTGTGTAGAGACTCTTCTTAGGTCTCCTTTAAGATTATTTGAATAACAATGCAAGGTTTATGCAATGCTAACAAGTAAGCAGTGATGTTTATAATGAGATGACACACCTTTCAGTAATCATAAACATCCTAAAATATTGCTAGTGAGTGTCCCCAAATGAGAAAGATGAGGCTCAGAAAGTTTAGGCAATGAGTGTAAAAGTAACTTTTATTCTTCAGATATAATTGTCATCTCAGAGGCTTACTGCTGAATAAACTCACCATTTCTACCACTGGCTGGCTGGTTCAACTCAGCCGTTCCGGGCCAAACTCCTCTCCAAGCTGACTGATTTGAATGAGCGTCTCATGGCTTCTGACTGAATTGCTCTGGTTGGCCTCGAACTAACTCTGCCAAGCAGTTCTAATCTGGAGGATTTTCATTCTCTGGCTCTGTCAGTCTTCACCTACAACCTCTATGTAAATCTATCCCAGTAAAACTACTTCCTCTCTCTCTCTCTCTCTCTCTCTCTCTCTCTCTCTCTCTCTCTCTCTTTCTGCACTGCTCTCATAAGTAGTCTTTCTTTCCTGTGATATTCATGTGAGAGTTGGTCATATCCACTCTCTGACTCATTCTGTCAAATCCTTCTCTGATCCATCACTTTGTTTGTCCCTCAATTAAATACCACTATCAAACATGGCTGCTTTCTTCTACAAACCAACTTTTAGGGATCAAGGGTGTGTACTAATGATATGTTGTCTGAATTCCAACCAGATCAAATGTAATCCAGGGTGTTTCTGCATTTTGGCCAGATCATATTGATCTAGCAGTCTTTGAAAGTGATTCCTGGTCAGAGCAGTTCTGTTGCTAGATTAAAATTCCTTTCCGATGTTGCATTGATTCATAAAGTTAATATATTTGAAATAATGCCCTTTTCCTGAGATTTATTTCGTTATTTGTTTTGTTACTCACACTCTTATCTGTACCATGATTATTGATCATAAAATGAGATTTGGCAAAACAAGCAAAACAAAACAAAACAAACAACCTCATACACACACAATGTAAGTACCTTCTTGGATATCCCTTTTAAATCTTAAAATCGTACATAATAGAAAGAAGAGCGAGAAATGTAAGAATGTAAAAGGTGAGGTTCAACTTTTCCTATCCTTCTAATCCTTCCCTTCTTTAAAGTTAAGGAATGAATAGCTACAGAGAAAAAAAGCAGAAGAGATGGACACACACAACTATTAGAACCTGGAGAAATAATCCCTGCCTATTGGTCCTACAAATGCCTGAATTTTGTGAGATGACCAAGCCCTAAACTGAATGGGAGAGGACACAGGAATATGCATAGATAGGCTTAGATTTTCACAGGATTAGTAAAAGTAGTTTTATATCTGTGGGTACTTGCTGTGAACTCATGAAGTATGTATGTGTGTGTGTGTGTGTGTGTGTGTGTGTAAATTTAATTGGAAAAACACCAAAAAGGGGCATTTCCAATATTAATTTCAATTATTTTTTAAAAGCTTATTTTGAAAAATCTCTAGTGAAATAATGGTTATAGTGTAAAAGCAATACAAGTGTGCAAAGAATGACTGACAACTATAGTCCTAATATGACCATAATAGTGAGTGTTTGGAACTGGAATTGCCATATATGGCTACTGGAAGTTTATTCAGTTTGATAAATGTTGATCGGTATCTTATAATGTGTTGAAGACTGTTTCCCTGATATAACTGTAGCCATTTTATTTCACGACTGCCAGGCATTTCATATTATTGCTGACACAGAAAAATAGCTTCACTTAGAGCAGGGTCAAGTTGACTACATACCCTGTTATGTTGTGAGGTTTCTTAAGAAATTTGACAACCATAAGCTCCACTGAGGACCAATCAGAAAGAACTACTTTGTCAAGTGAGCCAAAATAGCTTGACCTGGAATCCAACCACTGGAAGGTGCACCAGGACATGAGCTCATTTTAGTTTTTTGTTTGCCATTATAAACTGGCCCTGGGAAACATTAGAATTTGAAGTCTAGCTCCTGAGTCTGGGCTACATTTCTAATTGATCAATCTTGGGATGTCCATTCAATAAAATATCCCTGTTTGACTGAGATCTGTGTTTGAGTGGTTTTGGGGTGTTTCCTGGACTCCAATATAAAGATAAGCATATAGTCTCTGAATTATTCAACATCTGTGATCCTCATTTTTATGTGTTGAAATGACATTAAAAAAGAATGGGTTAAAGTTACCAGTGCTGAGGCAGAGTGATGCTGAGTTTGACCACGCACTCTTTCACATATCAGTCCACTACATCATGAGAATCCAGTCTATATAGGTTAAAAGATTGATTTCTCAAAGACATTGTCCATCTCACAATTAAAACAATTCTCATGTCCAGAATTTTCAAGTCTACCTCCCTCTGTCAGAGTGATATGATGAATATATTTGATCATGAAATTGTTTGAGGGAGAAGAGAAAGAAACTTGATCAAGACAGATTCATCAGTAGCATCATAGTCCAGGAAATCATCTCAATTCATGTTCTCCCTGCTGAATGGCAGGGAAAATAAAACCATTCCTAAATAAGACTAATTATTATAACTAATTATGTTACTTATATTAGACTAATTATCATAACTATACTAACTAATTATTATAATGAAATGTAGATAAAATTGATTTCCATTGAATGCTATTCATATATATTATATATATATATATGAATATATATATGTGTGTGTGTGTGTGTGTGTGTGTTGCTTTAATGTAATTTTTTTCTTATAAAGCATTTATTAGTAAAATTTTCTAAAGAAAAACATCTGGAAAGTAATAAGATACCCTGTACCTCTGGCCACTGCCTTCATGGTAAGTACTTTTTTCATTGTTTAGAAAAGCTGTATAAGGAATAATTTTGTTGTGTAGAATATCAATGTGTGCCCTTCATTTTCAGAGTTGATGCTGTAGAATCTATTTTAATTGTAATCTAAACAAGATATAAAAATAACTATTTCTATTACTGACATCTGATAGAAAAACAGTTTAGCTAAATACTACTTTAGTTCACTTGTTAAAAGTATTAGCTAGAACAGCTGTAAGTAAAGCTTTATGGCACATATTTAAACTAACATTTAAGAATAAGGAATTAGCTAGGTGGTGGTACATATCTTTAATTCCAGAATTTGGGTGTCAGAGTCAGATACATCTCTGACTTCCAGGCTAGCCTGGTCTACAGAGTGAGTTCCAAGCCAGCCAGGGCTACACAGAAAAACTCTGTTTTGGAAAACAAAACAAACGAACAAACAACAACAAAAGAATAAGTAATTAAAGTGAGCTCAGTGGAGCACACCTCTATTCTCAGTTCTCAGGAGGCAAAGGAGGGTTGATTTATATGACTGCAAGGCTAACCTGATCTATAAAGTGAGTTCCAGGGTAGTCAGGGTTGTTAAACCAAAACAACCCATCTCATGATACCAAAACGAAACCAAGCCAAGCCAAGCCAAGCCAAGCCAAGCCAAGCCAAGCCAAGCCAAACCAAACCAAACCAAACCAAACCAAACCAACAAACCAAACCAAACCAAACCAAACCAAACAAAAAACTGAAAAAAAAAATTGGTGTAAGTGATGGAAGTATTGAAATTTAAGCATATTGCTCACTGAATGTTAATTAATTGCCGCTACAGGTCTTTGATTTTATTACTTTTAAAAAGTACTGCAATTATGACTCTGTATGCATGATGTGTATAGTATGGTCTTCATAGGACAACTGTGTAGTGCTCTCTGCTATCAATTTGGAGTAGGTTACCAGGATTAAACCTAAGTTGCCAGACTTATTTTCAAAGCACCGTTACACCCTGACTGAACTCTCAGTGGATCATTCCATTACTCCCTCATCTCTCCTTCTCCTCCCTCCTTCCACTGGGACATTCAGCTTGTTATCCTGAAAAAAGTGTGAAATGACTCTGTTCCTTTTTTGCTTATTTTTTCTTATTATTACTTTTATTTTAGAATTCCTTGCCTCACTTTTGTTATTCTCCAATGGAAATGTTATTAGAGTATGCAACTTTAACATTTTTCTTTGGATGGAAAATAATTGCATAATCACATTTCTAGTGTTCAATAAATTATCTTCAAATGCGTTTTCTTCACATTGTGATGAAATATTCCTTTTGTGATTGAAAAACCTCAAGAAGGCTGGAAGATGGGGATAGAGAGGTCCAGGGGCAGATATGAAGAAGGGTGGGTGATAGGATAGCAGGAAGATGGGAGGTGTGGATACAGCTGGTGAGGAGAGGCAGATAGAGGAAATAGTTGAGTCAGATTAGTTGGGGGTAGAAATGCAGACAGCAGGGGTAAACTGATTTTTATAGAAATCTGTAATTTTATAGGAATCCATCCATAGTTTTAGGAACTCACATCTGTAATAATGCAAACATTAATGTGGTTTTGAGGGTGTTAATATTTAATCACATTTCCAGCTTTGAGCAGAGTAGGGAAGTTAGTCATCAGAGGCAAAGTAAGAGAAGACGTTCACATGATGGCATGAAATTGAGGAAGTGGAATGTGGAAATGGAGATTTATGCATGTGTTTCAGACAAAACTTTAGTGCCTGTCTAGTGGTGTCCTCTACATATCAGGGATGTGGAGAAAAGCATTTTGGGTGATATTTGGGAATTCTTATTTGCAGCCTGTTAAATACAGTGACATTTACTAAAAGGATTGAAAAGTTAATAGGCATACTAATTGCAGTTGACTTTAACTTATCTCCTATAATTAAACACAGACCAATTATACAACACATCAACCTTGACCTTTAATAATAAAAGATGTACTCTTTTAATAAACCTGTATGATGTCTGAAACTTGTTTCACTTTATATCACACATTAACTCCAATGAGATTTTACAAATAAAAGTAATACAAACAGTGAGTGTATTCCAATCAAAATAATCTTGAATATTACTAAAACAAGAGAAGACATTGCTATTTTAAAATATCCTTAAAATGAGAGTACACATTAGTATTAAAGTTAAAAAATGTGCAAAATGGATTAGGAAAAATTTTCCAAAGTAATTATAATTAAATCAAATATCTTACATAGTCCAACTAAAGTATTATTAAATATTTACATTAATTAAATAATGTGAGGGACATTCAAGCTCAAGTCAAAAATCATAGTAAAAGTAATGATTGAAACTCAAATATTTAGCAGCAAAATATCAGGTGACAGTTTGATGGGAAATAGCTACAAATTGAATCCAAGAGCAAATTAACTACTGTACATTATGAAATGCAAGCTCCAAGAGCAATGAGATTTAAAGATAGTGATTAATTAAAGCCTTCATTTTCTGTATAGATGCAGACAAGATGCTTGACGATATAGAGTGAGTAATGATACCTCACAAAATTAAAAATCCTTAATTAAATATTGAGGCCAAATAAGAAACATGAGCTTACAGATAGTTATTTATCAAGAAAGCTACTTGATGATAAGAAATGAAACTTTGTAGAAAGACTGCATTTTATGTAAATGAAAAACATTAAAGAGTTAGCTCCCAGGTCAGGAGGGAGAAAATGAAGCCCAGATTCCCTCAGCTCTCTACTCTTGTGTTGTTGAAAGGACCTCACAAGGGGGAGGGAGTCCCTCTGAAAGGACCCCACAAGGGGAGGGAGTCCCTCTGAAAGGACCCTACAAGGGGGAGGGAGTCCCTCACTCTGGTCCAGGAATGAGCACCCATCCAAGGACACACGAGACCATCTTGATGCAATTAGCAAAAAGCAGTTTAATGGGGGGGTGGGGCTCGGATCGAAACGTGTCCCAAGCAGGAGACAGAGGAATCGACGAAGACCCCAGAAAGGTTGGAATTTTTTTTTAAATTGGAACTTTTATTTACATTTCAGGTGTTTTTCCCCTTACCCCCTTTCCCCCTCCCTCCCAGGAACTCCCTATCCCTTCTCCCCTCCTCCTGCCTCTATGATGGTGTACCTACACCCACCCTCCCCAGAACCTCACCTTCCCACCCTCGAATACCACCCCCCACGATGTCCAGCCTTCATGGGACCAAGGATCTCTTCTCCCACTTATATATAGCTTCCTTGCATATATAGCTGGAGCCATGGGTCCCTCCCTAAGCGCTCCCAGGCTGGTGGTTTAGACCCTGGGGGCTCTGGTTGGTTGGTATTGTTGCTCTCCTCATGGGGTCCCGTACGCTTTCTACTCCTGTTGGGAACCCCATGATCAGTTTAATGGTTAGCTGGCTACAGTCCCTCTTAGAAGAAGTAACAAAATACTCAAGGGAGCAAATATGGATGCAAAGTGCAGGACAGAAACTGAAGGAGGGGCCGTCTGCAGACCATTCCACCTGGGTATCCATCCCATGTGCAGTCACCAAAGGTAGATGATGACGTGGGTGTCAGGAGGTGCATGCTGACAGGAGCCTAACATAACTGTCTTCTTAGAGGTCTACAAGAGTCTGACATATTCAGAGGCGGAAGCTTGGAATTTTTATAGGCAAAAGCTGGGGAGAATGGGAAGATTTGGCGCGGTTACACATGATTGGATATTTTGAACATCAGCAATTTGTGTAGACTAGTTATTTTTGACCATGAAACCTCGGACCCAAAACCACCAGATGACCCATTACTCATTTGCTTGTTTAGACTTGTATGTCCTTGCGTCCTTGTTTCTTTTTTTTGTTCTTGGTCACGCTGCCCCTGAAGGGGCTCAAAATTATTATTATTATGGCTAATTTTAACAAGTTGTTGGTGGTCTTTGCTGACCATGAATTTTTTTGTTCTATGTCTCAAGATGTTTTTAATTTTTATTCTCACATTGTTACTTCTCTAGTTCCCAAAACACCTAAATCAGATAGCAAATCACACACACACACACACACACACACACACACACACACACACACAGAGGAGTATAAGATCACACTCATAGGCAAACACACATGTGAAGATGTTTTCATACAACATAATGAAAGTGATAAACTCCATTTATAAAGTGTCTTTTGAGGCAGTTGCAAACCTAACACATCACACTATCAGTTAAACTCCACGTATGTGGTGTTGCACACATGTCAACCCATGACTCTGGGGTTTGTAACAGAAGAATTATGAGTTCAAAGTCAGTCTGAGGAACAGAGGGTTACTTTGTCCTAAAAACACCAAAAATGTAGTATCCACAACAAAATCATTTGGTAATATAAAAAGATACAATGAACATGAAAGTACATAATTTTATACTTAAAAATGAAAAAAAAAACAAAAGAAATAATAGAAGATGCATTTACATTCATGTAAATTTCCTTTCTCCGAGGTCTTATACTACGCATATACTATCCCTTTATTTTCATTAGAAAATTTGAACGCTAAAGAATTAAAAGTGGTAAAGGAGTATTTGTTAATAATTTCATAATCATATGTATATGACTTAAAGGTGAATCTGTATTTCCATGAAGAATATTGGTAAGTGTATGAATGGACTTCGACAAAAGTTGGTTTGCACCATTACTTGCTGTTTTCTCCAAATATTGCTAGAGGTAACTCTGCAGTAACTTTACACATTCTATTTTGATAATATTATAATTATAAAGTAAAAAAAAATGGTTTAAATATGCAATAATATTCAAGTTATATACAGCAGTTAAAACTACTTTTTTGCAAATATTCAGTAACCAACAATAATAAATATACCATTATGCATTATTTTTTACTTGTAATTTCCAAAATCATTCAGAGACAAACCTATTTGTCTTCAGTGTGCCAAGCAAATGTGGAGTAATTTTTCATCTCAAGTATTATGTGGTATCTCAGTGTATTAGTCAGGAGTCAGGGTTCTCTAGAGTCACAGAATTTATGAACGGCTCTCTATATTGAGGGAATTTATTGTGATGACTTACAGTCTTTAGTCCAACTAACCCAACAATGAGCAGCTGTGAATGGGAAGTCCAAGGATATAGTAATTGCTCAGTCCCACGAAGGTAGTTGTTTCAGATGGTCTTCTGTAGAAGTAGGTCTAACAAATGTGCTGGCAAGTAAGTGCAAGCAGTTGAAGAAGAGTGATTATTCCTTCTTCCAATGTCCTTATCTAGGCCTCCAGCAGAAGGTGTGGCTCAGATTAAAGGTGTGTA
Source organism: Mastomys natalensis (assembly GCA_021653895.1). Taxonomy (NCBI): domain Eukaryota; kingdom Metazoa; phylum Chordata; class Mammalia; order Rodentia; family Muridae; genus Mastomys; species Mastomys natalensis. The sequence goes on along the minus strand of JAJTUV010001210.1, from coordinate 779,843 downwards.
CCACCACACCTGGATCTGAAACTTGCTTTGTTGAAGGCTGAACTTGAACTCAGACCTCTCCTTGCCTCAGTCTCCTGGGATCACAGGAGTGTACTACCTTGCCTGGGCCTATGCATTTCATGGCCACTATGCCTCAAGATCTCCATGCCAAGATCCGAGTCTGAAACTTGTGTCTTCCAGGTGAGCCCTTTAATTCTGGATTGTAGTTAATTCCAGATATAGTCAAAGTGACAACCCAGGAATAGCAATTACACATGTGGTTAAAACCACATGAATATGTCATATAAGTGTAAAGAGGTAGAAGTCTGAGTGGGTAGATAATTTGGGCTATCTGAGTATCTCCAAGTGATCTATAGTCTCTGCTTAAATATCAGAGAGTAATGATGGTAAAGATGATAAAATTGGGAATGGTTGGTGGACTATGGGGTCATTCCTTCCAGGTTCTTAGCTTCTTAATCAAGGTATTAAAAGATTACACAGATGTGAAAAGTAGCAAGGGAACTTTATTGTAAAGCAAAGCAGTAGTAGGGATTCAAATGAAGCAATGTCAAGAATAGCAGAAACACATGTTTGAGGACCCTCAAAGGACTGACTACTGCTTGCATCTCCCAAGAGGAGAAAGAGCTTGGTTGATAAGAGACATACCTTATGTGATTCTCTATTTTGGCTGATGGATTTAAACTCTATATTAATCATTTCTATGTGTATAACCTTCCAGGTAAATCTTGTACACACCGAATTTTGCATAGATTGATAAGTAGGTAATTCTCCTAAAGTTCACTTCGCGCATAAGGTTTGCTTTGTCATAAATGTACTCACTGCAAATTCAGGCTGAATTTACCTCTCTATGGTTCCACTCAGGTATAACTAGAAAGGAATTGATTTAAAGCTATGTTAGAAGGTTGTCATGACAATAGAATCTTATTCTGTTGCTTAGACTGGTGGTATATACATCAGTTCCATGAAGATGAGCATCCTTAATTGCCAACAGATTGCTAGTTGATCTGTTACAAGAGGGTATTTGTGCATAGTACATGAAGGTAAAGTGTCCTAGGTTGCCAATTACATTGTTAGAAGATGAGGATGTGCATAGCCCAAGTCTAGTGAAATCCTAGATTAATGAGCTATACCTCGTACTTGGTAAACTCAAAGAGATTATGTCATTTCAGTATCAGTACTGAACTTAATGAAGTTTATCATTAAAAGTAGAATAAGAGCCGAGTGGTGGTGGCACACACCTTTAATCCCAGCACTTGGGAGGCAGAGGCAGGCATATTTCTGAGTTTGAGGCCAGCCTGGTCTACAGAGTGAAATCCAGGACAGCCCGGGCTACATAGAGAAACCCTGTCTCGAAAAACAAAACAAAACAAAAAACAAAACAAAACAAAAAACAAAAAGTAAAAGCAGAATAAGATCATTTTAATCACTTATTTTCCAGCATCAATTTTTTTAGAAAGCCTATTCCTTAAACTCATCGAATAAAATTCAGGTTGGTGTGTGTTTCACTGTGTGCTTCTATCCTATAACCAAGCAATGTACAAAAAATAATACTAATTTCTATTTTGATTTTGAACAAATCACTAGCTTCTATGTTTACTTAACAATAATCATAATAATTTGCAATAATTAAGCTGAAATAAATTAAACCATAACTAATAATTTCTGGCAAATTTTATTTACTCTCAAAGATTGATTCTAAGCTATATTTTAATTTATTATTATCAAAATATCCCAAATTGAAAAGTTCCTTGACAGTAAGCTGCAAGTTTAATTTTTCTTTTAGGTTTATAGGTAACTGAAGAACACATGACCAATAGATTAATAGACAGACAGATTCATATATAGGTGAATGACTGATAGCAAAGAGACAATAGATAAACAAGCATATTGATGATAAATAGGTAATAGATAGATAACACACTGATGGATGAGAGATAATAGAGATATAGATAGGTAATAGACAGACTCATTGATATATTCAGCAAAAATATGGAAGAAAGCAGACTGAGTGGAAAAGAGGATAAAGAGAAACAGAGACTTGAAATGACAAAGAACAGGACAGGATAATCATGCAAACTTTTAAGAAGCATATAATAGAGCATTCTATTATTTACTTACTTATCTAGCTATTTATTTTCTGTCAAGACTCTGCCTGCAGTGAGAATCAAATGAAACTCTGGGTGTCTAGTCAAGCCGTCCATTGTCAGTGAAGTAGAACCAGGACACAAAAAGAAAGCTTTCTTATTTTCCTTTCCAATACTGCTTTCTATTCTAGGATAACAAAACAAGGATAATTGGGTTTTTTAAATATTCTTCCAGATCCATTAGGTTTTTTCTAGTTACTAAAATAATACTGTGGTTCTATCCCTATTCAATTATTTGAATCAGACTCTTATTGATTATATATATATATTACACATATGTACATATATTTATATATCAGTGGTATTTATGTCAACACTTTTAAAAAGACTTTTTTTTTATAATTTTCTATAAGATTTTTATTTAGCTCAGGGTGGACTTGAACTCCTGATCACCTGGCTTTGTTATCCTAAGCACCGAGACTGTTTTGTGTAGCCACTAACCCAATTTCTGTGGATTTTTTTTCAAAAAAATCCAGGACCTTCTAACAACTAAACTATATTCTTAGTCCATTGCTTAATATTTTTTAAAGTCAGTTTATCCTTCTAGTCTAAAAATTAAGATCTAGTGAGAAAAGTAATACATAGACTGTAGTTTGAAGGTACAGTCCTTGGTATGTTTATTATGACAATATAGAGTATTCCGCCTGTAAGGATCCTGATCTGTTTCTATTATCCAAACATTCTAGTAAATTAATAAAAATGCAACAAATATATGGTAATATAATTGATATTTTCAGTCATCATACACCCAGCTGATACCCTGTTCTGAAACGTATCTGTACTCCCCATGAACACCTATGCTCTGGTGCCATTCCCTTCCCCACATCCTGCCTTTTTATGTTTATAACCTCTGTGTAAATAAGCAAATTACGATGTGATTTAAATTAAAAAAAATTATGTATTGTTGTATTCTTGTCAGATACCATACAACGCTTTGTACAGCATTTTGCAACATGACTGACAGAATATATTCAGAGTCACCATTGCAATTTACATAGAAACCTCTTGTCTTAAGGGTAGGTTTTATTAAGTGGTCAATAAAGCAGATAGGCAAGAAGAAATATGTCAGGTGTATTTCATAGTGATCAACATGGCCATTTATTTCACCTCTAAAAAATAAAGTACAGCACAGTTTTTTTGTTTTGTTTTTTTGTAGGAAAGTAAAACAATTGGGATATCCATGAAAATATATTGGACACCAAATTCTGTTGTTCATCATAAGGGGCTTTTTTTAGTTTTACTTTTAAATTAAGAATTGCATGGTGCTAATAACACAGACAGCCCTGTAAGTTGTGTATGCAAAAACCCATATGCAAGTGTACACATAGTGTGTCTATGGTTACGATGGCAGTTAGGTTTCATGAAGTGTTATCCTCAACATGGAGACAATGATGTACAAAGCAGCAACTACAAATACTTTTACTGAGGCAAAATATTTATAAAATATAAATCTATTACCTAGAATTTTAGGATTTAAGGGTAATTTAAAGGTAAGAACACCCTTGTGTGGAGCTAAGTTTTGCATCCAGAGCTAAAGTTGCTAGTTCTTTTCTTACAAGAGTTCCTTCCCTGTTGGGCCAATGGCAGTTCCTTTCTCATGACCTGATACAGAGAAAGAAATAGAGTTAGAATAGTTGAGTCAGATCTTGAAGAATGGCTCAGAGAACTTTTTAAGTGACTAAATTAATGCAGCTTTCTCAGTTGTCCAAGTATTCACAACATTGCCCTAAAACCACTGCTTCTCTCTAAAGAAGAATTTCAAAAAGTTTCTATTACAATGGCTGAAAACAGAATCTGTGAAAGGGAATTCAATTTTTCTTTTTCTTTTACCCTTTTCTTTTTTTTAATTCTTTGTTTTTTAGTTATTTAAATCACATTGTAAGTTATTTATTTACACAGAGGTTATAAACACAAAAAGGCAGGATGTGGGGAAGGGAATGGCACCAGAGCATAGGTGTTCAGGGGAAGTACAGATACCTTTCAGAACAGGGTATCAGCTGAGTGTAGGTTCAGGGGACAGGTCACTATGGCTCTGCCTATGATTCACTTGTCCTTATCTAAGTTGGTACTGTCCAGAGAAGCTGCCTATTTATAAGACCTATGACTACTCAGTCTGGTAAATTTCCACAGAATACTCTGGTTTCTCTCAGATTGTATAAATTTTTCCTTTTATTTTGTTAGATAGTTTATTTACATTTCAGATGTTATCCCCTTACCCCATCTTCCACCCCTGCCTACGAATCCCTTATCCCATCCCCCTTATGCTTCTGTGAGCATGTGCCCCCAATTTCCCCCCCACTCCCACCTCCCCACCCTCGAATTCCCCCCCCCACACACAGTGTCCAGCCTTCATGGGACCAAGGATCTCCTCTCCCACCTATGCCCGACAGGGCCACCCTCCCTTACATATGCAGCTAGAGCCATGGGTCCCTCCCTAAGTACTCACAGGCTGGTGGTTTAGAACCTGGGAGCTCCAGTTAGTATTTTGCTCTCCTCATGGGGATGCAAACCCTTTCAGCTCCTTCATTCTTCACTCTAACTCCTCCATTGGGAACCTCTTTTTTTTTTTTTATTGGAAATTTTTTTTTTTTTTTTTTTTTTTTGGTTTTTCGAGACAGGGTTTCTCTGTGTAGCCCGGCTGTCCTGGAACTCACTCTGTAGACCAGGCTGGCCTCGAACTTAGAAATCCTCCTACCTCTGCCTCCCAAGTGCTGGGATTAAAGGCGTGCGCCACTACCGCCTGGCTATTGGAAATTTTTTATTGGAAAATTTTTTTTACATTTCAGCTGTTCTCTCCTTACCCCATTTCCCCCCTCCCTCCCAGGAACTCACTATCCCTTCCCCCTCCTCCTGCCTCCATGTTGGTGTACCCCCACCCACCCTCCCCTGTACCTCACCTCCCCACCCTCGAGTATCCCGCCCCCACGACGTCCAGTTTTCATGGGTCCAAGGCTCTCTTCTCCCACTTATATATAGCTCCCTTGCATATATAGCTGGAGCCATGGGTCCCTCCCTAAGCGCTCCCAGGCTGGTGGTTTAGATCCTGGGAGCTCTGGTTGGTTGGGATTGTTGCTTTCCTCATGGTGTCGCAACTCTCAACTTCTTCAGCCTTCACTCTATCTTCTCCATTGGGAACCCCATGCTCAGTTTAATGGTTAGCTGTGAGCATCTGCCTCTGAGTATGTCAGACTCTTGCAGACCTCTAAGGAGATAGCTATATCAGGCTCCTGTCTGCATGTACATCCTGACATCCACATCAACCTCTACCTTTGGTGACTGCACATAGGATGGATATCCAGGTGGAATGGTCTGTAGACAGTCCCTCCTTCAGTTTCTGTCCTGCACTGTGTCTCCACATTTGCACCCTTGAGTATTTTGTTACTCCTTCTAAGAAGGACTGAAGGCTCCCCTATTTGGTCATCATTCTTCATGAGCTTTATGTGGTCTGTGGTATTCACTCACTGATTATTGGATTTTAGCCCAGAAACCTGAAATACCAAGGGAACCTCTTGATCAGTTCAATGGTTAGCTGTGAACATCTGCCTCTGAATATGTCAAGCTCTGGCAGACCTCTAATGACACAGCTATATAAAGCTGCTGTCAGCATTCACTTTCTGACATCTACATCAGCATCTACCTTTGGTGACTGCATATGGGATGGATACCCAGGTGGAACAGTCTTCAGATGGCTCCTCCTTCAGTTTCTGCACCACACTTTTTTTCCATATTTGCTCCCTTGAGTATTTTGTTATTCCTTCTAAGAAGGTCCAAACCACCCACACTTGGTCTTCCTTCTCCATGAGCTTCATGTGGTCTGTGAGTTGAATTTTGGGTATTTCAAGCTTCTGGGATAATATCCAATAATCAGTGAGTGAATACCATGTGTGTTCTTTCGTGTTTGGGTTACCTCACTCAGGATGATATTTTCTAGTTCCATTCATTTACCTAAGAATTTCTCAAATTCATTGATTTTAATAGTTGAGTAATACTCCATTGTGTAAATGTACCATACTTTCTGTATCCATTCCTCTATTGAAGGACATCTGGGTCCTTTCCAGCTTCTGGCTATTATAAATAAAGCTGCTATGAACATAGTGGCGCATATGTCCTTGTTATATGTTAGAGCATCTTCTGGGTATATGCCCAGGAGTGGTATAGCTGGATCCTCAGGTAATGCTATGTCCAATTTTCTGAGGAACTGCCAGACTGATTTCCAAAGTGGTTGCACCATCTAGCAATCCCACCAACAATGGAGGAGTGTTCCACTTTCTCCACATCCTCGCCAGCATCTATTATCACCTGAGATTTTGACCTTAGCATTCTGACTGGTGTGAGGTGGAATCTCAGGGTTGTTTTGATTTGCATTTCCCTGATGACTAAGGATGCTGAACATTTCTTTAGTTATATCTTGACCATTTGAGTTTCCTCAGTTGAGAATTCTTTGTTTAACTCTATACCCCATTTTTAATAGGGTTATTTGGTTGTCTGGAGGTTAATTTCTTGAGTTCTTTGTATATATTGGATATTAGTCCTCTATTGGATGTGGGATTGGTAAAGACCTTTCCTGAATCTGTTGGTTGCCATTTTGTCCTATTGACAGTGTCCTTTGCCTTACAGAAGCTTTGCAATTTTATGAAGTCGCATTTGTCAATTCTTGATCTTAGAGCATAAGCCATTGGTGTTCTGTTCAGAACTTTTTCCCTGTGCCCAAGTATTCTAGGTTCTTCCCCATCTTCTCTTCTGTTAATTTCAGTGTATGTGGTTTTATGTGGAGGTCCTTTATCCACTTCTACTTGAGCTTTGTAAAAGGAGATAAGAATGGATTGATTTGCATTCTTCTACATGTTGTCCTCCATGTGAACCAGCACCATTTGTTGAAAATGCTATCCTTTTTCCACTGGACAGTTTTAGCTCCTTTGTCAAAGATCAAGTGACCACAGGTGTGCGGGTTCATTTCTGGGTCTTCAATTCTATTCCATTGATCTTCCTGCCTGTCTCTGAACGAACCATGCAGTTTTTTTTTTTATCACTATTGCTCTGTAGTAAAGTTTGAGGTCAGGGATGGCGATTCCTCCAGAAGTTCTTTTATTGTTGAGAATGGTTTTCGCTATCCTGGGTTTTTTTGTTATTCCCAATAAATTTGAGAATTTCTCTTTCTAGCTCTGTAAAGAATTGAGTTGGTATTTTAATGGGGATTGCATTGAATCTGTAGATTGCTTTTGGCAAGATGGCCATTTTTACTATATTAATCCTGCGGATACATGAGCATGGGAGATCTTTCCATCTTGTGAGATCTTCGATTTCTTTTCTTGAAAGAAAGACTTGAAGTTCTTGTCATACAGATCTTTCACTTGCTTGGTTAGATTCACATCAAAGTATTTTATATTATTTGTGACTATTGTGAAGAGTGTCATTTCCCTAATTTCTTTTTCAGCCTGTTTATCTTTCACGTAGGGGAAGGCTACTTATTTGTTTGAGTTGATTTTATAACAAGCCACTTTGCTGAAGTTTTATTTTTATCAGGTTTAGGAGTTCTCTGGTGGAAGTTCTGGGGTCACTTAAGTATACTATCATATCATCTGCAAATAGTGATATTTTGACTTCTTCCTTTCCTATTTGTATTCCTTTGACTTCTTTTTGTTGTCTAATTGCTCTGGCTAGGACTTCCAGTACTATATTGAATAGGTAGGGAGAGAGTGGGCAGCCTTGTCTAGTCCCTGATGTTAGTGGGATTGCTTCAAGTTTCTCTCCATTTAATTTTATGTTGGCTACTGGTTTGCTGTATACTGTTTAGGTATGCGGCTTGAATTCCTGATCTTTCCAAGACTTTTACCATGAAGGGATGTTGAATTTTGTCAAATGCTTTCTAAGCATCTGGTGAGATAATCATGTGGCTTTTTTTCCTTTGAATTTGTTTATATTGTGGATTACATTGATGGATTTCTGAATATTGAACCATTCCTGTATTCCTGGGATAAAGCCTACTTGATCATCATGGATGATTGTTTTGATGTGTTCTTGGATTCAGTTTGCTAGAATTTTATTGAGTATTTTTGCATGGATATTCATAAGGAGTTTGGTCTGAAATTCTCTTTCTTTGTTGGGTCTTTGTGAAGTTTAGGTATGAGTGTCATCATAGCTTCATAGAACAAATTGAATAGAGGTCCTTCTGTTTGTCTTTTGTGGAATAGTTTGAAGAGAGTTGGTATTAGGTCTTCCTTGAAGTTCTGATAGAATTCTGCACTAAAACCATCTGGTCCTGGGCTTTATTAGTGGGGAGACTTTTAATGATTGCTGCTATTTCTTTAGGGGTTATGGAACTGTTTAGATGGTTTATTTGCTCTTGATTTAACTTTGGTACCTAGTATCTGTCTAGAAAATGATCCATTTCATCCAGATTTTCCAGTTTTCTTGAGTATAGGGCTTTGTAATAGGATCTGATGGTTTTTTTTTTTTTTAAATTTCCTTAGTATCTGTTGTTATGTCTTTCTTTTCAGTTCTGATTTTCTTAATTTGGATACTGTGCTGTACCCTCTGGTTAATCTGGCTAAGGGTTTATTTATCTTTTTGATTTTCTCAAAGAACTGGCTCCTGGTTTTGTTAATATTTTGTATAGTTCTTTCTGTTTCTACTTGGTTGATTTCAGCCCTGAGTTTGATTATTTCCTGCCATCTACTCCTCTTGTGTGTATTTGCTTCTTTTTGTTCTAGAGCTTGCAGGTGTGCTATCAAGTTATTAGTGTATGCTCTCTCCAGTTTCTTTTAGTAGGCACTTAGAGCTATGAGTTTTCCTCTTAGCACTGCTTTCATGGAGTTCCACAAGTTTTGGTATGATGTGTTCTCATTTTCATTAAATTCTAAAAAGTCTTTAAATTCTTTCTTTATTTCTTCCTTGACCGAGTCATCATTGAGTAGAGCATTGTTCAGTTTCCACATGCATGTGGGTTTTCCATTGGTTTTGTCATTATTAAAGTCCAGCCTTAATCCGTGGTGATCTGATAGGATGCAAGGGATTATTTCAGTCTTTTTGTGTCTGTTGAGGCCTGTTTTGTGACCAATTATATGGTCTATTTTGAAGAAGGTACCATGAGGTGCTGAGAAAAATGTATATTCTTTTGTTATAGGAAGAAATATTCTATAGATATCTGTTAAATCCATTTGGTTCATAACTTCAATTTGTTAGTCCATTTGGTTCGTAGATTCAACTTGTTAATTTCAATGTGTCTCTGTTTAGTTTCTGTTTCCATGATTTTCCATTGCTGAGAGTGGAGTTTTGAAATCCCCCACTATTATTGTGTGAGGTGCAATGTGTGTTTTGAGCTTTAGTAATGTCTCTTTTATGTATGTGGGTGCCCTTGCATTTGGAGCATAGATGTACAGAATTGAGAGTTCATCTTGGTAGATTTTTCCTTTGATGACTAGGAAGTATTCTTCGTTATGTTTTTTGATTACTTTTGGTTGAAAGTCGATTTTACTTGATATTAGAATGGCTACTCTAGCTTGTTTCTTGGGACCATTTGCTTGGAAAATTGTTTTCCATCCTTTTACTCTGAGGTACTCTCTGTCTTTGTCACTGCGGTGCATTTCCTGTATGCAGCAAAATTCAGGGTCTCTTTGTGTATCCAGTCTGATAGTCCACGTTTTTTTATTGGAGAATTGACTCCATTGATGTTAAGAGATATTAAGGAAAAATGATTGTAGTTTCCTATTATTTTTGTTATTAGAAGTAGAATTATGTTTCTGTAGCTATCTTCTTTTGGATTGTTGGAAGATTACTTCCTTGCTTTTTCTATGTTTTAGTTTCCTTCCTTGTGTTGGCGTATTCCATCAATTATCCTTTGAATTGCTAGGTTCGCAGGAAGATATTGTGCAAATTTGATTCTATCATGGAATATTTTGGTTTCTCCATCTATAGTGATTAAGAGTTTTGCTGGGCATAGTAGTCTGGGCTGGCATTTGTGTTCCCTTAGGGTCTGTGTGATATCAGTCCAGGATCTTCTGGCTTTTATAGTCTCTGGTGAGAAGTCTGTTGTAATTCTTATAGGTCTGCCTTTAATGTTACTGACCTTTTCCTTACTGCTTTTAGTATTCTTTCTTTGTTTTGTGCATTTGATGTTTTGATTATTATTTTACTGGAGGTATTTCTTTTCTGGTCTAGTCTATTTGGTGTTCTGCAGGCTTCTTGTATGTTTATGGGCATCTTGTTCTTTAGGTTAGGGAAGTTTTCCTCTATAATTTTGTTGTAGATATTTACTGGCCCTTTAAGTTGGGAATCTTCACTCTCATCTATACCTATTATCCTTAGGTTTGGTCTTCTCATTGTGTCCTGGATTTCCTGGATGTTTTGTGTTAGGAGCTTTTTTGCATTTTGCCTTTACTTTGACAGTTGTGTCAATGTTTTCCATCATATTTTCTGCACACAAGATTCTCTCTTCTACCTCTTGTGTTCTGGTGGTGATGCTTGCATCTATGACTCCTGATCTCTTTCTTATGTTTTGTAACTCCAGGGTAGTCTCCCTTTGAGATTTCTTTATTGTTTCTATTTCCATTTTTAGATCCTTGATGGTTTTGTTTAATTCCTTCATCAGTTTGGTTGTGGTTTTTTGCAATTCTTTAAGGGATTTTTATGTTTCTTCTTTAACAGCTTCTACCTGTTTACCTGTGTTCTGTACTTCTTTAAGGGAGTTACATATGTCCTTCTTTAAATCCTCTAACATTATCATGAGAAGTGATTTTAATTCTGAATCCTGCTTTTCTGGTATGATGTGCTGTCCAGGGCTTGCTATGGTGGGAGAACTGGGTTCTGATGATGCCAAGTAACTTTTATTTCTGTTGCTTATGTTCTTGCAATTTCCTTTCACCATCTGGTTAACTCCAGTGTTACCTGCACTCACTGTGTCTGACTGGAGTCTGTCTTTCCAGTTATCTTGCTTGTGTCAGAACTCCTCAGAGTCCAGATGTCTCTGTGATCCTGTGATACTAAGCTCCTGGGTAGAAGAACTCCTGGGACTCAGGCCACCTCTGGGATCCTGAAATCCTGCTGCTTTAAGTGCAGTAGTTCCTCTAGCATGGTTCTAGATATGGTGTCTTCACAGAAGCAGACCAGCTAGGTGTTTACTGGTTTGAGTGGAGTGACTCCTCTAGAATGGCTCAGGGTACAGTGCCCTCTGCTCTGAGTGCAATGGCTCCACTAGGATGGCTCAGGATATGGTGTCTCCACAGGAACAGACCAGCTAGATGTCTGCCCCAGCCAAAACAACCAGGCACAGTGCGGAAGGGAAGTGGTATTCCGGAGGGGCAGGGTTTGGGTTGTTAATGGGACCTGAGCCCCACTGGTTCCCAGTTGTAACTCTGGGGTGTAGGGTAGTGGGTGTTGGTTCTTACCCACTGCTCTGAGTGCAGTAGCTCCTTTAGGATGGCTCAGGATATGGTGTCTCCACAGGAGCAGACCAGCTAGGTATCTGCCCAGCTAAAATAAACAGGAGAGGTGCTGAAGGGAAGTCTTGGTTTTTCTTATATTACAGAAATATTCATAAACAGATAAATGCCTCAAAACATTTCTCCTTGCCAATGGTTAGTTTTTTTCTTAATATGGATATGAAATTCCAGAACTTTTAAATTTTCACCACTTCAATTTATCCTATTTTAGAAGTTCAGTCATGATACGTGTTTGTGAATAACTTGTTTCTACAATTTAAAACAAAGCACATAAGAATAATATAAGCTATGAGTATAGCTTAGTGGTAAGGTATGTGACTTGGTCCTGAGATTCATCTTCAACACTGCAAAACAAGCAATCAAAAGAAAGAAAAAACAAAACAAGCAAACAGCTATTTTGCAGCTTCAAATATAGCTCAGTGGGCAAAAGTGATTGCTCCAAATTCATATAACTGCAGTTATAAGAGTTGAATTGGATCCCAACAGCATTTATGGTAGGAGATGAGAAAAATGACTCTGTGAGCCCAGGAAAATGACCACACAATCCAAAGTTATTTGACAGGGCAAAAAGTTTTACTTCTGGAAAAGGGAGCATACACAAGATTAATTAAGCAAAGCACATTTAGTGGGGATCCTACTGAGGTTTTCATTCCTATCCCAATTTGAATTGTCAGCATTCATATTCCCATAATATGTATTAGTTGACCAGTTGCAGCTACTAGGAGATTCTGAACACTCGGGTTTCTTTATAAGACAGTGATATTCGTTAGACCTTTTTCTTATTGGCTAAGGTTCTGGCCCATCTTCTAAGGATGGGAATATAGGAGGCTTAGCAGTCACAGAGAACATGTGATTTAGAAGACTAAGCCATAGTACTAATAATGATAGAGATGAAACAAATAAACATAACAACCTAGAATAATGACAACCTTTGTCTTAGCCCAGCTAAAGTGATTCAAAGATTTACCAGGTGAAGCTGCCTGTATCTCTACTCTTTTGTCCTCTGTAGGCAGAAGTATGGTTACATAACAAAATCATTCTGGATATAATCCTTTAGTTAGCTGATGTCACCATCTCTCATATCCAGAAAAACAAACAGTAGCCCTACCTAGTTTCACACTACAATTCAATAAGGCAGTTATGAAGACCTTTTTCTCAGGGGTAATTTAGCATAGATGCAGAAGCCTGCTGCTTTAGTTAGCTACTTAGAAGAAAACTGAAATGCTGTCATTTCACATAAAGAATCTCTTATTTCCTCTTTTTGTAGATACACATGTGTCAAAGTATAACAATTTGAGTTTTCAAATACATGGTATTTGTTGACATTAATGATTTCTATATTAATTTGTGATCTTGTAGTGTTTTATTTGTCTTGTGTTTCTTGATGGCAAAGATTAAATACACTGAATATCCTATTTTCTATATATCACTGAATCTTATGAAATTACAATTCTTACTGGGAGACATTACTGCCTGAAGGTTAGCAATCAATGATTTACATTATTTTTTAATATACATCCATTAACCTCCTTCATAGTTTTGGAATTTAAGTCCATATCTGGTATGTGTCCAACCCTATCTATAATTCCATGCTTTCAAGGCCTTGATATTGCCTAGATACAGGTTCTAAGAAGGACATGTGATAATTTTATAACTAATAATAAAGGTAAGATGATGCTGTAAATAGAAAAATCATATGAAAAAACTATCAAGTACTGCTTTCCAAGTATTATCCAAACAAAATACGCATTCTTATGTCAGGGTTTGAGTAGTAGATATTCACCATCTACATGGGGAATTGAGGGTAGATAAGACTAATTCAATCTAATCCAGTATCAATACCTGGATAAATGGATACAGCTCCTGTTCTCATGCAGTTTTCTGATTGTTTAGTTTTATATAGTATGATCCTAAACTTGATAATTCCAGCCAAGAGTGTCTTCATAATTGTTTTGTCTTATGGATTTTGTCTCATTATTTGAGCCTGTGGTGATTTAATAGGTATAGGCCTGATAGACTCTTGTGTTTGAATGCTTGACCCAGAGGTAGTGGCACTATCATGATGTGTGGCCTTGTTGGAGTAGATGTGGCCTTGTTGTAGAAAGCGTGTCACTCTAGGGACAGGCTTTGAGGTCTCCTATGCTCAAACTAAGCCAATGTCTCATTCTTTGCCTTTGGATCAAGATATAGAACTCTTAGCTACTCTTCTAGCACCATGCATCCATGCCTGGTTGCTGTCATGATTCCCATCATGATAACAATGGACTCAGCCTCTGAAACAGTAAGCCAGCCCCAAATAAATGTTTTCCTTTATAAGAGTTGCTGTAGTGTTTTTTTTCATAGCAATGAAACCCTAAGTGCTAAGGTGATATCCTGGGAAAACAGTCTGAAATCTCTTTCACAAACACCTTCTTTTTCTTCAGTACCCTGCTGTTCTGAGTCTTCCCTGTAGACAGAGATCAGGAGTTGAATTACTTCACAAACTCCTCAGATGCCTCCTACTTATTCCCTCATTCTTCATTGCCACTTGACACACCATTACTGAGAGCCCTTGATAGTCTTTTGAAGCAAATCTACTACAATATAAGTTGAAAATGACAGTTATATAATTGTATCAAGTATGTAATAAGCAAGTAGGAAGTGATATTAATTGTTTTCGCAGTCAGTTACTTCCTTTGTTGGAGAGGTTATCCTCATTGGTAAGGAAATTAGAGCCAAAAGTTTTTGGTATTTACAATGATTTAGAAACCTTACTTGAACTCAACATTTTAAATATGTACTTTTAAGAAATCTTTCTGCAGAAATGGACTAGAATTTATGTCATTTCAGTGGTGATCACAACCTCAACTCAGCAGCATTCTTTCTTAATTTCTCCTAAAATAGAGAACAACATAGACAAAGGACTGATTTTAGCTTTGCTTCATCAAACCATTCTCTGTCAAAGAGCATCCTAGGTCAGTCTGTACACTCACTTCAGTCACCCATTGTCAAGCTCTTAAAAAGTAAAGTTTTGTCATTAGTGACTTTCATGTTTTGTACTCCCCTATTTTCATATTTTCTTTGCTATGAGCTGTCACAAATTTTAAAAGTATACTTTATCAAAAATTACGTTACTCACTAGCATGAACTCTCGTCGACAGCTTCCAGCCTAAAAAGTAAAGTTTTGCATCATAGGATTTCATGTTTGGTAGACTGCTTTTTCCATATTCACTTTGTATGGGTCACAATTTTAAAAAATTATAAAAATAAACAAAAAGCTTTCTGATGAACCACTAAAAAGTTAAGAGAGTTTAGCCTGAAGATTAAGTTACATGTGTGGTAGAATACTGCTGTGTCCCAGTATTGAAGGGGGATCACAGATTTCAACAATACTAAAACAGAGAGCTTCTTTCTATATATCAAAAGAAACAGAGATAGCATATGAAGTAAGTTGTGGCGGGAAAACAGGAGTAGGGGGAATCAGAAGGGGAACTGTGAGCAAAGAAGAAGAAAGGAAAAGAGGAGAAGTAAAGGAAAGAAAAGAAGGAGCAGGAAAGAAATAAAAGGGGAAAGATGCGGCAGGAGAGTGGGCAGCTTTAACCAGCATGGGAGGAAAGGCAGAGAGAGTGAGGGTGGCAATAAGGAAGCAGGAAAGAGAACGGAAAAAAGAGCAAAAAAAAAAATAAATAAAATAAAAAAAAAAAAGAAAGAAAAGGGGAAAAGAAGGAAAGGAAAAATGTTTTTCCTCTGCTGATGTATATGTGGACAACAGATTTCCTCAAATCCTAAGTGTACTTTTTCATATTTATTCTTAATTCACTGCCCTGGTCACCTAAGAGGAACCTCACATCTTCAAGGAACTCTTAAGTTGTTCGCTGACACACCTGTCCTATCATCTTCCAAAATGAAAGAGATAGAAGTGGGAAGAGAGACTTCAAATGGAGTTTTGAAGCATATTTTAGATAAACTCATATGAGATTTTTTTCTTTATTCTAGAAAATATAGATTGATTTTTGTGTTTTCTAAAAGCTCTCGTTCAGTACTACAGGACATTTCCCCACAGGCCTGTGCAAATCCTTATAGATTTGTCAGTCAAAGATTATTCTAGAAAAATGAGCCATTCTAGATTTTGAGCTTAACTTCATTTTTCTCCCTTTGTTGCCTGGCAAGGAACAACAAACAACACCAGAAAGTAAAACGATAAATCAGTCATGACTAAAGAAATAATCTTAGTTAAAACTAATGGGAAAGCTAATTATAGTCATTTATCTTCATGTCAGATTCATTATTACAGCAAAGATCTTTTTGTGTGAAAGTGGTCTAAGTGTCCTTATGAGTAAGCAGTTCATGACCCATTGCACTGCTGAGGTAAGAATGCAAAACTGCAGCTTAACTCTGCTAAAATGTTTGTAAATAAAATATCAAATAAAATATCCAGATCTCTTGTTTTCCATAATAAAACTTTATGTATACATATTGTCCATTTTATATATGCATATACAGTCCATTATATATACATACATATATATATATATATATATATATATATATATAAAACTGAACTCCATGAGATATTTGTTCTTATGGGGACCTTTCTGTTTAAGGATAGTTTTCAACATTTAAGTCAAAGATGGTATTTCAACAAGACTTAGTGGATATTGTAAGAACAAGTTTAAACTGCATTTCATAGGACTTGTTTTATGCTACTTTCACATAAAATAATTTTTGAAATCTTTTTCTTTTAATGAACCTTTCTTTAAAAACCAAATCATGATGTTGATAAAATGTTCATTAAGTTTTGCTTTGTGATGTTAGGGAATACAGTGTCTGCCTGATGTCATACAAGTTTAAGAACAAGTTTAAACTGCATTTCATAGGACTTGTTTTATGCTACTTTCACATAAAATAATTTTTGAAATCTTTTCTTTTAATGAACCTTTCTTTAAAAACCAAATCATGATGTTGATAAGATGTTCATTAAGTTTTGCTTTGTGATGTTAGGGAATACAGTGTCTGCCTGATGTCATAATTGAGGTATTTCATGGTAAGATTTAAAGAAGCCTGGTATTGCCCAATGCCAAGGACCTGATCTCTATCTTTGTCAGGCCAACACATAACATTTTGGAGTTTGGCAAAGAACTGATCATATGTAAAAAAATACATGGGAAAGACTGTTTAAAGAGAAAACTACTGAAGAATCTCATGATGAAACCTGTGATAAAGAATAATGAATAGCAGAGGTAGGTTATTCAGGATTTATTCAGGCTCATGGATTGTGAATATGTAATGCTTATAACTGCATCACAGAGTTCTTAACATACTCTTCTACTTGCTATGCTTTCTACAGGGTAACATCTAATCTCTACTGGAATTGAATGACCAAAGAAGATGGTCCACATTAACTTTGATTTAGCCCTGAGACTGTTTACCAATAGATCCTTGTTTCACTATGCTTGTTCCTGTAAGTGAAAAGGCCTTCTCCATTACAAATGAAAAACTAATCTAATTATTTAAGGGTCCTTTTAGTGTCATGGTGAGCTCTTAGAGTCACTCATTCCTAATTTGAGTTAATACTGTACTTGTCTAGAGGCTAAAAAAGCTAAATTAGAAATACTTCCTCTCCATGGACTGGATGAGATATATCTCTGCATATTAATTAAAGTAGAACAAAGTCACTACCACTTTTGAAAATTGGTTCTGTTGCTGAAGAGCAAGCCTACGCCAGCAGATTAACTGTCAGTGTTGACCCATTGTAAATTTGGCACCAAGCTCATTTCTTTAATTCATACTATTTAACCCCTTGTTTTGTAGGTCCATGGCTGTGTGAAAAATAAAAATGCCTACCATTGGAAACTAGGAAGCATTGCAGATAAAAATGGTTGAAAATTCCAGTCTCCTCAAAGACTCAAGGTCATTGGAAACTTGTGGTCCTGTAAAAGCAAATCATCTACATTCAACAAGTAATGATTTAAGTGTTCTGGTGCTAAAAATGAAGAACAGAGTACTTGGAGTAAAAGAACAATAGCAAGACCAAAACCTGGTGGGAAAATATCAATCTCCCGGGGTCTCACAGGGTTTTGCAGCCCTCTTCCATTTCTGCTGCCTGCATTGTTCATTACTGCTTTCTGGAGCTAGCTCCTCAGGTACCTGCTTCTTACTTAGGTGAACATTCCATGTTGCTGTATCCTTTGTTTGCTAGATACTTACTCTAGCATTATTCTTGCTTATGTACCATCACAAGTAGATGATGCCTAGTTCTGCTTCTAAGTGTAGGTGTCTCTGAGACACTTAGACTTCAGAGGTAACGGCTCTCACACAGTGCATCTGGTTGAACTGGAGAAACATTTTCTTAGGAAGCCCAACTCTAGCACAGTATCTTAGAACCTCTCTTTTTTGAGTATTCTCTTATCAAATGAAAATTCTTAAATTATCATTGCACTGTAGATATAAAAAGAGTGGTATTTTGCCCACATTACACATATCTTATCCTGGTGCAATGTCCCTGGCTTCCTTAAAGGACAATTTAATTAATTAAACTTAAACAATTACAATTTCTTTGTCTGATTCACTTTGTCAGCACATAAACTCAATCAAGATCTCTTTCTCAGCATACTACATGTTTTTCACATCGAATCCTTTGCTTTTGCTTTCAATTGATTCTCTAAACTTTACCAAGTCTGACCAGAAATAACTGTGAAGCTTGATTGCTAAACTAACTTGAAATTCAGCAGACCTAGAAAAAGAGGATGAATGACATTTCTCTGCACACTTTCTCCTCTTCCTTTATTATTTCCAAGTCCCCAGATCATGGGATTGAAATATCCATACTCAGGGTGGGTCTCTTTCACTTTTTAATCATATCTGAAATTGTATCATGTATATACCCATGTTTAACTCAATCTCCATAGTGTTTCTAAATACAATTCTAAATTCTATATTATAATACTCAAATACTGTTTTCTATGGGTATTGTTTTGGAAAAGAAAATGCACAGAACAGGGATGTGAATCCAGGTCTGTTTTACTCTGTAGTATAGCTTCTTCAGTCATGAGGTGGCTCTGCTCCATTCAAGTTGCTATGAAAGATCTGACTTGGTTCATGTCCTTCCCTATTTATTAATTCTGTAAGGTTGTTTAAGCTTCATTCATCCTGGAACATCTCTGGAAATTCCCTCTACTATACTAGTTTCAATTTGTCCTCCAATACTGTCATGAGGCATTTAATAGAGGGAACCTTTACTGACTCACAGCTCACACACAAACAGTGTGTGTGTGTGTGTGTGTGTGTGTGTGTGTTCTGTGTCTGTGTGTGTATGTTGTATGTATATGTATATATATATTTGCAAAAGATTAGCTAGCATATGTAACCATGTCTCAACATATGTCCTCTCAAACATTCCTATAGCATCATGCCTGCTTTCTGTCATGCTCTCCACCATGGCTAGCATGTAATCATCCTCTGAAACTCTTACACCCACAAGTCAAGTCTTTTTTTTTTCTTTAAGTTGCCTTGGCCATGCTAACTTATCAGGCAATAGAAAAGTACCTAAGGAATTATGTTTTGTTTTGTACATTATGTAGGTCAATTTAACCTCAAATTTATGATCCTTGGGGTTGGAGAGATGGCTCAAGCATTAGGAACCCCTTTTGATTTTGTAGAGGACATCAGTTTAGTTCCCACAGAGCAACTTGGATCATTTATAGCCACCTATAATTCCAGATCCAGGAAATCCAATGTAAGGAGAAGGAACCAAGTTGAAGCCAGTTTGAGTAAAAGTTTCATTTTGAATAAAGGACAAATAAAGTTTAATTTCCCAAGACCTCCCTGGTTAACAGATATCTGCTTGGCAGATAAAGACATATACATGGGTGACTGACATACTGGTTGGCAAGTTGATAAACGAATGTTAGGCTAGTCACCATACCACAGTGGAATAAACCAACTAAGGAGAACTGGATAATTGTATCACACAGGGAATGTCCCAAGTAAAGTTCCCTATCCCTGAATGGATCTGGTTAGTAGAAAAATTTAACTATAACTTGGTACAGATATTGGTGGTTTTCAGAATTAAAAGCTCTTAACATTCTGGCTCAGTCAGAGGTCAGGTCTTGAGTATCTCTCTATGTCCCTGAGTTTTCTTTTTCTATTTACCTGGTGTTAAGTTGTGTTGGCTCTAAGTAGACCCTTAATGTCAACACCTTAACTGGTCTCCATGGACGTCCCACTGCACTCACAGATTCACAGAAATACACACACAACACACATACACACACACATCATACATACACACACACCATACACACTACATACACACACACATACACAGAGAGAGACAGAGAGAGAGACAGAGAGACGAGAGGGAGAGGAAGAGGGAGAGAGAAAGGGAGAGAAAGACAGAGAGAAATCTAAAAAAAAATTTCTAATCCTCTTGCCCAGCATGAGTCAAGACATAGACATGCATCCTAACGATGGGTACAAAGCTTCTTGTGCTTTCAAATAACATTGCACCAGATGAGTTCTTCTTCATGGACCATGTGCTTGTGTTTTGTTACCTACATGTGCACTGTAATGTAAGAGATTTGTCATGATTATGTTTGTTCTTTGCTCAACTTTTAACTCAAGCAATAAAATGGCAATGAGCTGTTTCCATGGTGTATACAGATTCATGTCTTTCCTAGGATCTAGATGATGTCACTATTTTAGACATTTAAATGCAGGATTACAAACGTGGTTTTCCATGGAGAGTTCTTTAGTAACTGAAGTGTTCATGTAGATATTTGTTCTTATCATTTTCTTGGTAGATAACTCAATTCTCAGAGACTTAGGCGTTGTTTCCAGTGTCCACATGTCTTTCAATAAGTCATTGTGTTGCATTTTATAAAATGGCAGAATAAGGTGGCATTCTGCAGCAGGGGCAGGACAGCTTGGCAGGCCAAACAAAGGGCAGGTTGATGTTCCACTAAACAATCAAACCATGTGACTACAACACATCAAATAGAAATAATATTAATTTGCCAGGAAAGGAAGGGAACCTGGAGAAATGTAGAGGCACAGAAGGGGCATCAGGTTTGTGAACAGAAGGACAGAGAGAAGAGAGAGAGGAAGAGAAGAAGAGAGAGGAGAGGAAGAGAGGAAGAAAGGAAGAGTCTGTCTAGGAACATACAGGGACAGAGCAAAATAGAAGATTGAGACAGAGTGTGTGGTAATAATAAGTGGCCTTCTTATACACTCGTTGTACCAATGGGTGGAGATACAAACTGTTGATAGTAGCTATTGGGTGGAGCCTAGAGGAATTGTCTATAAGCCAACACATTGTACATTTATTTATATGGAGATGTGATGTTAGCAAATCTGTGCCAGTTTTCCTGAGCAACAATGACTGAATCCTTTTAAGTACCTCAATAATTGGACCCGCCATTCAGTCACTTACAAAAGGATAACTGCTGCCATATTTCCTTTTATCATTTCTCTTACAATTAATACATTTTCCCTAAAATATTGAACTTCTTTCCTCAGATCTTAGAATGAAACCCAGAATCTGATTAATCTCTGTGATAGTTTGAATATGCTTGGCCTAGGGAGTGGCACTATTAGGAGGTGTGGACATGTGGAGTTGGTGTGGCCTTATTGGAAGAAGTGAGTAGGAGTTGGCTTGAGACCATCCTCCTAGCCAAATGGGAGCCAGTCTTCTCTGTTACCTTCCCAACAAGATATAGAGCTTTCAGCTCCTCCTGCATCATGCCTGTCTGGATGCTGCCATGCTCCTACCTTGATGATAATGGACTGAACTACTTAACCTGTAAGCCAGCTGTAATTAAATGTTGTCCTTATAAGAGTTCCTTGTTCATAGTGTCTCTCACTGCAATGAAAACCTTAACTAAGACAATCTCCTTAAATCTTAAAATGAGTACAATTCCAAAATATTAAATTGAATATGTACAATATGTATAAGAGCTCTCTTTAAGTTCCTCTTTGTCATTTGACTTAAACCCTGTGTTTGGGCTTAAAGTCTTCTTCTCTCTTGCAAGGGTCAAGTTGTTTCATTTCCTAATCTCTGCAACTCATTAATGATTTTCGTTACCTCTACTTTTCTTCTCATACCTACTTTTCCTGGAATATTTGAGTATAATCTTTACCTATTAAAATCCTTTATGTCTTGAAGCCGAAGACTACTTTCTTCTTATAAGCTACATTCAGCACGCACATCACATGTGAATTTTTTCCATTCTGACTGCTACCAGGTCTGGTTCTCTTGGCAAATAGATTCTGATTTGCATTGTTCATAGATAGTCCATCATTCCATGAAGTTTAATATATTTCCCCTCTTAAGCTTCTTATTTGTATTGTAATTTTCATTTTAAGTATTTCTAAAAGAAAAAGTGTGTTATTATAATTTACCCAAAGTCAGATTGTTAGATGAAGGTTTAAAAATAGTATGTTTAATTATTATAAGGATTATCATTTAAAAATAAAATAAGAGTGCACAATAAAATATACCAGGTTGAGATATTAGTATAGAGCTCACGACAGTGTCACTGTGGTATAGGAAATAATGCCTACTCTGGACTTGCTGGAAAGAGATTATATTTGTGAATTCACTCTTCCATTGTCTAATTTCTAGGTAACAACAAAAAGCACATCATTTCCTCATGATTTCTTCCTCAAATGGCATACAGAGGCAGAGATCCAGGACTTTTAATTATCAAAGGACAAACAAAAGAGCACCTGGCCTTCTGAGCCAGATTCCACTAACAGAAATTCCCTTGGACCCTCTTGTTCTGTCTTCTAAGAGTTGTCACTATGCTTCCTGCATGCCCCTCAGATCCCATTTGTTTGAGGTTATTTAATTGTTCCACATGTGGTGATGTTTATTTATTTGCCCACCAGACACCTGCACCTCCTTGAAGCTGTCTGTTTTATTCTGTTGTAAATAGAAAAAGGACATCACAGTGAGGGTGAAACACAAATCTGTCCAGCGAAATGTTTAGCTATCACAGTAGACAGCACATTGTTTTAATTTCACAGTCCACTGCAAACATTAGCTCATTAACCAACTAATTAAGAAAGAGGACAGCAGGGAGATCTGAGAGAGTGAACAGTGTCTACTCTGTCAGCAAGTAGAAGCAGTCCCTGGGACTTGAACTGTTGATAGACAAGTCAGGTCTGTCTCACCCCCACCCATGCCTGACTGTTAGCTCTGTGCTTCCTCCATAATTTCCATGTCTCAGGAAATCAAACAGGATCCCTGACTAAGGTGATAGAAGCAATTTTATATTTCAGGCTAGTTTTGCATTTTGAAAATTGAAGAAATGCATACAGAAAAAATATATATATTTTCTACCTCCTGCCTTCAATCCTCATACATTTCACCTGCTTCCCTGTGTGTGTGTGTGTGTGTGTGTGTGTGTGTGTGGTGTGTGGTGGGGAGCTCAAGAAAGACACATGACCTCTTCTCATTTTAATCTTAAGACATGATTTCAAAGAAATTATTAGAGGGTCATTGCAAAGGCAAAGTCATATGTAATACAAGAAATGAGGGAATAGAAATGTTTAAAAAGGTTCCTCATTAAAAAGGAATATTCAGGCTGCATTCTTAAGTCTATTTTAACACATAAAACCCAGACTTATATCTTCTCTTCCTTTGTAATTGTAACCCAGAGAGGAAACATAAGAAATAATGTAGGGGAAGAAACTTAACTGTGTGAATACTTTCACCAGGGCTATAATTTTCACCTTGCATAAAACATATTTTATTTTTTACAACACTGCAAGGATAATGCACTTTCTATGAGAAAAATTTGTAAAACATCATTGAGAAATAAATCAAAGAATCAAATTCTATTTCAGGCAATCTGATTCTCATGCATTTAATTTAATTCTGCCAAGGGAAATGAATATAGCCTTTGCAAATGGAGAGGAAGAAACAGTGGAGAAAGTATTCAAGATCTACTCTGATATTTCCACAGTGATTTGAATATCAAGATTTTTAATGCAATTATCACTTTGATATTTATTCAGAACAAAACATGAGACACTAGTAAAAAACAAACTAGGAACACAGATTCTACCACATGAACTTTTTTGAACCCATCTCAGAAGAGAGATTGTTTCTGAGACCCAGTGTCTACTAGATGCTACGGGTAGGGTATAAAATAACCACACAGCTAATAAAGGAGTGTCACAAACTTCAAGGCTTTAGGATTGACTTGATTTGAGTGACAGGAACCGGAGAAAACAGGTACACATATAGGAAATCTGGGATCTGGTTGTCGTGAGCTCAGAATGTGTTTATTATACACAGCTGAGCAGAAGTGGCTTACTTTATCTCTGCAGTGTTTTAGGGGAAGGTCTCAGGCTACAATCATCTAGAAAGAGAAAGCCACAGTTAATACTTCATACACATGCTGTCAACATTCATACTTGGACTGCTGTGAGGTTTTATCATTCTACTGATCTTGACCTAGGGAAAGCCTGGTCATTCCCAAGGGTCTGACACTACAATGTCCTTGACATGACCATATTCCTGCTAACAATACACATTTACTCAGGATCCCATCCATGCTCCTCTAGGTTATAAGTAGCATTCCTCAGTAGAGAAATACCTTTGGTGCATCAGAAAAATTTGGCTGAGCTTGCACATTTTGGAAGCTCTGAAAATCAAGCCTAGTAAAGGCCTCCAGTTCTGCAACATTATGTCATTTCTCACTCTTGAAAGGCATACAGCTGAGTTACAAAACAAAACCACAAGCATAAAATCATATTGTTTTAAGTAAATTTCTAATTTTGGGTTGGGTCATGATCATTGCAATCTTGGGGCACATGTTACTGGTCTCAAGGCAGATTCATTTTTAATGCCCTTCCTATTTTTGGTGGTTTTGCAAGATTTTAATATTTTGTCAATGTGTAAGCTGACTTTTTACAAGACATGGCAACAATACCATAAAGTCAAGTAAAAAACATTGTTGGTTTATGGCTAAGAGATAATGAATTGAAACTTGATACAAAAATACTGAATATTTATAAACTAAAATTATAAATTGTATAATAATTATAAATTATTATAGTGTTATCTATATGTAATTATAAATAAAAGAATACTATATGATTAATGGCATATAACAATAATTACAATTCTCCCAATGTCTTTACCCTAACTATTGTAATCTGTCAAGATATTCAAGATAAATAAATTTGTGTACATGACTGAAGACTGACCTAAGCACATACTATATTTTTTTTTATTGAGCAGTGTCATAGAGTATGCCATTTCAGAATGTGGTATATAGTCAGTGAATGCAATCCTCATAAAAATATCTCCATTCTGATCTATAAAATTGTTCTCTAAGAATGGAGAGGTGACTCAGGGGTATTTTTTGCAGTGGATAATTTTGATTGATTACCAGCAGTAATGATTGGCTGTTCACAATGGCCTATAACTCCAGCACCAGGAAAATGACACTCTCTTCTGGACTTCACTGGATATCTTTATTCATTAGTATACATATTCATACAGATAAAATCAGTTAAAACTGATGGTTTGCCTTATTTTTAGATTGGAGAGGACTTTGTTTGCATTCCATTTATGCGTCAACCTTATTTAGATTGTTTCCCCTCCTTTCTTATTCCCCTCCACTCAGAAATGAAATCAGGGGCTAAGATATTTTTGTGTACAAATATATAGCCTTCTTTTACTTTATAGTTTACCTTTCTAAGAATGTAAACCATTGACGTAATTTTGTCCACATTGAAGTCAATCCAGACAGGCAACAAAAGCTTATAGGAAAAACATATATTCTGTGTATTCTGTTTATATATTCTAGAACCTTCATTTTTCTCAATAATAATTCATGAAATATTTTAGAGGAATGTATTACTTTATGTAATGAAATGTTAAGTAAAAGGGAAAATAGTGAGTTTCTATGTTATAAAAAAGTGACTTAATCTACAAGAAGATGATCTGGTCTTTAAGGTTAGTAGGCTTTTTCTTTTCATTATAAAAGATATTGTCTCATTATGAAAAATATTGCTGATCTTTTCTGTATTTTGGAGAAAGTCCTATAAGAAAAGGCCATGCCATGGTGTCTGAGATTGAGAGAGAATCATATTTATATTGCCATCATTTGTATGAAAGGAATGGCAGAGTAAGAATGGTTTTGTCTAGAGTTTCCACTCACATGCATCCATCTTTTCCAGAGAGATTTTACATTTTAAGACCTAGGTGATTTGTGTGGCTTTGTTGCTGATTTTTTAAATTTTTTTTTGTTTTGTTTTGTTTTTCTAGCACACATTCCCAATGACACTGGGACTAAATGACAGGATAATAAATTTGCAAATAAACTTATATTATAAACTAACCATCAGTCTTTCACTAAATCACTATCAGTATGATGATATATAATAAAATCAATAAAAAAGATCCTTAATGGTCAGTAAGTTATAATTCCAGTCAGCTCATTTAAACTTTTTAAAAATAATTTTTGGACTACATCATAAAATATTTCTTTATATTGAAGAAAGCATTTCTAATTAGAAACACATTAAGCCAAGAACTTGTTGAAGTAATTAATTAAAAATTGAACTCTTGATCAAGCAGACTATCTAAGCTGCAGTGGCTCTGCCTAGCTCAGTTGCCATGTTATGTGGCTGGAGGCCATGTGAGCATCACAGCTAAAAACGGCCAGCCAGAAACACCAGCCCTGCCACCCATGAGACATCAGCGTGGGAGATGGCTCTGCCAATCTTCCACGCTGTCTCTACAAGGCTGGATTGTGCCCAGACCACCCTGCCATCCACGCGGGCCTGGTAAAAACGAGACTCTAAACCTTAAAGATTAATCAAAGGTTTTAATATTTTGTAATGCTCAATAACAATATGTCCATACAATTAGAAGTATTTCCCAATTAGCTAACCTAAATATAAGTGTTAACCAGAACTGCTCTCCATACCTGAATGGCTCTACATCCTCCTACATCTCTCTGTCTTTCCCTCGCCTCCCTCTTGCTCTTCTTTTTCCTCTTCCTCTCCTTACTCCTCCCACCTTAGCTCCTCCTACAAGACTTTAGATTATATAAAAGTAATCTCTATTTATTTGAGAATATTATGCTTTATAATTTATCATTCATTTCATGTCTGAGATTTTTTTCTTCAGTTTTATGCCATGTCCAGATTGAAATAATTGCTGCATTTGGAAATCTTAGTTTTTATTAGAGAATGGTCAAGAATATCAGTAAAGAGATTCTCACTTGAGTTTTTTTCTCACTCGATTTTTTAATTAAGGCATGACACCAACTTGGTTCTCGCTATTAAATTCATGCTCTGCTGACCTGATGAAAAAGCAACTGTTGTAATTAAAATTGAAAGTTTCCCTGAAAGGGATGCAACATAAATAAGTATTTGAAGGAACTATTTCAAACAGTGATATGGGTATTGATCTCAGACTATTGTACCACATCAAAAAGTATATGATGATAGACAAATGTTCTCTAATTTGCAAGATCTACTCTAAAATTATAATTTCTTAGCAAGAGCTTTCATTCCCTCTAAAACAAAATGTGTGCGATTTTTTAAATAAAATTTGCTATTCTTACAGGTTGCTTTGTTGTTGGCATGAATTATGTGTATGTAATGAGGTTTTACTTTTTCTCTATTATGAATCTGAGGCTAGTCATTGCACTTTAATAGCTTCTTTTCTACACAAGTCAGCAAATTCTTTTTTTCTAGTTGAGTCATTAAGTATATAACAGATGTTTAGTGGGTAGCTCATTGAGGGCACAGAAATCTTAAACAATAGTAATTAATTATTTGGAAAATAAATGCACAATAAAAACTAGGGTAATGACTCAGTGAGTAAAGTGCTTTCTACATAATCATGGGGACCTGAGTTCAGATCTCAAACTATATAAAGACTGGCCTATTAGGTAGTGAAAGTGTTCCCAGTGCTGGGAGGCAGAGACAGAAGTTGCCCTAGGGCACACTATCCATGGGATCTGTCAGCTGGATAGCTCAGTGCCTTAAGTTTTTTGTTGCTGGGTTAAATTATCACAATCAAAAGCAACTTGGGAAGAAAAGTACTCTGCCAAGTGAACTATATCTCTGATGCCCAGTTTCATGTTTTCAGTGGTATTATATTCTAGTTGAGGTCTCAGTTGCATGATTTTCTATCTGTCCTAACAATTCAATGACCCAGGGTCTCCTAGCTAGTATGTGAAAGGAAATGAGTCTCAAATGTTTGATTGGCATCATCTGGTTTCAGAAAGCTGTTCATTTCTTTAACCTGAAATTGTGTTAGATTTATGTTGTTAAATAAAAATGAATAAGGAGACTTTGTAGCAAGAAAGGTAATCCAGTACCTTCAGAATGTATACTTTTTAATGAAATTAATGGATTTCTTCTCTCAGGTACAAAAGATCTGATAAAACTGAAGATCAGTGTTAGTCTTCTTTGCTAATTCATCAGTGTGAGAAGAAACGGTATTTTAATTATTTGGTTAGAGGGATTCTATGCAGTTAAGCTTATGTACAGCCTTCAGCATACATAGCATGTGTACTATTTTAATGAATTCAGTGTACAGCTAACTAAAAGAGAAGGCTATGAATTTAACCAACCACTTAAGCTGTTTACTGTCAACTGTACAACAGGCTACTTATCTCCCCAGTTATTGTTTCACTTGGCCCAAAGCTGTATGTATAGGGAGGCCTTCACATTCTGTCTCTTATAGTATGGCAGAAGAGCATTTAATCATTCACACATTGAAATGATCCATTTGGAAATGTCTGCCCTGGCTCGCAGGGCCTGAACAGGGACTGGGGACCACCTGGAAGAGAATGGTGGGCAAGAGATGTGAAGAACGGACAGCAAGTCAAGAGGTCTGATCAAGCTGACAAATTTGTATTGTTCCCACACAGGTTATATACTCATAGAATCAGGATGTGGGGTGAGGGGTGTAGAGTTGGGTCGCTTTGTCTCTGGGGAGTGCAGGTGTTCTCAAGACCAGGATATTGGCTGGGTAAAAAGTTCAGCAAGGTAAAAAGTTCAGCAGAAAGAACAGAGCAGAATGAGTTGCTAGGCACCTCTCCACAAGATCTATAGCTATTTTTCTCAACTGGGCTAGTACTATTCCACAGAGCCAGGACTTTGTGCCAGTAAGCACATATGGCTGACAAAGCAGTTAATGTTTAAGCAAGATTGCTCCTAATATCTCCCCCTTTTCTTTGTATAGAAGGACCGTGACAATTTTAATCTTTGTCAAGCTGAGGATAGAGACCTGACTCCAGTAATTAAAGGGGACCTTGTAATGGTTCTGGTCCTCAAGTGTTGTCCCGTGAGGCATTGGGGCCATACTCATCCTGATGTCTTTTTCCTGGAGAGGGGATAGTTTGGATACAACCCCTATGCATTCAGGATTGTCCCTCAGGGAACCCAGAACAATATTTTTATTTTTTGTTTTATATTCCCTTGCAGTGCTATGCCTCGCAGCCTAAGCAAGAACTTAGATGCCAGTCAGAGGGGGTTCCAGGTAACCCCCCTCTACTTGGTCTAGGGGCGGGAGTCTCCTTTTTTAGGTTGGGTGGAGATGGGTTTTGGGAACACCCTGGGTGGAATATCAACCTCATCTTGAGTCTCTTGGTCCTCCATAGCTAACTTATGATAATGTACCTGGATAGGTTTTGCTGTAAAATTATCTATCTGTTGTTTTACAAAATTGTTAAGTCTGTTAAAGGCCCAGAGACCAAGAGAAATAAGCAAAAGCAACTCAACTAAGGTCCCAAAATGGAAGGAAGTAGGGTTCACAACGATGGAGAGGTTGAAAACCAGTTTTTATACTAGCTGTCTTCTTTCTCTCTCCCTCTTTCTGTCTTTTCTCTAGGCCTTCTCTGACATTTCTCATGCTCCCTTTGACCATCCCTGTCTTGTCTAATAAAAGCAACATTCTTCTTTAAGAGCTGCACATAGCCTTCCCTGTTGTAAAAAGAGTAAATCAAATCCTGTGCAATTTTGGAGGACGACTTCAGCTAAGGAGGAGAGGGAATCGAAGAGGTCATCAATGCCTTGTTAGAGACTTGGACATCTCTGTCAATGGTGACACTGAGTTCTTGATACCTAGACTTGGAGAGAACACATGAAAAACTGCCATCCCCACACCTATGGCACTAATGCCTAGGAGGGCTGAAATGGTGATGGCAATTAGGGGCTCTCTTCGCTGGTGAACAGCGAAGGAGGGGAATTAGTAGACTGATCCCACAAATGAAAAAACTCTTTTGAATGATACTAAATCAGTCGAGGGACCAATTGTGCAAGAATGTAAAAATCGGAATTTTTTGTAGAAACAAAGGCATTAGCAGAGAGACAGGGGGTGAGGCCATCAAGGCAAACCCACTAGGTATCATTTGGGAGAACTAAATACTGCCTACTAATATCAGGTGCCAGGGTAATATTACAAAGGTGGGCATACTGTGAAGAGGGTGTATTAGAAGTCACACAGAGGCCCAATCCGGAGACCTGAGAGAGGGACAAACCATTCCACTCCCTGGGTTGTCAATGGCAATGGTGGAAGTTATTTGTAGGGATAAAATGGCCAGGAACAGCAATGTCTTCATAAAAAAGTGGTTGAGAATGATACCACAGCCAGCAGTTATCAACAGGATCGGGGAGGTGGCATTGAGTATAAAGAAGGTTTGATTCACTAGGGTGAGAATAAGGTTCTTGGTCTGAATGAAGGGGGAAGGATAGGTTATGGGAGCAAGGGAAGTTTCTGAGGTAAAGGTAGGAGTAGTTCCTATAAAAGATGGAGGGTCAGGTTTTTTCGGTTGCTGTGGCTGGGAGACTAGAATCTAATTGGGACAAATAGGGACTGGCGATTTGACATGAACGGGTTCTTTGAGGAGCTTAATGGTAAAGGTGAGGTCAGTATCTGTGCCTGATTGATAATGGTGAGACCCCATGAGAATCCCTGTGCCCAATCTTTGGACTTAGCATCATCTGTAAATCTAATGGACAGGGGGAGGCACCACCCAAGGTGACACGGTCAGAATTTTTACAGGGAGGATTGGCATTTAAAGAGTTTTGGGGGTGCGAGAAATTCTGTGAGACAGTAATATAATCTCAGGAGGAGGTAGGATTCCAATAGACCACCCTGATGTCTCACAACCCAGCTGGCTCAATAAAGATCAGTTTTGCCACCACACTATGATGAAAAGAATGGCACAATGGTGCCTAGGAAAACGTAAAAATCTGTATCTTGAAGTAAGGTTCTCCTGATGGAATTATTTGAATGACCAATGAACTGAAATCAATAAATTGTGAGGATTAAAACTCTGAGTGTTGGACATATTATCCTCTGGGGCTTTGTATAAGTCTAGCTGGTGTTCAAGACCCCAAGGGGCTGCCGCTCCCTGTGCTAGTTTACAAAGATCAGGAGTAAAGTGTACGGCCACCAAATGTTGGAAGTTGCCCAGACAACATCATTTCTTTCTGAGAGAACGTCCCAAGTGTAATCCCAAGGGATGTGTATACTATTAGGAGATTTGGGTGGAGGCAGTTGAAGATTAATGGTTATTCCAGTCACCCACAGGATCAGAGTATCCTCGCCTGAAGCAGCATCTGGAAAAGAAATGAGATTTGTAGATCTTGGGCTTCAGCTCTGCAACCAATCCCACAAAACCCAGAGGAAGCAGGGCTCCCAGGAACTCTAACCCCGGCAGTATCTTAGGTAAGAAGACAGCAATACCTGCCTCAAGCAGGGAGCAACTGGGACCTACTCGGACCCAGGAATTTACTCCTGGCCTGGGGCACAGGTTCCTTCAGCTCAGTGCCCAAGCACTGAGCAGATCTTCGGCTTCATCTCTAATCCTAGCAGCAACACTCACCCAAACAGTTCTGATATAACCAAGGTAACAGGAAAGACAGGCTCCAGTCAGAAACAGCACAGGTAGCACTAAGGAGATCCAGATGGCTAAAGGCAAGTGCAAGAACATAAGCATCAATAACCCAGGGTACTCGACATCATCAGAACCTAGTTCTCCCACAATAGAAAGTCGTGAATTCCCCATATCACCAGGAAAACAAGATTCAGATTTAAAAATCACTTCTAATGATGATGATATAGGACTTTAAGAAGAACATAAATAACACTCTCAAAAAAATTGAGGAGAACACAGGTAAACAGGTAGAAGCCCTTAAAGAGGAAACACAAAAATCCCTTTAATTTCCTTTAATCTCCAAGTATTAATTCAAGTATTAACAGAAGAATGGATATTTGTGCAGTAGCGGCATGTGGAATATGGTTTGAAATGCCTCATGGCTTCCTTGCAGATGACCCTTCTCCATCAGTGGCCTGTAAAGGGAATGAATGTGTTTGGAAGAAAGCGTATTTATTGTTCATGTTTGTCAAAATAATGCTTGGAATACTTATAATCCCATCAGAGGTTGATTCCAGCTTAGATTTTATGTTTTCAATGGTATGTCCCCACTATTTAACTAACAGTGGCATTATACACAGACTGATCCTACTTGTTTGAATGTAAAGTCAGTATGTACCCAAATATCACTGTGAATAGCATGCCATTGGAAAAAATGGCTCTAGCCTTCTTGTTCAATGGTTCTAAGTATTTTACTTTTTCCAAATGGTTCTTTAAAAAAAGTATGGGAAGACATTTGAGACTATTCAGCCTTCTGTGGGGATAAATGTCCAGACCACTCACATAAATACAGAGGATTTTATTTCCTGATGGCATTCAGTGAAAATACATGCCATTGCTTGTGACATGCATTTCAGACTAAAGCTCAGCCTAGAGCTTTTACTTCAGCAGACCTTGACCCCCAGGAGAATGATTTCATTTCACACAACCTCACTGCATCACCTCTGTCACAGGTTGGTGTTCCCCTGACACAGGAGCTGCCTTGCTCAAGGCAGGGCTGTCAATATAGGTATTTGACTGAATGAGAGGAAGATGTCTCAACAGGCAGGCCGTTTTAATCATGTAATAAGACACATGTTTTTTGAGCAGACTTTACTCTTGGTCTGATGCTAGATATATTTCTATCAGATTTCCATGTTGTACAATTTAGATTTTGACATTACATTGCTATTTGGTATTGTGACCAAAAATAACTTGAGTAATGATGAAATGAAGAATGGAATGACATTAAATAATCATTAAATGAAGAATAGAAATGACAAGGTAGATATGTGAGTATTTTCCAAAATTCAGGACCCCTTTTTTTTTTTGGTTTTTTGAGACAAGATTTCTCTGTGTGGCCCGGGCTGTCCTGGAACTCACTCTGTAGACCAGGCCGGCCTCAAACTCAGAAATCCATCTGCCTCCCATGTGCTGGGATTAAAGGCATGGGCCACCACCACCTGACAACCACCAATTATAAATTAATTCATCACCTTAAATTAATTTTCATATATCAATCTGCACACACATTAATTGATATTCACACTTGCTAGAAAACATGAAGTAGAAAAATTAACAGTTAAGATGCTATTTAGGAAAAAGGAAAAAGATACAATCCACAACATTGAGAAATAGTAACAAGATATAGTGCAAAATCAAATATCTCAGCATACATAATTTGTGTTTGTACATTAATTATAATACAACATTTAATGGGCTTTATTATCTCATAAATTAAGGATAATAGTAGTAGTTTCCAATATAACTCTGAAGAACATAGATATAGAAGTCCTCAAAATACTATCAGTTATAATTCAATAGTGTATCAATAGGATTATATACCATGTGCTAGGGTATTTACACCTGAAATATAAAATGGTATATAGCATTTTGAATAAAGATAGTATTACATTATATAATCAATAGATGGAAAGATTGCCAAACTCTGATAAAATTCTAAAGAAAGCACAAGAGACAATTTGAATTTAGAATTCAAGACATATGGAATCACACATGCCGTGGAAGATCACTAGTTGTAAATACCAATCTTTCAAGTCTGGACATACCACTGTGAAATGTCAGGCATGGCATTTGAATCCATGGCCTTCAAATTTTGTTCATAAATAAATTAGTGGAAGTTTGGGTTACATGCTTTAGCATTCTGTTCCATATTTTATCATCTCAAAATTAAAGAAAAACATAAAGATTTTAATATGTGTTATTTCAGATTGATGTAATTATTACATGCAAACTCATGAAGCTAGACTAGCCATGAAAGAGGTTCCCTTGAAATATGAAGACTATTAATTTTGTAAAATTCTTCTTATTTTCATAAACTTAATATTTTAGTGTGGGGTGCAATACATCATCAGAAACCTAGGAAGAAAGAACAGACTGGGACTATAATCACCTCCTCTTTCAATAAGTCATGTCATTTGGAAGAAAGAAAAATAGAATAATTAGAGGAACATGACAGCCACTGACACATTTGCTCTCTGATTATCTGTTAAGGTCTATTACAGGTGGGCGTAAGACCAGAATTAGAAATAACATGTTTTTTTCTAGGTGTTGAACTGATTAACAAACTTAAAGCTCAATGCTGAGTTTAAATTTCTTTAAAATTTAATTTCACAGAAAGTTTAATACTGAGGACAAATTTATCACAGAACTGAAGAAATAATATTGAACAAGTATGTTCGATAATTTCTCAAAGCACTTAGTATTCATGTCCCTAAAAGCTTGATAAACTCATTCTGTAAACTGTCCTTTACAACAAAGAAATGTGAAATTCAGTTTGTAATTGACTCTGGCAAATCTTACAAATACAGTGCATTGTTTCATTAAGATGAATGTCTATCAGTCAGGACCTATGCATGTATTTTGAGTACTATTGATACACATTACCAGACTGTGTGAAAGGTCAACACCAAGGAGCTGAAATATAGCTCTGCACAGCAGTGACACTAGGTTTGGTTCTTTGTACTAAAATAAGGGGATGAGGTGGTGTTAGTGCCTCTAAGATTTGTGGGTTTGATATGTAGAATGTCACCATAACAGGACTCAAAGGGAGGGACATTAGATGAAATGCCCAACAGTGGGGAGAGGGAACTCATAGAGTCCACCTCCAGTAGAAGGACATGGCATCAGTGGAGGGATGGGGTTGCCATACCATAGTCAAAAACTCTGACCCAGCACCTAACCAGCAAAAGACTGGAGGCTGTAGGGAGTTTAGAGGTCTGGTGGGGTGTGGTATGAGGGCATGGGGACATCCTCTTGGAGACAGCGAGACATGGAGGAGGTATGGGATGTCAAACAGTTGGAGGGTGGGTCAGGAGGGGAATAAAACCTGGAGTGTAAAATAAATAAATAAATAAATAAATAAATAAATAAATAAATAAAAAGAAGGAAATTGGGACAAAAATGATAAGACTGAGGGAAAGGCAGTCAAGTGATCATCCCATCTTGGAATCCTTCTCAAGGGAAGGCTCCCAGGCATGGCACTATTACTGATGCTATGATGGACTTTGGGCTTTCAGACAGAATCCTAGCATGGTTGTCTTCTGAGAGGTCCAACCAAGCAGCTGACTGAAGCAGATGCAGATACTTGTACCCAACCATTGGACTGAAGTTGGGACCCCTGTGGTTAAATTAGGGAAAGACTGGAAGAATCTGAGTAGGAGGGCAACCCCATAGGAAGACTAGCAGTCTCAACTAACCTGGACCCTTGAGATCTTTCAGACACTGAGCCACCAACCAGGCAGCAAACCACGAGCTGGTCTGAGGCTGCCAACACATATATAGGAGAAGACAGCCAGGTCTGTCCTCAGTCAGAGAAGATGTGTCTAACCCTCAAGAGACTTGAGGCCCCAGGGAATGGGAAGGCCTGGTGCAGGCATCCTTTTGAAGACAGGGGAAGGAGGGCCTGAGGGAGGATGGACCAGGAAGGGGGAACAACAATCAGACTGTAAAAAAAAAAAGTCAAATAATAAAACAAAAATAGAAAAAAGAAAGAAAAATACTAAATAAATAAATAAATAAAAAGAAATCAGGAGGTCTGGAAATTTTAAATTTGGAATTCTAGGCTACACCTAAAATATACATGGGTGCTTGCCTTTTTAATAATAAAGTTATTCTTTCACTATTTCTCAATAATGCTTATTTGTGGTAAATGGCAAAAGCTGAAAAAATTGTTAAAAGTAATTCCACTCAATTTAAGCAAAGAAATCCCTACAAAAACCCTTTGTTTCTTTGTTTCTATCTTTCCCATTTGCACTCTGGATATTAACCCCAGGGCTTTCACATCTTAGGCAAGTTTTCTTCCATGGACATTCATCCACCTCAGAAGAGTATTCATTTAAAGCCCCCTTGTCTTTAATCTCTAGGCATAAATGAAATAAGAAAAATAAGAGTTTGAATACTGTCTTCATATCTTCTTGTACTGATTATGTTAGTCAAAGAGGAAGTACATAGTGTTATGTTCCTACAAGAAACATCAGTTTTCTTTTCAAATAAAGAAGGAGAATCAAGCACTTGGTCAGCAACAGATCATGGAAGTTCTATTCAATAAGATATGTGGCATGATAGTAATGATGATGGAGATGATTTTCTCCTACAACAGTATTAGAGCATTAAGATTTTAATCCATTGTCCTTTCCTACAAAGATATTGGAAATTAATAGTGTGAATCATCTGACTGGAAAAATAACATCCAATGCAATAACAGGCTGGGGCAAGGCAACTACTTCATTAGTAGTATGGTGACTTTTCCTCCATCAATACATATTTATTTCAAAATAAGTCTCTTCTAGTCCATTGCCTGATCATGTGACTAAAATTGACTCCCTCAATACAAACAACCACTCGTAGCTTTTCAGGTTTTAAAGTGTTAAAGTTAAAAAATGCAGTATGCATTTTACTTAGGTTTATAAATTATGTTTCCTTTACTGAGATCATTTTCAGATGATCATGAATGTTGACAACACATGCTTTGCAGAAATGTACAGTTTCCTTCCATTCAGGAGCTCTAACTCAAGAATGTCCTTTCATGATATGAAGCTTTATAATGAAACAGACATTATTCTAACAGCTACTCTGTATTTTTAATTTGTTACATATTAATTTTTATCCTTAACATCTTTAGGAGCCCTAATATGTAGCTTAAGTTATGTTACTCCCTTTACAGAAGCACTAAAGGCTCAGAGTTTGTGGTGCTGCCCATGACACAAAGTATACCAGAGTGGCAGAGTGGGAAACAGAGTAGGCACTAGACATCCTTGTCACTGTGGAATATACTGTAGAAAGTGGGACTTGCTGTTGCCAAGCAATTTTGAAAATCACTTATAAAAGTTTATTTGTGTAGCAAAGAGCTCCTATCCTGGGGTTCTTAATAATACTTCATCATATTTTCAAATGAAGACTGAGTACTAAGTGGATTATGGGATATTCATATGTATGTGTTGTTGGAACTGAAATTTGACATTTTTTTCAACTTTATTGTGTTTTTCAAAGTCAAATGAGCATAGAAATGCATGGGCTTCTATTTAAGGAGTCTCAACTAACTCTTAAAAAGAGCTGCAGTTTGGGGAATTTGGAGGAGCAAAAATCATCTAAAAGGGCATTAAGAAATTCTGTGACAGGGGAAGTGGATGTTCATATATTAAAATGCATCAGTTCAGATGACAAGAGATCTTTTGCCTAGAAGATATATTTACTGAAATCAGTAAAGGAAGTTACCCATTTTATATGTGAGCAGAGAAGCTGCAAGGGGCCATAAATTTTAGTTGATATGAAGAACAGATCTTGGAGTTACAGACAGTTGTGAGCTGCTATGTGGGTGCTGGGTTTTGAACCCAGGTGTTCTGGAAGAGCAGTTCATGTCCTCAACTGTTAGACCATCTCTCTAGCCCTATATGAAAAATAGAGACAGGAGTCCTAGTGTGAAAAGGGAGAATGGAAAGGGATGATAGAGTGGTTACAGACATACTTTGGTCTTTGAGGGAGAATTTCTGAAACCTGGCATGAGGCCACGAGAATAGAACAAATTAAAAGTGTACTTTATTCTTTAACTTAATTTTTATTTTTGTCAATTTCTTACTTAAACACATGTGTATTCACACTCCTCTTCCAATTGTGTTTTCTTATCCTCTCCAAGTCCTGTCAACAACCTTCTATTCACCAGCTAGTTAGTTTTCTTCCTGTTTCATGTGGATTTGTGTGTGTGAACACGTGTGTGTTTGTTTGTATGTATATCATACATTTAGTGACATTTCACTAGCTTTGCTCCATGTCTGTTTTTAATATTTACTGAGATAGTTTGGGAAAAGCTGAGTTCCTTTATAATGAACTCAGCTTCATTATAAGAACACAGAAGAAACACTGGTTTTTATAATCCGTATCCTGAGTTTCCAGTGCTGTGACTGAACCCAGAGCAGACTCTACTAAGGCAACTCATCACCCACTGAACTCCATGTCAAGGATCTTAAAATTTTGGGAATGCTGCTTTATACTCTTCATAACAATGGACATTAACACCTCATTTAAAAGTCTCATTTAAATATAATAAAGCAAATTCAGACACATAGATTTTATGTTACTAAAGCAATGTTCTTTTTATTCTTATACATGGCATAACTAGACTAAAATAATAATACTTTTATTCCTGCCTATTGTGTTAAAGCTTGTCTTTAACAACATCAACATGTTGGCAGCCAATGTACATGTCTCAAAACTGAAAATGGACCCCCAGACAGAGTTATTAAATTAACAGACTGGCAAGCCAATGACAAGTAAGATTTTGCACAGAGCTTTATCAACCTAAGACAGAAGTACATTGCTTTTGATAATGCATATTCCGTGACAGGTAAGGAATGCATTCTTGTTAGAATGACCTAACACAGACTCAGTCTTGTTTATTAAATAAAAAACGGGGAGAAGTAGAGAGCTTTTGGGGCTGCTTGGCAAGAATCTGACATGGGCCAAGGACAAGAAATGGGCTGCCTTGCAGGAATATGATATTGGCCAAGGACAAAGAAATGGGCTTCAGGCAGGAATATGATATTAGGCTATAACAAAGAAGTAATTTCAGGCAAGAATCTAAATCTTAGGCTAGAACAAAGAAGTATTTTCAGGCAGGAATCTAAATTTTAGGCTAAAACAAAGAAGTAGGCTTCAGACATGAAAATGACTTTGGGCTAGGACAGGGAAGTAGACTCATATATGTTGGTCATCCAGATAAGTCCTTAAAAACAGAGATCATGGGAGTGATCATGGACCTTTGTTTATTGCCTTGCTTGTTCTATGACTATTTATATTTATTGTTTTGCTTGTTCCTTGACTATTTGCATCTATTGTATTGCTAGTTCCTCAACCTAGAACTGACCTTAATACTTGCATGTAATTAAAATGGTAAAAAAGCAAAAATGAGGAGGGGGAATGGGATCAGGGTTTTCTAGGGAGGGAAAATGGTGAAACAGGATGTCATCTGAAATGTAAATAAATAAATATTCAATAAAAAAGAAAGGTAAAGAATTGCCCCCTTTGAGCTGATGTTTGAAAGGCAAAGTCCATTATTTAATGATTTCTACCAAAAGATGACCAAATATGAACAACTGGGTGAATGACTTCTGTGTCACATGCTCTAAGTTTAGTCTTTTCTCTATTGTCAGTGAAATACAATGCATCCGAGAGGTAAAAAGCAAGTAGGGAAATCAATCCACTTTTCTGTGCCATTAGAATCCGTTTTCTTTTTCTCTGTGG
This sequence comes from Mastomys natalensis, assembly GCA_021653895.1. Lineage (NCBI taxonomy): Eukaryota > Metazoa > Chordata > Mammalia > Rodentia > Muridae > Mastomys > Mastomys natalensis. The sequence goes on along the minus strand of JAJTUV010001210.1, from coordinate 740,630 downwards.
ATGTAAAACCAAAGAAATTGCTGTATTCATGGTTCCATAGTCAACAATGGATTCCGAATCAAGACCAGCTCAGCTACATTTCTATGACAATAGTATTCATCCACAACAGTTACTGTGAAAACCAGTGGTGAGTAATACTTCCCTCAAAATATATGGTTATGTTTTGAAGATGCAGTATGATCTAGGGGTAGAAGGCAGGGCTGGAAAAGGATGTAATATCAACAGTAGGTTTACTGTGTTCTGATGGAACTTTGCTCACAGAAATAGGAAATAAGCCAGATTTGGGGAACAGGCCATGTTAGAGAGAGCCCTCTGTTTCTGGTGCTCCATGCCATCACTGTGGTCATCCTCTAATGCTTCAGTTGTCTCCTGAAATTGCTTATATAAAACTTACATCTATAATTTTGCTAAGATTCTCCATGAAGGAGAACATTTGTATTAATCATGTCCTTTATTGCTAAGATGATGCCAGATGCAGAGTTACTCCTGAAGACTTAATTATCTACCCTCTTTTTGTTTGTTTTTGTACATCATCACACACATTCATAGATGGAGAAAAATGGACACCATTTTCAAACTGGTTTCATGATTATACATCCATTTTTGTGCTCTTTTTCTTTCCTATAACCTAGAAAAGAAAATCCCCTGCTCATCTCACTACCCCAAGAGACACGAGAGCAACAAAGAGCAGATAAAGATCTAATATGTGTCAGTGTCACATCCATAATATTATTTTTTGAGAATTTTCATGCATATAATAGTTTGAACAAATTCATACATTTTCTTATCTTCAATCTTATCTTTTTTCTCTCCTTTTTTTCTTACATCTTATTATTTTTTATCCCCTCCAACTTCATGGATTATTTTTAAATGCACTGCATCCAGTTCATGCAGAAAATAGGTGCATGGGTGCAGAGGCATGGGTAGCCTCTCAGTGGATGCAACTCTGGAGGAAATTGAACCTTCCTGTTCCAGGAGCCATCAGTTGTCAGTAACTCCTTAGATTGGGAAGATATATCATGAGTGCCATCCCAACAGTTTTTGGGATTCGGCTATCTTGATCTTGAATAGATCTTGTGTATCAGACACAGCTGCTGAGTTCATGTGTACAAAGGCCTTGTCATGTCCAGAAAGAAATGTTTCACCACCTGATGGCATTTGTGAATCTATGCTTTGCCAGGAAATGAGGAAACGATCTGGAGTGCCCTGTTCTCTTTGTTGCTGGGTTATTTGAAGTTTCAAACATAAGATTGGTTAAGATTCTATACCACATGCAAACAAGTACAGTCCCATTTTCTTAACCTTGGACCACCTAAAGGATTTCATGGATGCTGTTATCAGTTTAATTGTCCATGGTGAACCTGCATTAGTAACTATCAGAGTCACAGTCTCCTCCTAAGTGTCCATTCAGTGATCTTACCGCCACAGCACCTGTGCTTGCATTCTAAAGTTTACAGAGAATGAATCAATTCCTACTTCTAAGTCACTTACCAGAGAAAGTACTATGTTATTACGCCTTTAATTAAAGAGACTTGCCTCCAATGCATACTTCTGAACAGATGGGTGAACTGAATCTTTTCCACCCAGTTCTGAAGGGATGTGATAACAAGCATTTGGCTAGACTTTCCAGGAACACTGCTCAATTACTAATTTGTGATATTAGCAGAGTAACAATCAGCTTTCAGTGTTCGTGGGCCTTCAACCAGGACTACCATGCAGACTGTAATTTCTTTTCCGGATGCTTTTGAAACACAGGTTAAGTGACACTATGAGAGGTCAGTACAGAGATTTTCTGCTGGTTCTGTTCAATATTTCTAGGCTTCCCCTCAGAGCACAGTCATCTACCACAGTAAAACTGAACATTTCTCAGTTTTTACAGTGGATTCAGGTTCCTGATAATGTTCTGCTTTTGACATTTGCCCTGTTTCCCATCAGCGTTTTGTGTTTTAACACAAATCTATTTATTTGGTATAATATACCTTAGTTGAGGCTTTACTTTTCTATATGAAATACATTAGTAACCAAGTCATTCCACAGGCTAATTGTTTAAGGACTGAGAGTTTGAAAACATTGTGAGGCTTAGAAAAGCACAGATAGATAACTTCATGTCTTATACTTTGTTGTCTTCAGTATCTTGGTTTCTTCATTTCAGTATCTTGTTGCTTCATACAATTCTTAAGATCTCACTTGTTTTCACATATCTGTCTTTACCCACATCCTCCTGCTGGTTTCTTCTTTTCCTTTTGTATTTTACTCCTTATCTAATGTGAAATGCAAGAAAGAAAGTAAAAAATGTTTCTTTTTGAGGACTCTCCTACTGGGAGGGCTTCCTGTGCAGGACATACTCCTCTGGTGTACATTACTAAAACTTTCTTTATAATGCAGTCATCAAGAGCTGCAGTGGAGAAGCAACTGCCCAGTGTTCTGATGACCTTGTTCATCAGATGACAGTGACTGGGGACATGCAAATGGGAATGTGTGGGCAACTTCTTTTTAGAGCTCAGTTGTTAGAATTTTCCATAATGAGTCATTGAAGAAAATGAAAGGCTTTATTTCTTCTGGTAAGAATGCATATAGATGAATGATGAGAGAAATCTCTGGTGTCCAAGAAACCACCAGGAGCCTTTCTGATATCTGTGGTAACTCTTGTCTGACTTCTTGGAGTTTAATAATGCCTGTGTGAATGACTTGCTCTGTATTGTGTCCTCTTGATGAAATTGGTACTTTGGGACATTTCCTTGATAATCTGTAAAGTTTCTGACATTAGAACATTTTCTTCTTAATAACTTAAAACTATTTTATTTATATGTGCTGGCTAGTTTTATGTCAACTTGACACAAGCTATAGTCATCTGACAGGAGATAACCTTGATTTAAAAAAAAATTGCTCTATAAGATTAGGCCATAGGCAAGACTTTAGGACATACTCTTAATTAGTAATTGATGAAAGAGGATTCAGCCCATTATAAGGAGTGCCATCCTTGGACTTGTGGTCCTGGGTTCTATAAAAAAAGCAGGTTGACGAAGCCATGATGAGTAAGCCAAAAGCAGTGTTCCTTTCTGGCTTCTGCATCAGCTCCTGCTTCCAGGTCCGTGTCCTGTTTGAGTTCTTGCCTTAAGTTCCTCTAATGATAAAAAATGGTATAGAATCATATGCCAAATAAACTCTTTCCTCCTAAAGCTGCTTTGTTCATAGTGTTTCATAACCTGACTATTAACCATAACTACAATAAAGTTTATTTATTTTGGATTCTTATAGTATGTGTGCATAAAAGTAGGCATGTTGTCCCACGATATATGGAAGCAAGCTACAGGACAAATGTTTCTTTCATCCACTATGTGGTTCTTGGGGGCTTTCATTCAGATGATCAGGCTCTTTGACAGGCATATTTTCTCACTGAGCCATCTCACCAGGCACTTTCTATTCAAACTTAATTTTCTTTTATTTGGAAGATTTTATTCTCATCTTCACCTCTACACCACAGTCTTTTAATTTTATACCTTGTCATAGTTTGGGTTACTATTGCAGTGATAAATCACCATTACCAAAAGTAAGTTGAGGAGAGAAGATCTTGTGTGGCTTATATTTCCACATTACTGTTTATCCTCAAAGGGAGTCAGGAAAGGAACTCAAAAGGCAGGAATTAATGCAGAGGCAAAGGGTGGGGATTGGTTGCTGCTTACTGGCTTGTTCTTCATGGCTTGCTCATCCTGCTTTCTTATAGAACTCAGCCCAGGTTGGCACCACCCTCAATGTGATGGGTGCTCTATCATCAATCATTAATTATGAAAATATGCTACATATTCACCTACAGCCCATCTTACAGAGACATTTTCTCACTTGAGGCTCCTTCCTCTCCAGTGACTCTTGCTTAAATTAAGTTGGCATAAGTCAGCCCATACTGCTATCTTGAGTGTACACTCTCTGAAACTGTTCTGGCTTATTCCAGCTCAGGTTCATAAAAAGTGGACATAGTGGAAGTCCTCTGATGTTGTCTGACTCTTTGTTGCCTAGGATAAACTATGTTAATCTGATGTTAGGATGAACTGATATAAAAGATAAAATAATCTATTGTTCTTACTAATTTTACATCATTGAATTAGGAAGTTGTAGAAACAGGAGGGTTTACAAGCATAAAGCAATACTATTAGTCACATTTTATTTCTCTATAAGTTGTGGAAACTGAAATTAGAAGTACTTTAGTGTTACAATATTTATATTAGAATTAACTAAAAATTTTAATTAAACAATTGAAAACTGAATGAAGACATTCTCCTCAGCTCACTCACAGTCATATGGCAGCACATTTTCCTTGAAAGGCCAAATGTCATGGTTCTTAGACTGAATATTCTGTGACTTACCATCTCAAAATGTGACCTTTATACTACATTATTAAACATTGAATATACTTGTGAAAACAAAGCTATTTCAAAGTGTAGATACTTGGAGATGCCATGTATACATATCTACTGAGAGAATAAGGTGGCTTGAGATATATTCATAGACTATATGTAAAATTCATATTTAGTTAAAATAACAGCTACTCAGAAGACCACTAAAACTGGTCAAATACTTTCTGCACCTAAAAGCTTCAGATTTATGTATTAAAGCAATTATTGTCTTATTAAAATAGGTGTGGACTTAAGTGATAAAATGCCTGCATTTACTTTTGACAATATATTTGGTTCTTTTTAAATCCATCTGTATTTCTTTTAAAATTATTTCTATTTCTTAAATGGTAATATATCGTTTCTCCCTTCACTTTTCTCCCTCCCAAATCCCCCAAATACTCCCTCTACTCTCCTTCAAATTCATGTCTACTTTTAGCTGTTATTATGTATACATATGTATATGCATATACATAAATATTCCCAAATACAATCTGTTTAGTCTGTATAACATTACTTGTATGCACACTTTTATATTGAACATTTAGTATTGGATAACCAATGGGTGCATTTATTACATGGAACAGGATATACCCCATTGTCAGCACCTATCGGTTGGTTGTAATTTTTGTGTAGAGTTAAGGCATCAGGGTGTACTTGTAATGAACTCTGCAAGTAGAAATATTTGAAAGAATCACCTTTTTTTTCTGATAAATTGTATATTTATATTGAATTTTATTTCTCTGAAGTAAGACACATAACAGCTATAGAAATAAAACATGAGTTCTTCATTGCCATAAATATATGATGTATATGCCTTAACAAGTTTTAGAAATAGGGGAAACAGTTACGTTGTAAACAAAGAACTAGAATTAAGAGAACTAGAATTAGAATCTAATTGGAAAACTAATTATAGAAGAGAATTAACAAAATTCCAAGAGCAAATTAAAATGGTGAACAATGTAAAAAGATTCAAAGGAGGTGATAAAGATAGACAGATGCTAGACAGAGAGACAGAGTGATGACAGAAAATAGATGAAGCATGGTAGAAGAATCCATTATAGATAGAAGGTAGATAGAGATATATGATAGGTAACTGGGAGGTTATAGATGAAAGGTAGGTAAATTACTGGTTATCTATAGAAGATAGATACATATATATGATAAATTATAGGATGGATGATAGATAGATAGATAGATAGATAGATAGATACATACATACATACATACATACATACATACATACATACATACATGCATACATAGATACATAGATAGATAGTTTAGATGATATGTAGCTAAAATGTTGAGCTCAATTTTCATGGTTATTTTAACAATTAGGAAAATCTTTAATAAAACACAGAAGTTTCTGAAACATAAAGACAAGTCCTCCTGATGACTAAACACGAGTTTCATTCTGACACAAAGTGAAATGCATTTAAGCTTCATCAACACTGTTTGCAAAGTGAGATGAATATGTTTACAATATATCAGTATTTTTTTAAATAATGTGTAAATTGGGAGATGGATGCTTAGAACAGACTGAACAAAGCCCTTAGTTCAATCTCCAGAAATGCAAAAGAAACATAATCCCCACTGTCTTTTAATTAATGACAATTGTAATTCATGGCTGTATATTGAACTGAAAGGTTGTAGTTAGTTTGAGTGAGGATAGAAACTTTGATTCAAGATTGTATTCTACATGAATTGCAATTCTAACTTGTGAATGTACTTTGCTATTTTCTGTTTCAATGTCCTGCATTTATATTGAGACCTATAGCTAGAAAGCCTTTGACTAGTGAACTTTTCTAGCTAAAAAAAAAAAAAGTGTATTTCCAGGAAATAGGGACTCATTTTACTTGAGAAAAAAAAAAAAAAAAGCACATAGCACTTATTTTTCCTTGCTCCTGATGTAAGAATGATTTCCACATCATATACATTGTATATCAAAGGAGATAAATCACACAAGTGTTTTCAAATATTAAAAAAGGATTCATTGCATTCAATATTGAAACTTGATGTTTGAAAGAACTTGGAAATAACTGAGAAGCCTTGTTTATTTTGAGCACTAAATAGAATCTTTTTAGAGACCACCAGCTAACTGGTAAACCATTTGTTCTTAATTCCATCACCACTATACCTTCCTCTAATATAGCAAAGCAAGTGAATTTCTGTAATCTAGAAAAACAATCCTACATACTAGTTTTTCTGGTGTGTGCAAATGTCCAATAATACAACTTTTCCCTACATGAAAACTTACATATAATCTTCATCTTGTTAAAAATGATCAGTAGGTATTATATCCTTTACATTTACTTGAGTTTACCCTTATATGACATATATGTAATTTCTCTCTTTCTTTTTTACATTAGTTATACAATTTGCGAAAACTTACTGAGTTAACTAATCAGTCAATTCTTTCTATATTTTATCTTCATATTAGATAGGGTTTTTAAATTTAATTTTGCCACATATTAGCCCAGTTATGACTCCTACTCCTTTTATTTACAAATAGATGTATTTGGCTCATTTGCATTATGCATATGAGACTGGATTCTCATTTCATTGTGCTTTAATTTAAATTTTAATTGTTTTATTATGGTGAAAGGCTATGGCAATTTAAGTATTCATAACTTACTGTGCTTAAAGCACATCTCCTCTTCTAGGAAAATTTGCATAATTGAAAACCATACAATTTTCACTTAGCAATTAATAAACTACTAAGGGAATAACAATAGCTAATGAATGAATGATTTCTCACAATGAGAAGATAATTATGTAAGAATATTTTAGTTCCAACTCTACCTGTTACTATCTTGTATTCTCTATGATTATGTGGGTTGGAAAGACCAGTTATATATACAGTAATTAAGACACAAGTAATGAAGAAAGCAAAACGATTAGTTCTTGATAATGATAGTTGGCAGAGCATATAAGTGCTCAAAATCTAATCATATTTGCAGATTTTTAAACAATATTAGTTTATAGGTGATTAATAAGTAATATACATTGGAACTAATTTTTTATTGTTCCATTTGGTACAAGGTACCATTCATTCAGCCATATACTGTAGGTGGTAATGTTATTAATCTGATATTGCTCATATCAAGGTTAAGATGATCAAGATTTAAACAGCCACCTTGAAAACAATACCATTATCCTCTCCACATGTTGTTTTACTCCTCTCAATAATCATGCCATTTCCCCATCTTGGATCCTTTTTTCCTACATTGTTAATTTAGTCTGTTCCACCTGTTTGTCCTTTGGACTTTTTCTGTTTTCAATTATATAGATTGAAACATGGAACACACACATAAATACATAAGCAAAAATACCCATGCACATACACAAATGCATACACTTAAGTTTGTACATACAAGTACATAAATACATACACATGTGCAGAAATATATACACATATACAAAAGACGTGAAAATATTGCACACACACATTCACAGACACATGCAGAAGCATATACATGTACACAACTCAGATAATAGGCACATATTTTAACATACACAAATAAGCTAATACATATTATATCTGGATATGTATTATGCATATAATACATCTGGATATATATATATGCATACACATAAAACACATGTATATAGATACATGACTTATACTGAGCACACACAAAAATGGATGCATATGCACATATACACACATACATATCGTGCATACCCATGAAACACACACACATAAACACATGCATAGACATGTAAAAACATAAACACACACACACACAAAATACATATGTAAAATTACACACACTCAGATGCACATACACAATTATACACCTAAAGACACATGTGCATGCACATACATATAAATATACACATGTGTTCATTGCATACATACACATGCACATACATCCACATGAACAAAAACAATTGCATGCATGTATACACATATAAATACATGCAAATAAAAACACATATATAATGCATTCATGCACATGCCAATACACACACATTCATATGCATACATGTAAATGGACATATACACATACAAACACAGAATGAACTAGCTATTGTAGCCAGCCTGATGACCCTGCTCCTTACTAACGGATCTTTGTCCTTCACCTTTTAATGATTCTTTTCCTCCTCATTGAATTGTGCATCTTTCAACTTTTTTTCAGGAATGATATCTTCAGATGGTTTCAGAGGAAGATGTGTTCTGGGTTGTACAAAAATCTCATGCCCAAACAGTCTATTTTCTGATTTTTGGCTCCAGAATGATCTTCCTCAAGACTGGCAGAATGTCTCTTTTCATCATTAGTTTTTAGGGCCTCCACATGAATACTATGTATTTATGCTGTTCCATTTTTGAGAGGGACTCACAGCCTAATAACACATGAAAGGAGTATTCATCGCTTATACACTCCATGACAGAATTATTCAAATGAGTTTTCTGTAATTACTGTTTGAGTAAATGTGTGTAAATGCCCATGAGAGATTATTATTACTGATAAATGTCGATGTTCTGCAACTCAGTTTTAGCCTACAGACTAATAAGAGTATAAAACTCTATAGGAGTAAAGAGAACAGATGCCACAGCTCATTTACATGAAGATGAGAGGATTTTTAAGTAAAGTGAAGTGGTAATTAGGTTCTTTGAAAGCAGCTAAGGTGCTTCAGAGACTGTGCTTGAACTTGCTGAGCACCTGGGCAATTGTTGATGCATCTTTTTCTCTCTCTGGGAACTCATGGGCCTTCACAGCCTTTGGCTATCTGGTGAAAATAAATAGTATTTTCAGCTCTTGGAGATTCAGAGGGTTCTCTGAACAGCAGACAGATATAGTCATTAAGTCAGGGTTCTTTACAAATATTTAGTTAAAGACTTAAGGGGATATGAAAGGCAAAACCTTCCTGAGATGAGCAGAAATGAGCCTTATTCCCTGTGCAGAAGTCAATTTGAATATGTCATTTTTCTTCAACGTCATTTTTCACAGAAGCAGGGTGGCAGAAGAAAGTTCTCTTGCAATTAAATGAGTTATTTAAATAGAAATTTTAATTCAACAAAAGCTGGAGTTAAGTATAAAGTATTATGCTACAAAGATCCTAACTTTTCATCAAAAATATAATTTCAGAGATATAGTTGAATATCACATACCCCGTAGAACGTTTAAGAAGAGAGGCAACACTTTTACATTTTAAACAAGTAAATCAATAAAATACATTACAATTTTAGCATCAGTAACAATTCAAGAACTTTTTTCTGGAAATACTTTCAGGGAAATCTACACATTCCAATATATGTGAACAATGATTGTACCAGTATCACATACATGCACACTGAATTGAATTGTGAAACTAGGACCTCTCCCTTAACACATTCTAGTCAGAGATGAAGAAAAAAGACTTGGGAGTGCATTGATAAATGCTCATTCATTTGATTTTCCCAGGAGATAACATACTAGATTGTGTTGTGGGAAAGAAGAATGGAAAGGAATGTGAGATTCTCAGGTCTGTAGACACCTAGAGATGAGCGGTGTCATCTGTAACTGTTGAATTCTGTCTGTGACCTGGAGGAGGACCTGGTTGTTTCTAATTTTATAGTCAGTCTGTCACAGCAGAGATGAAATTTGTATAAGTGACGATTTTCAACTTCTTTAAGTATTTTTATATATAACTATTAATAATGAGGCAGACGATGTTTCTTAAATCACTTTTTGTTAACCAGCATAAAAACAAAGCATAGAAAGCAGTGATATACCAAAATATTTAAACTAATAATTTGAAGCTCACTTGTAGAAAATTAGAATAAGCAACACCCTTTGGCAATATTCAGCAAATAAGAAGTGTTTTCAGCTCTTGGGCATATAGGCTATTCTTGGAACAACAGACAGAAACATTCATTAAGTTCATACGATGAAATAAAATATACACAGCACATTCCGTCAATGAATGTTTACATTATCAGCTATGTCAGAAATGAAGTTAGATATTGAACATTAACATGATTTTTATAGAGAACATGGCATCAACATTTGGTATAATCTGTTAGATTTTATTATGTAAAATTTTTCTTACTGAATACATATTATCAGATGTTGGATATTAGAATTTCAGAAACTCCAAACATATCTGAAATCTTCTGACTACAGTATATGAATTTCCTATTACATGCATGTACATACTGACTGAAAATCACTAGACTAGTCAGATGTAGTGGTTAACAGTTTTAATACCAGCACTTGGGAAGCAGAAAAAGTGAATCTTCATGAGTTCCAGGCCAGCCTAATCTTACAGAAATTACTGGAATAGAAGTTATGGTCAGAAGCAGAGAAATGAAGATATTTTATGCCTTCCTCCTGGTGTGTGTGTGTGTGTGTGGTGTGTGTGTAAATCTCTGTCTGTATTTTTCTTTGTGTGTCTCTCTGTCTCTGTTTTTCTCCTTATGGCATGTGTGTGTGTGTCTGATGTGTGTGTGTTTGTGTGTTTTAATGCATTAACCCAATTCCTAATAGATGCCACTTAAATGAGCTGAACCATCACCAACACTGTTTACGCAGAAACACAGAGCATCTCTTAGCAAAGTCCACAATGGGTGATTTAATAGCAGCCTATTCTGGCTCCTTACTGTGCCTCCACCATGGACAGAAATCCTGCTACAGTACATGGCCAGCCAGAGTACACACACAAGTTAACAGAGCCCCACTGGACTGTGATTTGCTGTGCAGAAGTGGCATTCTATCCCACTATTAATCAGGAAGCCCAGATCAGAATCTGATATTCAAGTAGAATGAGATTCAAGCCACAGCAGGTTTTCACAATTAGGTACCAAAGTGGTTTTGATGTGCAGGATTTTTTTCTGAAGCACACAGCTCTCCCTGTGATGGCTTGTTTCTTTCTCTATGCCTAATGCTTCTTATCTCATGATCCTAACTGATGTACCAATGCTGCTGAAATGCACGAGAAGCCAGCAAACACTTATTTTTCACATATTTGTCAATTAATTAATTAATCTGACAAAATCTCATCCAACAATATTTACAAAATGTGTTTTGGTTATAATTAGGAAATATAATTGGGAAAGTTCTTTAAATAGCTCATCTTTATACATGGAGTCAGGTTATTAAAGAAAATCACTTTTGATAAGGAAATGATGTAGGAAACAATGATTGAAAATATAGCAGATAAATTTAAAGCTAAATTTACATCAGTATTGTCACACAAATTTCACTTTCTCTTTGACATATGTTTTAATTTAATAACTCATGGAGGTTACTTCTGCAGCTAAAATTTTATTTCAGCTTTAATTTTATTTCAGTAAACTATTAAGAAGGTTTGAATGGTTCTATTTAGATATCTATATTTCTTTAAAGAAGTGATATTATAATCCTTGATAATAGAGTTTAAGCCATTTAGCTCTTTTGTTGAAAATACACAAAACATCACACATTCAGTAAGAATTTTCCTTCTGAAGCACATACAGTTTAGAATTTCAAGATTGATTTTGCTAAAAAAAAAAAAAATCATGTTGAATTTTTGCATGCAAATAATAAAATAATTTTTTTCTCATGAAGGTGTGTCACCTTAGATAATTGTCTCACTTTTATTACAAAATAATGGACAGGATCAACTTGAAGGACTATAATTTTGCTTTGTACGTGGTTTTATTTAGGATTGTTCCTGATGACTTGCAAAACATGTTCAGAGCATGATTTGTGGAATCCTGAGGAGATAGATTCTTCCACTGATATAAGAAGCAGGACATGGGGATTGGATGGGGCCAGGTATAATATTCCCAAAGGTAGCCCTAGTGATCCAGTTCTTCCTGTTCTACCATGCTTCTTAAGAGATTTCAAAACTATTTACAATGGTGCCTCTGGCTACAGACCACAGCATAGGAACATTCTCAGACATTTCAAATCCAAAACAACATATGAACATGGACGTTGTGCACTGATCATCGGGTTAAGGATTTTGATACTGAAACATTTTGAACTTAGCCAATAAAAAGAAACACAGTGGGGAGCTTTGGTTTCTTGTAAATTTTTCTATATTCCAAAGATGCAGTCCATATTATTCCCTTTAGGACTTACATTCAAAAATACTCAAATATAAGTTGGTTGGAAGTAGGCAGAGAAATTGACTCTGTTGTATGCTTGACCTCAGTACTCTATACTGACAGTAGGGATACCTAGTCTGTTAACAAAACACTGATAACACAGTGATAATTGTCTCTTTCCTAATTTATAGCTGCTTACAAGTTCAGCTTCAATGACTATCTAGCTAAGGTTATAATTATATATCACTTTTTTAAAATAAAAGTTTCCTACATCCTGGCACACAATGTATCTACCTAATCCTGAAAGTTAAAGGAACCAACAAACCTCAGAGAAGGAACATCCTGGCACACAAGTCTGGCAAAAGAGGAGCCCTCCTTTACCAGAGGTCAACACTAGTACTCAGAACCCCCAATAAGACACCTTCAACCTCCTGCTAAGACTCTTTAGAACTAGCCCAGCATCCCCAAAAGCATCCCCTCCCCTTGGCTCAATGTCCCAGCCCACAACACTGGCAGAAGCAGAGGCCAAGTAGGTAACTGGAACCTCAGAGTCTATACCAGTATCCAGAACCCCAGAGGTAATACTGGCACCCAAAACTTCAGAAGTCACATAAGTCATCCAAACCACAGCACAGACATTCTGCTAAACTTGATGACTCCCCAGATAGCACAGAGACTTAGGGTAAAACCAAATACCACTGGTCTAAAGAAAAAGTAACAATAAAATTACTGAAATGACTCCTAATGATACTTTGATATACTTATAGATAAGCATCTTATTGAGCCATCATCACAAAGGGTTCCTCCTTCAGACGATAGGAAGAAATGTGGAGACCACTGCCAGACATTATACAGAGATAGATGAGAGAGTGAGATAGATGAGAGAGTGGGGGGAAGGAGGGAGAGAGAGAGTTCGATCTTAGAACAGAAATGTCTAAATAGGAATGTATCTACCTAATCCCTGAAAAGTTAAAGGAACCAACAAACCTCAGAGAAGGAACAGAGAAGACAGAAAAGACTCAGGACACCAGAAGAACACCCGGAGATCCTCTAAAATAACTGAGGAAAGCTCACATGAACTCACAGAGAATGGAGCAGCAGTTAGGGTCTGTGCCAGTCTTTCCCATGTATACAACAGCTTTCAGTTTAGTGCTTTTATGAGTTTCCTGAATGTGTAAACAAGTATTTTTTTTTGTTAGCTTCCCTTATTCAAATGTGATATGATTATTATTTTAATCTAACTATATTTTATTTCCTAATGTGTTGTTATCTCTTGGAAGCTTGTTCTTTTCTAATGAGAGACATAAAGGGAGAGAATCTGGATGAGAGGATTACAGGGGAGAACTGAGCAAAGTAGAGGGAGGGAAATTGTATTCAGATTACACTGTATGAGAACAGAATAAATGTGTGATGAAAGGGGAAAACATAAATTATAAAAATAATAAATAAAATATACAGGTACTGGGTGAGTGAATATTAGATAACTTTGATGGAAGAGAGAAAGAGGGATTAAAATGCTGAAAGTAGCAAGCATATAAAAATAATAATTAACAGAAGAATTTATTTTAAATCATCTCACTACTTCTGACGGGGTCTGTGTTGTCTTTGAAAGTTTGTACATAGACAACTGGTGTTTGGGGAGATTGCTTTTGAATACCAGATATCTATTAGCATTTTACAATTTGGAGCAGTTACATTTTACCTTAAAATTTAAAATTAAATTTTAAATTACAATTTACATTTTACATTGAAGTTGATCTGACCACTGAGAAGCTGTGGTTCTTTATAGATGAACAATGTCCAAGCAAGGGAGATCAAAACTTTCCTGTTGAAGCATATTAAAGTGAGTATTTGCTGGCCCTCTCAGTGGTAGTGGGGCATTGAACAGCATCTCTCTGTAGTTCTGGCTTTCTCAGAGATGACTATGTAGACCAGGCTGGCCTTAAACTCACTAAGATCTTCCTGAATCTGCCTCTGGACTACTGCTGAGATTAAAGGTCTGTGCCACTATACTTAGCTACTGGTTTTGAGATAGTACAGTCTACAGTTTAATGTTTTATTTCTATGCTATGTTATGTAAACCTGGTTGAAAAAGCATAAAATGAACCTAAAGTTTGGGAATGTGTTTTGTTTTTAGATAGAAGGTAGAATCACTAACTTAAAGAGTTTGCTCTTGTGAGCATATTCCTGGCCAACACTAAAGTTTATTTAGACCACTGTAGCCAAAGCATGTCTGATTCTAGTCTTTAACTGATTATCCTTATACCAAAACTTCCTGTCTCAAGTAAATATCACATAAAGGCAAAAATGTCTGGAAAAGACAAGAGGACACACGATCATTCCTTAATGGCTATGCTGTCATGCTGCTGGCCTAACAGGGAATGAACTCTTAACCACTGGAAACACAAAGTATTCTAGGGGGAGGAGCTGATCAGTGAACTCGGAGCTCACATATTGATCTTACCACAAAATGTTATTGCAAAAACAAAGGCAGCATGGAAAAGAGAAATTGTACTCAGTCTGTCAAATAGAAAATCTTCAACAAAGCCTATTAGTTTAAATTGATTGCTTTCCAATAAGTCTGATTTATTGTGAATCTACGGAGAAAGACTATCTACTCAACTCTGGTTGAGTAGATGCAAGTACAAGCTCAGTTAGCTCAGCTCACCTCTTCAACTCAAAGGGCAATTAAAAAAAGAGAATAAACCTCTCAGTCTATACTTGGCTATAAAGGGCAAGAGTCTCTGTGAATGTCCTCTTAATTTACCAGACAGCTAGTTGAAGTTTTTAAAAATAAAGAAAAGTAGAGAATTAAGGAGAAATATATATATTCATGCAAAATTTATGTTTTAAGTTTCAGTTTTTTTTTAAATTTTTTTCTTATTGAATATTTTTTAAATTATTATTATTATTTATTTATTTAATTATTTAAATCAATACGTAATTTTTACTTATTCACACAGGCGTTATAAATATAGAAGGGCAAGACGTGGGGAAAGGGATGACATCAGGGCATAGGTGTTCAGGGGGAGTACAGATGTCTTTTAGAACAGGATATTGGCTGGGTGAAGGTTCAGGGGACAAGTCACTATGACTCTGCCTATGATTCACTTGTCCTTATCTAAGTTGGTACTATCCATCAAAGCTACCTATTTACAAGGTCTATGACTACTCAGGCTGGTATATTTCCACAAACGTTGCCTGCTTGTTTACAATAGCTTATAGCCATCTGTTTCAGTGTTTTTCCACAGAGACCCAAGACTTTGTTTTAGCATGTCTGTATGTCAGGCCTACTGCTGATTTTAGGCCTATGGCTGATTTTAGGCCTTCAGTGTATAAGCAGGGCTGCCCCTGACATCTCCCTTCTCTAACTTTAGAAGGACCATGGCGATTCTAATCTTGTGAAGGCAGGGATAGAGGCTTGACCTCCAATAATTGAAGGGGACCTTGCAATGGCTCCAGTCCTCCTGTCATTGTCCAGTGAGGCATGAGGGCCATACCCATCCCAATGTCTTTTTCCTGGAGAGGATATTTTTTTTATTTACATCAAGCCTTCCTCTGCCATATATACTGCTGGAGTCATGTGTTCCTCTATGTGTACTCTTTGATTGGTGGTCCAGTACTCAGGAGCTCTAGGGGTTGGAAGGTCTGGTCAATTGACACTGTTGCTACCTCCATGGGGCTGCAAACCCTTCAACTCCTTCAGTCCCTTCTCCAACTCTTCCATCAGGGACCCTGTACTCAGTGCAACGGTTGGCTATGAGCATCCATCTCTGTATTTGTCAGGCTCTGGCAGAGCCTCTCAGGAGACACCCATATTGGTTCCCATCAGCAAGCCCTTCCCAGCATCCACAATAGTGTCCAGGTTTGGTGACTGTATATTGAATGAATCCCCAGGTGGGGTAGTCTCTAGATAGCCTTTCCTTCTGTTTCTGCCCCACATTTTATCCCCATATTTCCTTCTGTGAGTATTTTCTTCCCCCTTCTAAGAAGCACTGAAGCATTCAAACAATTCACAGACATATGAGGCTCAAGAAGAGGGAAGACCAAAGTGTGGATGCTTCAGTTTATGTTTTAATGGGAAAATATTCATACACTAACAGAAAATGATGAAAATTCATATATAGTTTGACATAAGTAGAAATTATATATTAATGTTCCACAAACTATGAATATAAAGCTAAAATTGTCAATTAAGTATCATCAAATTACCAAACTAAGGATTAACAAAGATTTGAGAACAAAACAACATTAAATTTATAAGTATGAAAATGTGTCGAAGAGAACACTCATTATTTTATATTTCCAAATTTTTACATGCTGAAAATTGAAAGTAATGAAGCAAAGGACAGATGATATAAATAATTACAAGCTGAGAGGGATAAAAAATGAGAAGAAATGAACTCAAAGTGATAGAAACCCTATAGACTGAATAACTTTTTTTTTTTTTTTAGAAGACCATACTCCATATACAGGCTGCATGTTTTGGGATAGCCCCCACTCCAGTTGTATGTATACTCATGAGGGATACTGGACTATAATTTATATATTTTTGTTGGGTTTACACTTGATTTCACTATTTCAATATTATTTGCTTTGTGAAGGAGCTTATTGTGGTTCTGATTTTTTTTTAAACATAACTCAAAAAGTATTGCTTGTTTGAAGGCTCTATAGAATTCTTGTATAAGTATATCTGACCCTTGGTATTTTGCTTGTTTGTTTCTTTTCATTTTATTCTGTTTGAATGCTTTTTAAATTTTTTTGATTTGCTGATTTTTATTTGTCTGCTTTAGTTGTTGATTGCTTCTTGGTTTATCTTTGGTGATACAGATGCATCTAGAATTTCCTCCTTTAATCTGACTCTTATTGATTGAAATATGGATTTTTAACAGCTTTTAATAAAAATATTGTAAATTAAAAAAAAAAATAAACCCTATAGACTACATCACTGAAGAACATCAAATTAATTTAAAAGCTAGAAAAGGTAGAGTAGGTGATGACTGTGTCACACATGCACAGGGCCAGATTTGTAATCTGTCCTTGATGATGTTTTGTTCTGCTCTGTTCCCTCAGAGGTGTTCACCTCTACTGCTTTGCATGCTCAGGCTGTGGTGACAAAACCCTATAGACTGGGTGACTTGAGACTGATTTCTCTGGGTTCTGGAGGATTTTAAATCTAAGTTCAAGGTATGTGCAGGTATAGTGTTAGGTGAGCTTTGCTTCCTGTTATGCAGATTTCTTGTGCCCTCTCAAGAGTCGAGAAGACGATTATGCTGTTTTGCTTTTAGGGTATGAGCTTCTCGTGAGTGCTTCAGTCTTATGACCAGATTAACTCCACAGAGGCCCTACTTCAGTCTTATGACCAGATTAAGTCCACAGAGGCCCATACTGTGAAATAAGATACTGTGTGTATTCATTGGGGAGATGTGAGGAAATATATTTTCCTCCTGAGTAAGGCATCAAGGGCATATTCCAGAGACTATTCTAGGAAGTCCAACATGGTGAAACAGTGAGCTTTCTTGAGATGATTTACAGATGCATGAGTGAGGCATTATTTACAGAGAAGGTGTAAGGGATTACTTATAGAAAACAGATAAGGAATTCTTTCTGGGAAAAAAAAAACGGCTGAAAAATGGGTGCTTCATCAAAAATCATACTTCTTCCAATCCTGTGAGAGCTTCATGGCAACTACATCAATGGGATGAATGTACACTCAACTCTCTACCTTCTTCATATTCTAGCTTCTCACTCATGACTACTTCCATATAGAGGGATACATGTGAATGAAGATAGAAGGGGAGAGGCTAGAAGTTCATGGCATGACTTCTTGTTAATAGACCTGCTAATAGGTCATGATAATAGGCCTGGTCTTTGATGGTATCCTGTGGCTTAAGTCAACTATTGTGATATTAAGAGGCCTATAGAACTGATATGCTTGGAGTGCAAGGTTCCACCTTTATTCTTTTTCTTGGAAAAATTTAATTTCATATCATAATATTGTACAGTATCAAAGTCTATGAGAAAACTATTAAAAAATCAGATGAAGCTACAGTTGGAAAAATATCTTCATGAATCCCATGTCTGGCAGAGGACTAATATTCAAAATACATAAAAAACTTCAGGAAGTTGGACACCAACAAACAAAATAACACAATTTAAAAATGGGGCACAGAGCTAAACAGAGAATTCTCAACAGAGGAAGCTCTTAAAGTAGTGTTCAATGACCTTAGTTACAAGGAAGTATAAATCAACATGACCTTGAGATTCCATCTTAACCCATCAGAATGGCTAATATCAAAAACTCAAGAGACAGATATGCTAGTGAGGATGTAGAACAAGAAGAACACTCCTCCATTACTGCTGGGTATGCAAACTTCTACAACCACTCTGGAAATCTATTTGGTTGTTTCTCAGAAAACTGGGATTAGTTCTATCTGAAGACCCAGCTATACTGCTCCTGTGCATATACCCAAAAGATGCACCACCATATTACAAGGAAACATGCTCTACTGTGTTCAGAGTAGCCTTATTTGTAATACCCAGTAACTGGAAGTAACCCAGATACCCATCAACCTAATAATGGATACATAAATTGTCATTCATTTATGCAATGAGATGCTACTCTGCATTTAAAAATAAGGACATCATGAATTTTGCAGGTGAATGGATTGTACTAGAAGATATCATCCTGAGAGGTAACCCAGACCTAAAAAGATATGCATGATATGCATTTATTTATAAGTGAATATTAGCCAAAATATATAGGATACTCATGATTCACTCCATAGACCCAAAGAAGTAAACAAGAAAAAAAGTCTAAGTGACAATGCTTGAAGAGGGAGGGAACTGGATGGGAAAAGAGATAGTGAGGGGAGTTGGGGATGTTCAGGATCAAGCTTGGGAAAAAACAGAAGAGAGACCAGAGTGACAGTAAAATGAATGGAAATATGTGGCAAGGGAGGGATAGGACGTATCTAGGATGTGCCTGAGATCTGGCATAGAGGAAGTTCCAGAAGACCATGGGGATGACTTTCTCTGAGACTCCTAGCAGTGGCGATAAGACTTGAAGGTCCTACCTCCAGTAGCCAGGCTGGAGCACCACTGGAGGAATAAGGACATCACGACACTCAAAAAAGTTCCACCCAAAATTTGTCTTTTCAAAAGAAATGCAGGGACAAAGAAAGGGAAGAGACTGGGAATGGCCAAACCAATAACTGGTCCAATTTGAGACCCATGCTAAAGGAAAGCACCAATCCTTGATAATACTAATGATACTTAGATATGCTTGCAGACAGGAGCTTAGCATAACTGTTCTCTGAGAGTCTGCACCCAGGAGATGATAGAAACTGCTCAGAGGCCCACATCCAAACCACTGGATGGAGCAGGGAAAGTGTTATGGAAGAGTTGGGAGAAGGATCCAGGGACTGGAGGGGATAGGATCTCCACAGGAAAACCAACAGAGTCGACTAACTAGATGCTCAGGGGCTCTCAGAGACTGAACCAAAGAACATACATGGGCTGGACCTACCTCCCTTCCCCCATACATAAGTGTCATATGTGCATCTTGGTCTTCACATGAGGCCCCTAAGAACTGGATGGGGCCTGACCCTGTTGCTATCTGTGGATCTTGTTCTCCTAATTGGGCTGCCTTCTCTGGCTTCAATGGGAGAGGATGTGCTTGCTTGCTCTGTGGAGGCTGGATGTCCCAGGGTTGGTGAATACTTACCCTCTTAGAAGGAAAGGGGAGAGGGTTGGGTGGGGAGAGGCTGGGGGAAGGACTGTGTGAGTGGTAGATCAGAAGGACAGGGACATTGATCTGGATGTCAAATAAATAAATAAATAAATAAATAAATAAATAAATAAATAAATAAGACAGATACAACAAAAATCAAATAAACAAATAAAACACAAACATATAGAGTTATTCTTATCAGCATGAAATTAGTGTGCATTTAAAAATAAGTCTTGTGTGATTGGGTTCTGATAAGGCTAAATAGTACATTCTGCTATAATCTATGGAATACAGATACAGGAACTGATAGAGATAAATAGGAGCCTACAAAAAGGACATGATTTAAGGTTTCTCTAGGCAAGATGAATGAATAGTTTAGCACCACAGCTTTCTATTTCCACCGAAACTTAAACAAAGATAGAGGAAGGGAGATTTAGGCTATTATAGAGAGAATAGATTAAAGGATGCATTGAAGGAGGCTGTGGGAAAGCAAAGCTGTTAAAATGGATTGATGGATGCTCTAAGTTTTATAAATGGCTTAGGTCGAATTTAAGATTCCTACAAAGCAGTAGTGGTGTTGTATAATGAGTTCTGTGTGGGTTTTATAGTTGAGTAAGACTGTGAGTTTGTATGTATAACCAATTAACAATAAAATATATTATAAATCTTTATCTCATAGAAGCTTGTGTATAACATAAAAACTAAACGTCAAAAATAAATCTATTAATAAATATCTTTGTAAACACGTGGTGACTGGAAGCCAAGAGATAATGCCAACCCTTAAGTGCAAAGCTAATGTTGACATAGAATTAACATGAATGAAAACTTGGTGGCCTTAAATTCAGTCAGTCATAAAAATAAAATGCTTAGAGGGTTAAGGGGGGGGGACCTCATTTATTTAGATAGAAAATAGAATCTTATATTTAAGAGGCCTGGTGGATAGGGGAGAGTGGAATTATGATTTAAGGTGTGTGGAATTTTGTGTTATTATATATAATATACAGAATTTTGAAGATAAATGATGATGGTAACACCTGATGTAACTGTTTCACTACCAGTGAATTGTATTTATAAAACTGGGAAAGTGTGTAACTGCTGCATGCCTCTTCACTGAGAAAATACCCAACAAAAAACAAACTATGACAGTAGAGTTTATTTTGTCTCCGACAGTAAGGGTATAACAGGGAAGTCACAGTGAAACAGAGCTTGAGGCAAAAGTTAGTCATGTTGCCTCTGTGATCAGGAAGCAAAAAGAGATGGGTACTTTTGTTCAGTTCATTGTCTATTTTTTTTTATTTGGTCAACCACCCTAGTCCAGGAATGGTACAACCCGCATTGTGGGTTAATCTTTGTTAACTTCATCAACATAATCTCTCACAACCCAGCTAGAAGCTAACACAGTTAAGATAACTTCTCTCAAGCATGTTGGAGGCTAACATAATTAAGATAACCCATCAGAAGCCTGCTCAGAGGCACATCTCCTAGGTGATTCTAGATCTGATCTAGTAGACAATCAGATTTGCTATCACCAATTATAAAACTCATGCTATGTGTATTTTTGTCTAAGTTAAATACATTTAGATTTTTTTATTTTAATGCTATCTGTATGATCATTTTGTCTGTATGTATATAACTGCAGTACATGCCTGCCTCATGCTCTCTGAGACCAGAAGAGGGCATCAGATCCCCTGGAATTATAGTTGTATGTTTATAGCTCTCACAGGGAGGACTCTGAAAGAGAAAAACATACGTTTTATGACTGATCTCTGCATTTATATTTATATAAATATGGACACATTTTACAGAGATTAAATATATTTTAAATGAAACTTAATGAGTATTATAGGTAGACTCTAGAAAATACATGCTTTGTGAGAAGAATCCATAAATTTAGTCAAAGCCTTTAGGAAAGAAACTACTTCATAGCAAACATGGAGTGAGTCAGCCTACAGATGCATTGGGTGGATTAGTCCTTCAGAGTCATCTAGGAAAGGACCTGGGAGAAACAAGTTGTGGAGTCAGAGAAAGCACAGTCTTTTCAGAAAATAACTTCATTTTTTCCTCCACTATGTTTCAGAATATTATAATCAGTTCTTAGTCAGCAGTAGACAAAAATTTTATGATTTATGAGGCTGTGATGAGTCAGCTGTAAGGTCCAAATCACACTTGCTTAGAAATACCAGGCAAAGCCCAGAAACTATAATGAAGATAGATATATCAATTACAGCGTAATGCCTAAAGATGGCCATGGTACAATTCCTTCCAGTATAATTTTATAAGACGCAGGTTTGCTTATACTGTGGAGATTACACTGCTCAGCACATTTTAATGTTTGGCTTTCTAGTGTAACCATATATCTTCTATTTTATGCATTTACAGTTATTGGTCAGCACATAATATCTGTAATTAAGTCAATGGAATACATCATGACAGACATAACATTGCATATACCTCAAATATCTTGACTTCTCTTCTGATGTTTAATGGTAGCTTTCAAGACATATTCCTTCTTATTTACTTTTATTAGATGTTTAGGTTATCCAGAAGAAAACCAGAGTCAAGATAACAAGTGTTTGGGACTGGCAAGATACAAAGGAATCAACTTTTACTCCAACTTCCTAACTGCAGTGAAACTCAGAGCTGCCCAAATGATTTTAAATGCCTCCTGTCCCTATGCCTGTTTTATTAGTATAAACTGGATCCTGTGTGCATAGTAAACACATATGAGAAATCCTATAACTGAGAAGGCAGAAACAAGGAGAATTGTGAGTTTAGGTTATCATGGGCTGCACAGATAGATATGGTCAAAAAAGCAAAGACCAACAGTACAGGTATATAAAGTAATTCCAAGAAAAGGATCTGATGTATGATGGGCACACTTAGAAAACAATACCATCTTCAAATCATGTGTTTTAATTTTTCTATTTTTGTTTCATGTTTTTATTTTAAGTCAGATTTGTGACTATGCTAGACTTGATAGTTTCAATCTGATATCTCAATTGTTCTCTATCGCCATGAGTCAAGATCGAATCTAATTGAATATCCTGTTGTCCCTTGCTTTCTCAAAGCAGTAATGCTCAGCTATTCCATTGTAAAACCCTTATATACATAAGGGTTTGATATCATTGATATCAAATGTGATATCATTGTCTTCCTGTCTTACTGAATACTGCCTCCCAGAGGCCATCTGTGATTGCACCTTCCTTGACCCTTTCTCAGATCCAGGTGATTTAATAATCATTGGTGTCTCATCCTCTTTCCTGGACTTCCTCTTTCAATCCTATGAAAATATATCTCTCAAGCGTTTACTCTACTATTGAGTGGAAAATCAGTTATAAGATCAGTTGCTTCTGGTTGGGATTCAACTCCTTGGTTTGCTTGTATGTTCATGTTTTAGATAGGAAGTCTTGTTATGTTGCCTAGGCTGGCCTTGCATTTGTGATATTGCATCTGCAGCCTGGCTCATGCCTGGTAATATAGACATGGGCTATTGCACACAACTCACTCAGAGCAGTTTTAATCAGAGATATTTATTACTCTCTCTTAAGCAACGTTGGTTATACGTGTTCTTTTTGTCTCTTGTTAGCAGATCAAATATTATTATCAATAACTGCGTATCCTTTGTTAATTGATATATAAATTTTGATACCAGAAATTCATGGTCATTAAAATTAAATGTGTTCTAGTCTTTTAGAATCAACAGCTCATTAAGTTGAAGTAATTATGAGTCCATAGAATTAGATTGATCCAAAGTTATTTAGAGGTGTATAATAATAGACTTGGTATCAACACAATAATTTCCCTTGAACAATTCATTCACCAAGAACAGCTATTCAGGCATGAAAAGAAGCAAAAATTATGTTTGAGGACATAAGAGGATAAGAAGATTTATATGGTTGTTATTTCCAGGCCAACTTGAAATGATCAGGTGTGAGGAAACATGTTTCCTTCTTAAGTATTTTTTTCCAAATACTTAGAAAAATAAAAGTATTTCCTGAGAGACTGAGAAGCAAAGTAGAAATCTTTAGCTAAACCTGAGAAAAAGCCTAGACTTTCATTATGCTCCCGAGACAGCATAAAACTCTGAATTTCATTCCGGATATTTAAATAGGATTGGCTGTAAATGGTCAGGGCTTTCTATCAGAGCCTAAAATAATTCACTCTAGAATGAAAAGTAGTTGGAATATGCCACTACCATTAAAGTTAATATGAAATTAAATTAATGGAAAACTCCTAACCTGATTCTTGACAGAAAAAATAATCCCAATTAACATGTGTCTACAGAGACATGATGAAGGCAGATATAGTTTTTTTTTAACCTAAAATTTACTGCAAAGTACAAGTAGGAACATGATGTACTTTTAGCAGAAAATAGCTGTAAACATCTAGTAAAGTAGGATCACTTTTAAAGTCCATTTCTTAAAACAACAAAGGGACACCAAAGCCTAAACATCAATTGAGGAGGCATGGAAAAAAAGTCCTGAGTGAGGTGCATCGAGGGGGCTCGAAAGTACCTACTGGTCTCCTGGCAATCACTGATACTGCATAGAAGGGAATGGGTTTCTACATATAGTCCTCAGACAAGAGGAAGAAAACCTACCAATGGATGTATTTAGCAACATGGGAAGGTAAAAATATATCCATTTTTATAGCTTCAAATTCTACATTGTTTTGAACTCAGCTTGTTCAAAATGCTAAGAAATTAGTTACAATTAACTAATAGAAGAATCAATTACCATGCTCAATTCTAGGGGTTGAGGTCAAGTGTAGAAACATGGTAGACTGTTCAGCAACAGTCATGACTGGATACTCTTTATAGTTACTTTTGGAAACTGAATATCTGGCTTTGAAACCTTGTAATGAGAAAATGAGAGATACCTGTTATAGTAGGACTAGGCAGAAGAAGGAGAAGCAAGAGAAGAAACAACCCTCAGACTGTAATGATTGCATGATAAATCAGGCAAAAACTAGATGTGACTAATTTTCTGAAAAGTTAAAAATACATAAGAAGCTAAAATATTACTGTAATTAGAAGGAAATTGGGCAGTATAATCTGGCATACGTAATAAATATGCATTAAAGTTCAGAATGCAATATTCTTAGAGATATTTAAGTTAGTCCAATATGTTAATAAATGTTCAAATGTAAGTTTATTGGGAAAAAGACAACAAAGAAAAGTTAAGTACAAATCTGAATCTTTTAATTTTCTGAAATTAATAGAAGACAGTAACATAGGAGTTCAGAAAGATAAGCAAATGCAACTGACATCCAGACAAAACATTTCCACATAGCAGAACAAGTGAGATACACTGAGATTTTGTGAAAACTTTAAGAGGATACAGAGAAGAAACAAAAAAACACCAAATACAAAAAAAAGGAATTATCAGATAATGTGTATGTTTCAACATTAACAAAGGCCAGAAATAATATAGAATAAATAAAATGCATTAAATAAGTTAAGGATTAAATGGATATCATAAAGCTCCTTTTGTTATATTAATTACATTTATTTATGTGTAGAAACTTGTAGAGGCATCAAATAAAATAAAGAAAACTCAGTCCTTTTATGTTGTTTACAAAATAATTGCATAAAATCTAACCACAATGAAAACCAGATGATATCATAAAATTATTTAAAACCATCTTAATAAAAAATAATCTATTTTATAAATTATAAATGGAATTTTTCCAAAATCTCTAGTATTGACCCCAATATTTAGAGAAGTGGGATTTGGAAATCTTCCTTCTTAAATATGCACATAAATTTCTTTTTAAAAATTTGAATAGTAAAACACGTTGGTAGCTGGAATAAATTAACATTATTAGAAATGTTTCATTCAAAATAAAAAAAAAACCACAGCTTGTCATCATATTAGCTAATGTGATTTATACTGTTGCTTAAACAAACCTGGTCATTTCAGTAGGATTTTGTGGATCAAGTGATAAGCTAAACTTTCTTGTGATACGCTTTCAGCAGAGACGAACTTGAGGAAAATGTTCTCTCTCAAGGACATTCACATCAGAGACCCTAGTATCACTATGAGTCAAGAGACCCAGCACACCTGTCTGAAGTCTCAGAGACTCAATGGCCTATTGTAAACTGCACATAGGTAGAAGCAAGGTGAAGTCAAAATGCCTTCTGTATCAGTTTTACACAGGAAGCCAAGAACAACAGCAAAAGTGGGAACAGCATTGGAAGTGGAAGTGATGGGTGGTGAAGTGGCTTCACAAACAAAAAGTATCAAAATTAGCAAGGTGAGTAGAATAAAATCAATTTAGAATAATTTTATTTGGCATGAGCAAAACAATAGTAAATCATAAAATATCACAGATTGAGTCATGTATTTTCGATGTTATGCCCAAGTTGCAGGAACCCCAAAGACCACTGATGAGCCATTCCAATGCAAGCACATAAGGAACTTCATTATGAGCTCTCAAGCAAGCACTCTCACCATCGCAGCAGGTCAGAAGTGAGCGTCCTGAGTCGAGGGGTGTGGTGTATTTATTGTAGTTACAGTAAGCTTGGAGAACTTCCATACTGGTCAGCAAGTGATATTTTTAAAACTGCTTTTCTGGTATAATCTGTAAGAATCAAACAAAGGGGCAAAATCACCTGACAAAAGCATGGTTAGGTTATATATTCTCTGCAGGATGTCTTAGGTTATCTATGTTACTTGACTCTGCGGTTGTAGCTGACTGCCTGTTGCTAGGGTGTGTGTGTGTGTGGGGGGGGGGCGGTGCCATAGGATGTTTGTTCAAGTGGACTTTGTGGGTTTTTTTTTCCCATGGAGTTTAGCCCTGGTCGCATACAAAGTGAAGTTTCTTCAAAAACAGAGTTGGTTGGGCTTTACACAGATACCTGAAAAAAAAATAAATGAAGAATAAAGTGATTACACTGAAAAACCAAAAATGTGTAAAAAAGAACACAAAACAGATCAACAAATAGAGAGGAGAACAACTTACACAATGGCAAAAAAGCATTTTTTAAAATCAGGCCAATAGCTCTTAATTGAACATTAAATAACTTATAATCTCAGATAGGGTCCTAAGAGGTTAGATTTCATGGCACATGAAATGTGGTAATTATGGTAAAATGCTGGAACATTTGTACATAAAATCAAAGAGCAAATGTAAATGATATGACAAACAGTTATGAAGATCTCTA
The DNA here is from genome assembly GCA_021653895.1 of Mastomys natalensis. Classification (NCBI taxonomy): domain Eukaryota; kingdom Metazoa; phylum Chordata; class Mammalia; order Rodentia; family Muridae; genus Mastomys; species Mastomys natalensis. The sequence goes on along the minus strand of JAJTUV010001210.1, from coordinate 713,325 downwards.
AATGTGTAGTACATCCATGCCCTTGACACAATGATATGCCTGTCAGAGTCAGAGATTTAAAATACTCAGAAATAATGTTGCTCACAGGGGATCCACTATTGTGTGAGAAATGGATATCTATATGCAGTGAAGAAAGGGTTATCTTTTTGAGAAACCTAAAATAATTTATTATTAATATAGGACAAACATTCACCAAAAGTAATCCTAGAAAACTTTTGAATTGAAATGCCTTGTATCAGAAAAGTTAAAATCCTCATATGTGACTTTACAGGTTGATGTATAAGATAGGCTCATCATAAAAGTGAGATCAATAAATAATGGGTACCATTGGGCCCACACACTTGAGGGCTCTACACACAGTTTAGTCAGCAGATAGCAGATAAGAATGTTGGAAAAGAGCACTTTTGTATTGAATTGTAAGAAGAAAGAGGAGCATAGACATGCACTCATGCAGGGATGGGGCCCAGAAGATCCTGTATCTCAATCCTTTTCCTCCACCATTTTTGAGGGGTCCATTGTTGTCTTCCTCTATCCATATCAGTAGACATACTCTGGCAAAGAGTTTCAGCCCAAATCCACACATCTGGATTTCCTATGCCAATTTCCTATAAAACATTAGATCCAAGATGTGTCCCCTGAGAATGTGAAAATATTCAAACTTGGAGGCAGCAGTAAGCGACAAAGACATAGATTCCAGATGAGAGTTTTAATTTTTATTATTTTGTTAGGTCATTGATTAACTTTTGATTGACCAAGAACTTTGCTCTTTTGACTCCACATCTCAAGGGGTTGGGTTCCAGATTTGCATCATCACAGTTGGTCTATGAGGCTACTTGATGAGCAAGGTAAGCCCACACCCTACAGTGTAAAGGATAAAAAGCCTGCCTCATTTCCTGGTGGGAAAGGATAGTCTAAGAAGAAATAACATCTTCCACAGAGAAAGTCAGCACAGGCTGACTACTGAGGCAGGAATTTGTATTTTTCAGAGCAGACTGCATAGTTTCTGATGTCAGAGCCTCAAGTCCAAAGAGAAAGGAAAGTGAATTTGTTCTTGGGGATTGTTTCACTTCACTCTCTAAGGAGAGTTAGCCCTCTACAGTCTCCTGAGGAGGCTGCCAGCTCTTTTAGCATCTGTCACCTCTGTTGCCATGGTAATCATTCAGGGATCCCACTGTTAAGTTCACCTGGGAAAAGGTAACATTTCAACCTTTGTTGACACAAATTGAAGCTCCAGATTGTATTATCTCAGTAGGAAGCCTGATAAACCAGTAGGAATCCTGTTTTAAGTGTTGTAGGGGCAATTAAGAAAGACTGATGCTTAGCTGAAAGTTCCTCATATAAGATTCTGTCTTCTGGAATGAGTGCTGACAGCTTCCAATGTGTGAAGTGTGGCCATCATTGCAGTTCACTAGTGTGGTCCTACTCAATAGGCACTTGCAGTGAAGATGGAAAGGCAGTATAGTGTACAAATCAGATCCAAATGAACTGACAGGAGCACTCACCCTAGGAACTTGTAGGGCAATGGTGACAGGGAATGTATATATTGACAGTTAAATGGAGTTTAGTGGGCAGTGAGGTCATCAGGAACAGCAAACTGAGTTCTCAGTGAAAAAGATCTGAGGTGACCTCTCGCACCATGACTACACTGAGATTCTGAGGGTGCTGGTAGCGGAAGTTGTAAAGGATGGCTAGAACCCCCTCTTAAATGTTACAGTAGTTGTGGACAGGGTAGGTTACAGTAAAACTGTAAAAGAGGGTAGAATTCATTTAATCATATTTTTTTATATCAGCACTCAAGTGACTTAGTAATAAAAATAGTAAGAGTTAGAGCCTCAAAAGGTGCTCATATACGAAATCCAGCATGTGAGGTCAGCATGATTTACATGTAAAGTCCTGTCTCAAACAACAGCATCAATGAATATAAGTTGTCAGAAGCCAGTTCCTGCACGACAGGTAAACTGAGGAAAGGTGTGGAGTCAGTGACTAATCTATCAAGAATTTTTTCTCTGAGGGGGTGAGAATTAATTCTCTGGGGCCGATGAAAAAGAGGGCCCAGTGATAAACTCTCTGGGGGGATGGCAAAGGGGGGATCATACAACATTTGGCGAATGAAGCATGTTCTAACAGCTTTATTTTTCTCCTAGCCTTTTTATACCACCTAAGACAAAAATTCTGCGTGTAAGGAAAAAGATTACCTCATAGGCACAAGATCAATGAACTCAGACCCAACCTAGGATGAACGTTTTCTCTGACAACTAACTTGTCCCAAGCTTAGTTTTCTTTTCCAAGTACAATTACTTGTTTGTAATGCAGGAAAGCTCACTGGACTCACTTTCTAATCTATGCAGGCTCCACTACTCTACAAGGGAGGGGGCATACTCTACTCTCAATTCTAATTTTATTATATCTTTCTGGCAAAAATATTTAAAACATATCCTTAAACTTTCTATCAACCACCCTGACTTCCCTGAAACTATTTAAATCAAATCAGGAATTCTGTAAAGTCATTAATTCATCTAAAAAGATTGTTTTATGAACGTTCATCTTCATATAGATCCGCAGGAAAATTGCCCAGTAGAGTAGGTTGTCTCCCAAGAAGCAATCACACTAGACTATAGGCAGTAAGGGTCTCCCCATGACCATTTACACCATGCTAGATACAGCAGGATGATAGCAATGACAGACATGAGAGAGCACAGCAGTAGCAAGATGCAATACAGAGATGAACCCCTGGGGCTGTGCTTCTCTCAGGACATCCATTGCAGTTGTGCAAAATTGTAGACCAGGAACTCACCTGCCCACCAAAGTTCCTCCTGCCTGGCATGTGCCACTGTGTATAGTAGGGTATTTTTTGGTGCAGGCAGTTGAGACAGTGTTTTTCAATGTAACCAGCCCTGGCTATCCTGAACTCACCTTGTAGACCAGGCTGCCCAAACTCACCAGTGGAACTCACAGAGATCCACCTGCTTCTGCCTCTTTAGTGCTGGGATTATAGCTGTGTGCCACCACGCCCATCTGAGCTTGGTAGTTTTAGTTAATGCTAAATTAATGAGAAATTATCTAGATCAGATGACCCTGTGGGCCTGAAGTGAGGGGTTATTATATTGATTATAAGTTGATCTAGCTGATCTTGCATTTTACCATTCTATACACTGGGCCCTGACATGTCTAAGAGTGAAGGAAACAAGTAGGCAACATGGGTGTATAAGCTCTTTGCTCTTGACTGTGTGTGTGTGTGTGTGTGTGTGTGTGTGTGTGTGTAATCTGTTTGAATTCCTGCTTTGACTTAAAGGAAATGATACATTTAAACCTGGAAAACCTTTTTATCTCTAAAGTTTATCTTGTTCATAGAGTTTTATCATGGCAACCAAAACAAAACTAAAACTAGTCAGATTCTTTACATATTATCTATGATCAGAACTAGATAAGAGTATCGATAGCTGTTGCTGGTACAAAAATTTCCTATCATGATAGGATTCTTGTTCAAATTCCCACGTGTGCATATTATATATATTACACAATATGCATTAAAGATATGAATGTATGCATTACATACTACAAGTTATGAGTCTATGCCAATCTTTAAATGCTTCTTCCTCTAAGTAGTGCCCTAATGCCAGAAAGTCATATACTGTCTTGAGCACTGTTTTGGGGGTATATATCCTGATATTTGTTACATCTAGTTGTGTGTTCTGATATTTGTTCCACTTTCCCTTCATTGAGATCTACTATCCGTCCCTTTCCCAGCCCTTGTCTGAATTGGATTACTCAAACTTCATGAACTGTTTTATCTGATTGTTGTGTAGCCTATGTCTGATTATTATTTCCTAAGGTCATCTAGGTATTTTACTAAAATTCAAATAGGATTGTGCCATTTGCCTGTTTAAAATCCCATGCTCTCTTAGTCCTATTATAAATTCTAAAACTCCAAAGTCTATTTACTTACCTAGGAATAGATGCATAAGATGTATAAACTGTTGTGCTTTGTAAAAATCTGGATAAATCTGGTGATGCTGGAGGTTTCTATTCAGAATGCTGTGCTGTGCCTGTTCCTGACCTGAAATGTGGGGATGTCTCAGTGATTCCTAAGGATTTATGAAGTCCTTAATTTGAAAATCTCATTCTTGTAACAAAGATTAAACGTTTATCAGTACAGAATGTTGTGGGATGACATTAGGCTATGACAGTGTAGGAACTTGTTTGTTACATTATGAAGGAATGTTATTACTCTGTGTAATTATTTCCTGTGTCTGGAGGATCAGTGGGAATAGAGGACAAGGGAGAATACAGCTGGAAATATCTGGAGGACTCCAGAGCAGGGAGAGAAAGAAGTAGCCATGAGAGAGGGATATGGGAAGAGTGAGGGAGAGGAAGGTAAGAGGGAGGGAGTAAAGAGGGGGAGGAGCCAAGAGCAGAGCACACATACAAAGAGAGAGAGAGAGAGAGAGAGAGAGAGAGAGAGAGAGAGAGAGAGAGAGAGAGAGAGAGAGAGGAAGAAGAAGAGGAGGAGAAGGAGAGAGGAGGAGGAGGAAGGAGGAGGAGGAAGAGGAGGGAGGGAGGAGAGAGGGAGAGAAGAGAGAGAGGAGGAGAGGAGAGGAGGAGAGGGACAAGAGGACAAAGAAGAGAATGGTAGCTGGAATGGCAGATTATTATAGGAAACTGAAGCTGGAGGGAGAAGCAAAGACTGAGAGGCTGGAGAGGTTTAGGGTACAGAGGTGAGAAGTGCTTTGGGAGTCAGGACTCCATAACAGGTACTTGCTCTGGTAAGAGAGAGAGCCTGACTGCCAGTGTGGGTTTGGTATGTTAAGTAGGCACTGCAGTTAGCCACTTGTCTGAGTTTCTTTGGGATCTGGTAGCAGTAATGCAGATTTACTGAGTTATAACCATTCTCAGGGGTCTTTCTCTGATGTCCATGTCACCAAGCTCATGCCATATCCTCAGTAAATACATTGGTTCACTAGACCGGCTTTTATAGAATGGTGTCTTTGGCTTGTCAAGACATCTTCTTTCTGGAATAAATAGAATAGACTTCAGGAAAGTGTTCACAGTGGCATTACATTTAAAGAAAGGTCATGAAATAGCAGCATAGTTCCATATGCATGGCTCTTAGTCCATATACCTCAGACCTACCATACAAAAACATGCAATGTGCAAAGATACTTGAACTGAATTTACAGTAAATTAAAAATGGGATAGAAATACCTAACTTCTTGAGGCTATAGAAAATATGATTATCCTGTGAATCATTGGGGTTTTTTGTTCTTGTTTTGTTTTGTTGTTTTCATTCTATCCCTTCTGGAAAATTATTTTGTGCTTAAGTACTGAATTGAAATTTACATTCTAGACACATATGTTCTCAACATCAACTACATATTATGGGGTAGTTCACATTACCTGAAACATCACTGGGAGTTTCTTTTCTTTTAATAAAAGTTTCATTGCAGTGGCTAACAAAAAAACCCACTTATTTTAAAATTAGATGGACATAGCATGGTACAGGGAAGAAATTGCAAAGAGATCATTCACTGACCCTCACAAGAGGGTAGATCATGATCTCAATGTCTCCATCAGGATTTCAGTTCTCGGCTTCTCTGAAGGTTCATCTCCACTGAAGACTTTCATGTCATTACAGCTTCTCAACACCGTATCCTTTCTGATTAATCCAAATCATCAGGTTTGTGATCTTGCCATGAGTTTTTAGATACCTTCACTTCTGTTCAAATAACATAAAACACCAGAACAAAAAATTCTATTGTTTTTGTGGTTGTCATGCAAAGGAGGAAATGCTGAAGGCAATTATCAACAGGGCAGGTATCACAGAAGTCACTCGAGTTCTGTCCATACCTCAGTCCTGGGATGAGCTCCAACTTCTGCTGTGTTCACCAGTGACTGACAAGGTAGATGAATCCCAACTGTGAGCTTAGGAAGATGAGTCCTTGCCCTTATTCATCTGTTCATATTTCCCATTTTAGATCATGTGTTTTTCTGAGTGAAAGAAATAGATTCGTCAGTAAGAGAAGAATATTCTTGTTTTCAGTGGTGAAATTGGGTTATCCAGCTGAAGTACAACTTTATATATTGGTAAATATTTGAAATGAACACCTACCTGGGGAGGTACTGATTTTAAAACATGGAGAAAATGTTGAATTCACATTTATTTAAAACAAAACAGTCAACGAAGATGGCAAGCAAATAGCATATTTTGGGTGGCTAGAAAAAGCGATATTCACACTGGATCTACTGATGAAAACTAGTATAGAAAATGTTACAAAGAAAAAAAATATAAAAATAAGTATGGTTAATAGAGATTTTTGACATTCAAGAACTGGTCAAAAAATATTTGTAATTTTACTTTATAAAGTACGGATAGTTTGTCTACTTACAGAACAAAGACTGATTATTTTTGTTACTAAGTTCCAGTTTGTCAAATAATGTTTTTTACTACATCATGATGTTAATTTAAAGTGATACCCGAAGCTTAGACACTGAACTCATGAAAAAAACCTAAGTAATTTGATACTTTTAAATTATTTTAATGAGATAAATGGGAAGATTTTGCATGAGCATAGAAGTTCATAAGCTGTAATTAAAACCAAATTGGCAACTCTCTGTTAGCAATCAGGCATCTCCACATACCAGCCAAAAGAGACCCTGCGACAATGTTGGCAATCAAGCATTTCATAGCCACCCCACAACTCGAGAGGGAGTCTGGGACAATAAGACAAGTCATCAGTAGTGTCCAGCAGTGACACATTTTCATTGTTACCCCTGTCTCATGTTCTCCTGCATATGTGCCATGGCTCAATAAAAGGCATGTTTTTCTTCCACCCCCAACTTCTCCCCCCTCCTCAGAAGCAGCCTCTGTACTCAGCCTTTTAATAAAACTCCCATGTAAGACTGTTGTAGGTTGTGATTTTGCCAGAACCTTCTGCTTAGTTACATCAGTCACCTTTAATTAACATGAACCTGTATAGAATCTTAACCTCCAAGTTTTGACTATGATCATAAACACAGGGCATTATGGAAATAATATGTCAGGAAGACAGAGACAGGCAGACAGAGACAGTGAGACAGAGAGACAGAAATCTGGTTCAGGTTATTACTGCATCCTGTATCATGTATATATAGGAACACAAACACTTACTGAGAAGATGAGAGAAACAGGGCCTGTGATGTTCCCTGCTAACCATTAGTGTATATTTATTGTATGTAGATTACAGTTTGAGCTATGAGTAAACTTAACTTTTGTGTCCTTGTCTATGTTTGCTACTACCTAGGTATCTAAAAGCTTGTTGTAAACATGATTTCTGTACCTAGATTATGAGTCCCGACTATAACATACACTTAGATTCCCTCTGGTCATGAAGGTGTTCCTACTAAGCAACCTTCTTGTATCACAGGTTAGTAGCAGTTGTCTTCCTGTTGGGTTAACTAATTTTGAAATTGGGAACATTTTTGAGGAATGTAATATCTTTGAGGTTTTAAATATTTCCTAGAGATAATATTCTGAGCGTTTCCATATCAAGGAAATTTTATATATAAGCATTTCCATTTGCTGGGATAATTTTGTGCTTTTTTAAAATCAATATTTCTTATGAAAAAATGTAATGCAAAGTCAACAGAGCTTGAAAACGAAAACAAATGTTGGTACTACTTAGATATTATGAGGGCAACTGTGGGGTTGAATGGGCTGAATCATAGCAACATGTAAGGTTTTATGTACATGGGCATCATAATAAACCTACAGTCTTAGACAATAAATTTAAATATATGTGAAAATAAAGTTTGTCCTTACGCTCTATTGGTTATCATCCCATAGAGGACAACATGAGGATTCTTTGTTAAACCAATGGTCACTACACAGAAACAAAAGTCATGAAAGTTGGTTAGAAAAACACCCCTGTGTAGCCATTTCCAACTTGAATGCTAGACATTAAAGAGAGAGAGATGCTAATCATAATGATCTGACTATTTAATAATGGTCATTTATATAACATGTGAGTTTATGTTGTTACTATGTGACCATCTGGAGCCCTTCTATAAATAAAATACTTAGTCTATGCAATTAAAACTAAGTTAGTATATTAGTAGCATTTAAAGTTTTAAAGGTTTGTTTTGACCAGTATTCACTTTTAAACAGTATAAAAGCTTGGTAAGGTGTGTGTGTGTGTGTGTGTGTGTTGTGTGTGTGTGTGTGTGTGTGTGTGTTTGTGTGTGTGTTTTGTGTGTGTGTCTTTGTGTATGTAAGGATATGTATAGCTTTATAATCCCAACTCTATACGTATTTATATTTTACATTAAATTATTTTTTGATGAAACTAATCTTCTAAAGGAGTTATTTCTGGGCACAAACCACTCAATATGTGAAAAACAACTCATCCATTACTCAGAAGACTTGGGAATGTTGATAGCATATTTCCATGGTTTGTGTTTTTGTGTAGTGAATTAAACTATTGAGTTAGAACTATGAGATTTGCAAAGAGAAGATGGTGACTGGAAATTCCTCATTGGTCATAACATAGGTTTGACATTCCATCCCACCTAAAGCCAGAGTATAATCTTAATAAAAATATTCATTCTATATTGAAGTATATCTCATTAAGATTATTAGAATACACATACATATCAAAAATCTACACATTTTTTTCAAAACAAATTGTAGTAGCATTAAAGCAAATGAAATCATTTTGCTGTAGTTTGTCTTATTCTGTTTTTCCACAACAGACTCTACTCTGTCAATTGTTTAGTTATTAATTAGGATATCACAGAAGTGTGGCTTGTGGCCAGGCATCAGATAACATTTTCATTTAATTACAAAATTTCTGTTCCATTGACTGCAGCAAATAGAATTGTGACATTGATAAAATAAATGTCATTAATTAAAATAACTATTTCTGCATTAATTGGAAAATCTCCTTCTAGGCTGGATTTGCCTATGTAATTTTACTATGACCTCACAGTTACCTCAGGTGTACCAGGAACTATATCTCCTTAGAGTTGCTAATATTGAAAACAGAGATTAAGTAATTTGCTCAAAACTGTAGTATTTTATTTTGTTTTTCTTTATTGAGTGCTTTTTCAAAATAGGGGCTCATATACCTGAGGCTGGCCTTATCTCTGGGTTCTCTTTTCTCTGCTTCTGAAGTGCTGAAGGTCACAGGGGTGCGCTGCCTTGCCTGGCTGCTAATTATTAACAACAATTAGACTCACAAAATAAATATCATCAGGTCAGCCTTAGAATATCACTTAATGTGACTGTACCATGGACAACATCTTCTGGCTGTGGCTGATACTTTTTCTTTTTTTTTTTTTTTTTTTTTTTTTTTTTTTTTAATTTTTATTTTCAGCAAATCAAAAAAATTTAAAAAGCATTCAAACAGAATAAAATGAAAATAAACAAACAAACAAAATACCAAGGGTCAGATATACTTATACAAGAATTCTATAGAGCCTTCAAACAAGCAACACTTTTTGATTTTATGTTTAAAAAAATTCAGAACCACAATAAGCTCCTTCACAAAGCCAATAATATTGAAATAGTGAAATCACACCCCTTCATGATAAAAGTCTTGAAAGATCAGGAATTCAAGGCCCATACCTAAACATAGTAAAAGCAATATACAGTAAGCCAGTAGCTAACATCAAACTAAATGGAGAGAAACTTGAAGCAATCCCATTAAAATCAGGGACTAGACAAGGCTGCCCACTCTCCCCCTACCTGTTCAATATAGTTCTGGAAGTCCTAGCCAGAGCAATTAGGCAACAGAAGGAGATCAAAGGGATACAAATTGGAAAGGAAGAAGTCAAAGTTTCACTATTTGCAGATGACATGTTAGTATACTTAAGTGACCCCAAAACTTCCACCAGAGAGCTCCTAAACCTGATAAACAACTTTAGCAAAGTGGCTGGGTATAAAATTAACTCAAACAAATCAGTAGCATTCCTCTACACAAAGGATAAACTGGCTGAGAAAGAGATTATGGAAACGACACCATTCACAATAGTCACAAATAGTACTTTTTCTATAGATGGAGAAAAGAACATATCACACTTATTTTATGAAACTGGTAAGTATAACTCTTTCCTGTGCCCTTGCGACATGCATGCTTTATGTTTTCCTTTCAGGAAGTTTCATACGTTGAGCTGCTTTCCGCTAGGCATAGCATCCTCCTGTGTGAGCCAGGCTGTGAAATTGAGTCAGATAGAAAGTGATTATTCTGACAGTCTCAAGAAAAGTAGATGAGTAATGTTACACTATTTTTGTGGTATCCTTGTGCATTGTGCAAAATTTTATTTGGACATTAAAATTTGATTTTCTTTCCAAGGTAAGACATATTTCCTAGCCAGCTGTAAATTGAGCAGGTAAAGTGTTGTTCTGACGTTCAGATGGTGGGTGAGTTGTTGGTTATGTAATTGGGTGGTGGAGGATATGAAATGTGTAAAAAATTAGATTGTGACATAATTATATTCTTGCTTAGGATTTTTATAATATTCGTCTACAAGTATACCAATTAAGCAGCTGTAGTGGATGTTGTGTTGTTGTGATTGTGTTTTATATGTTTGTTGAATTTGTTCAGAAATAATGGAATAAGTTAATAATATGAGGTATCATCCTGAAATGCTGCTTAGCATTTACTTTGAGATCGCAGTGATTCCATTCAACAAGCTTGTAGTGATCTATATTGAGAAATGATTGCTTGCTATTAATGCTTAATGATATTCTATAATTAATTATTAAAATTATTCAATTATTAAACTATTGTAACAATCTAAGCAATCATCACCCCTTGGAGCATCTCTGCAGTCCAACTAAGATGTAGTACTGCTATGATGCCATATTGACAATATGACTTCTTAAGTCTTAATGAATTCCTTAGAATTCCAGATATTTCCATGATATAAGCCTTCTATAGTGGGAACATTAATAAGGTCCCTTTGAATAGGAAACTACGCAATTTAGAATTGGTGCATTCCCAAGTTACGTTAATTGCCCTTAGATTAACCAAGACTTTCCCTGTTCTAGTACAGTTTAAACTTGTAAACAATTAGCAAAGGACCTAAAGGGAATCAGATTGCGATTATAGTCTAAGGAAGTTGTAAAAATTATGCTGGGTTTAAATTATTTCAAACTTTCATATTTTAGTTAGTTTTAAACGTACTGTGAACCTGTGGAGGTAGACAGGTGATGGATGTTTAGCCAGATAATGACTCCTAATGGATATGCTTGTAAACATTATCTGTTGTAAATTTCTATTTCAATTTATGCTTTGATTTTTGGTGTGAACTTGTGATGAACTTTGTAACATGTGACCATGTACTCCGAAAGAGTCATACATACTGAAGACATGGACAAAGAGAGTAGTAGTCATAGTAGTCATAGATGTGAGGTTCATTAGGAGCCATTCGTCCCTTCCTTTCCTTTTCCACCGCCTAGAATTCTTTCCTTTAGAACTTTTCCTTATTAGAATTTTTTTCTTTTCCTCATCAGGACCTTTCCACTTTTTCCCTTAGGTAGCTTTCATAGGAAACTTTTTACACTTAGTAATAAACTCTATAATAATTTCTCTAAGGGTTTTTTCTGTCCTGTGACCTCAGAATAGCAGGCTTATGTTAGAGCCAGCAGTTCCTGCTGAGATAGAACAAAGGCCACATTGCCTAATCCTCTATTGTTTGGCTACAATAGAGGTGTTAATCACCTAAGCCGGTAGTCTTTTGCCTTCAGAAGAAGTTTTTAGTATTTTAGAAGTTATCATCAGCATTTCAGTACAGGTCAGAGAGCCAGAAAGCCCTGAGACCCTAAGACCTTAAAGCCATCACCAGAGTCCTACTCTGTGCCCCTGCCACTACCCTCTCTGGCCAAGAGCTCCGGCACATGTGTGTGCTCAAACTTTCAATATACTATTAATTCTATTAGTGCTCACTAACAATACATTCCTTCCGTTCAACCAACTAACCCCAAACCCACATACATACACACACATGCATGCACACAAACATCTAATAGCTTTCAGATAATGATATATTAAATGTTGTTCATATGGCCCAGAAAGATGGTGAGCTGTTATGCATTCATGTTGTTCTTGCATAGGACCCACTTCTGCTGCCTGTATCCACTCATGTCAATTGCCTCACAATTGCTGTTACTCCATTTGCCATCTGGCCTCTGCAGAGCACTCACACTCACATTCACAGATACACACATAAAAAAAAAATAAAATAAAATCTTTAACACATATTTACATACCTATATATACATATATACACATATACATATATACAATCATATCATGTGACAAGAACTGTTGACAGTATTACTATTTTCTTCCCTGAAATACTACGTCAGAATTAATCATTAACCAAATATATTCACTGTGGATCAAGAGACTGAGGTATAGTAACATTTCTAATCAAGGTGAAAGTTAAGAAACCAAAGCATAGTGAAATTGTTGGATTCCTCAATCTCAGTTAGTAACTGACACAGAGCAACAAAAGATCACCGTGTTTACATTAAGAATCTTCCACATCTGTGTCACCATCTTTCCAGTTCTTCTGCCAAGCTCCTACCAGGACAAACCTCATGGGAATGTATTTGTCCCATTCTTGTCTTGCAACCTATGCATATTTCACTTATACAGTTGTTATTTGAGATTTTTCTCAGATGCTTATACAACCCAAAACAGGTTACAAACCTTTTTGAAAAGTGAAATGTGGACAATTGCTAAGTTTGTGTGTCTTCTTATGTTTTCACAAGGCAGGGAGAAAAACATAGGTTGTGATTCTCTATATAAAGGTGCTAATCTCATGATGAAGGCTCAATCAATGACTGAATCAGCTCCCCTTTATCACAGAGGAGTCTGGGATGCAGAGTCTTTTGAAAGCTCTCAAGGTCCAGCCTATCCAGCATGCTCATTATACACTCTCCAGTGATGAGAATGTCGTTGATATAATGAAATCTTCACAGGAAAACACTCTTCAGCAACTATATCTAAAGTGATATTTGCTCAAACAAAACAAACAAAACCAAAAAAAATGAAAAACAAAACAAAACAAAAGAATCAACTAAACCAGATGTATGAATGAGTGAGACTAAGTGTAGCCTGGGAAGATAATGACAGAATGAGGCCTGACATTCTTTGTGACCTGAGAGCTCTTGTCAAATGATGGGAACTCTAGAGAAATACACATTTTTTTTCCATCCAAAGATCCTGATATAATTGACTGCATAAGAAGTAACTGAGTAATTGGCCCCTCAAGATATTTGAATTTTGTACTACAACCTAAAGTGTATGTGTGGGACTAAAATTTCAAGGGCGAAGCTAAACTAGATAATCTCTATGGCCCCATTTTAATTTTTGAAAGAACTAAGAAAATTATTCAGCAGTTTGAAGATTTCCCACATGTACCCTTGCTTGATGAAAAGATTGTGGAAAAAAAATCATATGAAGACTTTGTCTTTTTCTGAGTGTCAGTTGATTTTAAATACCACACTCTGGCTCAGGCTCAGATCCCTGAAGGGCGATGTGACTGTCATTTCTACAAGCACATAGTACAACATTTCTGTGTCATACTAGAACAGATAACTAGATATAGAAATTATAATCTATATTTTACTCTTTATTATAGTGTGTTATGTTTTTGAGTTCAAAATCACAGGCAAAACTAACTTTCGTGAGACAGATTTAGTGGAGGAAGGAATGGGGTGTTCACACCATGATTATGTCAGCACAAGGAGTTTAACAGACAGATGTCAATCAGTAAAATGACCCAAGCTCGTGTACTTCTTGCTTCTGTATGGAAGTAGAATACCTGGGTTTCCCACAACAATCCATTCGTAAAGTACAGGCATTAGTTCTACCACTGGCTTCAGCATCCAAACAGTGAGGAGATGCATCATGCTGAGGAAAGGATTTCAGAAGCTTCAGATACAGTGACAGTCTAAACTTAATTTTCTACGGTGGCTATTTCTGTCTGATACCGTGTTTCTTTTAACTTATGTCTATATATTGATTCCAGGGAATGTAGATTCTTTTTTCTCTTCTTGTTCTCTGTCACCCTTGATTACTTTAGATTTCTAAGGTCAAGTCTATTTTCTTTATCTCCAAGGACTCATGTACTGTCTCAATATCTTTTATGTACTATTTACAAAAAACAACATACATTATGGAATCCAATTCCAGAAACACATTTAAGGGTTACAGTAAGTTTGGAGATTGCTTCAAACACTTATTTCCTGAAGAAAGTACCCTGATCTCTGAGACAGACTATATATATATACATTGCACATAAAAAGATACAGCATTTTATCACTGTCAAGTAATATATTTTTTAATCAGGTTAGAGTTAAATTCTGAAGTGCATCCAAGATCTCAGGAACCTTTGCTTAGATAAGTTAACCAAGGTGCCTGTAATATTTTTAAGGAAATGAAAAACCTCTATAGTAATTGCTTCCAAGGATAAACCCTTACCCTCATTTCTGATAAGTTTCCTCACCATCGATTTGAGCAGAAGGTGACTTCTAGTGTGTTCTCAAGATTTGTTTCTTTTCCAATTTGTCTTAAAATTCACATTGTATTTTGTATTAGGTGATGCACTAAACTATGTAAAATATCACAAACCAAATCCATAGGTAAACTTTAATATTTTCTTTTTCTTATAAAATTCTATCTCAAGTTATTTTTGTCCTATACAATAATAATTTAACACTATCTAGAGGATATAGAGGGGATTACAGGTCAGAGTTGGAGCAGAAATGTTTAAATATAAGCATTTGTTTGGCTATTTGATTAGACAAACTCACAAAGAGAAGGAAGGGCTACACCATGGTGAATGGGGGTGTAATCAAAGAGGATTCTGGAAGAGAAAGCATTCTTTGTAGTGAAGTTATGAAATACATTGTGGGATCCAGAGAAGAGTAACATGGATAACAGAAAAACTTATATGAAGTTACACTGAAGATAAATCAGATATCTTGAAGAACATTTAAATCATGGTCCTCTTCAATGAGGTATTTAGTATCTTAAAACTGTGGCTAGTTTATTATACTGGGTAGCTCCCATTTATAGGACTTGAAGATGGTCATATGACTTGGTGGGGTGATGAGGGAAGTCAAATGATGTATGATCGTTCTGTAGTATTGTGAAAATGTTGTATAAAATACTACACAGAGTCATAGCCATGGCGGGGGTTAGGGTTCCAGTTCCAAAACTCTAAGCAAACTTCTTTTCAGATATAGTGCACCATTTTGTTGGTAGGTTATGTTAACAGAAACATGCAGCCAACAATACCCTACTGCGTTTCTAAATGGTAATATTAAATGAATCAGATAGGAATTTCTTTCTTCCTTTAATTCATGTCCAACAGACATCTACACTCCCATTTCACTGCAGTACTGTTCTCAGTAACCCAGCAAAGAAAGCAATCCATGTCTGCATCCACTAATAAGTGAACAAAGATACCATGGCGTGTATACATAATGAAGTACTACTCAGTCATTGTAGGAGGAAAATCCTGCCATTTGCAACAACATAGTGCAACTGGAGTTCTGATTAAGAGAACTAGGTCAGTCAAGGAAAGGAAAGAGCTACACTATCTTATTCATATGTGGAATCCAAAGGTTGATTTTCATGATGTTTCCAGTAGGATGGTTATTATATAAAATGTTGTAGTACACAAAAAGAAGCAATGCTTGATAGAGTATACTAGGTTATGGTAAGATAGAAGACAAATTCATTAGTATGCTTTTGCACAGAAAGTGATGAGAACTAGCAAATCAAAAAGTTAGAATAAAGGAATTTGAAACTTTTCACCATACATACTTGACAGATATTTAAAAAGAAATTGTGTGATCTCATTTAAACATCATACAGTGGGTCATATATCATAACATTTCTTGGCACTCATACTAATTTCATTTCTTTTGTTATGACAAGTTTTCCTACCAATAACAGCATGAGGGAGGTAAGGGTTTCTGTCCATCATTGTTGGGATGTTATGTAGGAAAAATCTTGAGACAAAAGATCATACCACATCCATCACAAAGAGCAGAGATAAGTGACTGCACCCATAAGCGACTGCTTCCTTGGTTCTGGGGGCCTAGATAATGGTGCCAACCAAAGTGGGACTTGTCAAGTAAAAATCAAGACTCGCCCACAAGCTAATGAGAATCTAGAGAAATCCTCAGTTGAAACTTCTTCCAAGATAATTATAGGTTGTTTCAAGTTGACATTTAAAGCTAACCATCACAGGATAGTACTAGTATGTGAAAATTTGTGTTTATGTATATTATGTAAAAATTAGCCTTGAAATGACAGTTAGTTTTGCTCTATCCAAAACAGTTTCACAGAAGAAACATTATCTCAATGTAAACATTTTGTTCAGTCAAATGTTACTTTCTTAGTCAGATATTTATTCACAGTGACAAATAACTAAGAGGAGAATCTTAAAGAGGAGGTTTCTTTATTTTATATCAGTATTTAGGGACTGTCAATCTGAAGGAATGTTTCTGTGCTTTGGAAACTACATTGCATGGTGCACTGTGGCAGAACTATGAGGAGGAATAAGCTACTCATCTAATGCTGTGGTGGTTTGAATATTTGTGGCCCAGAGAGTGGCACTATTAGGTGGTGTAGCCTTGTTACAGTAGGTGTGGCCTTGTTAGAGGAAGTATGTCACTGTGGGAGTTGGCTTTGGAGACCCTCTTCCTTTGGAACAAGATGTAGAACTCTCAGCTCTTTCTGGGACATGACTATCTGGACACTGCCATGCTTTTTGCCATGATAATGTACTGAATCTCTGAACCTGTAAGACAACCCCAATTAAATGTTGTCTTTTTAAAGAATTGCCTTGTTCACAGTGTCACTATATAGCAATGGAAACCCTAACTAAGAGACAAAAGCCAACCAGAAAGAAATAAAGGTGAGAGAAAGAGCAAGAGCAAGAGTGAGAATATGAGACATATACCTGCAGGATATATTCCAGTGATTCACTTCCTCAAAATAGGCACATCGCCTAAAGTTGAAATACTAGCTAACAGCTAAATGTTCCATACATGAGCCTGTTGGATATATTTAGTATTCAAACCACAATAAGCTTCTTATAAAATCTCAAGACCACTAACAAGTGATAAAGTAAATTGGCAAAATTTTGCAAGCTCACAAGGAAAATTTAATTTTGTGTTAAATGAGAGAGATTAAATGCCAACCCTAGAGTCCATCATAACTAGGGAAATTAAAATTACACTGAATGAATACAATTTGCTTATTATTATCAATGCACTGGTTGCCTGTTCATTTAAACATCTCATGGCAAATATATCATTTCTGCTTCAAGTATTATTTTAAGGAATTCGCTTTGTCAGATGTTAGATTGACTACATCAAGAAAAAACTTCAAATCCAAATCGTGAAAATTAAGATGACTGGTTCTCCTAAAATGCTAAATAAATAAAACATCTATTATGTCCTGTATTCTGTTTCACAGTTGCACTTAGGAAGTACACGTGCTGATTGGCAAGATTCAGAGGAACAACTTCTTCATCTGATATTTGTAGTTGGAACAACATAGGATTACTTATCCCAGAGAGAAAAATTTAATTGTAGCAAAACAATATTTATTTTTGTTTCCCTCAGACATATACTTACTATTTACCTCTCTGATTGTTCCAGGTGGAATATTCTTTCCAGACTCACATTTCTTGTTCAAATGTCTACATCCTTTTAAAGGACAACGTGAGTTTTGCGACTGTTTCCAGAGAAGACTGAACAGAGAAAAAGTTTCTGCAGAGGTATTATGAACTTTTCTTCGAGTAGCAGTCACCATTTGAGCAGCTGTCATCAGAACAGCTGAGCTACTTGTTAGAGACCCCCACTATTGGGCTTTTTGAATGTGTATGTCTCTGCATGGAAAGAAAGATGGCAAAGATCATTCAGCCCTCATCTGATAATATGGCGTTTCCTGTTTGCACCTCCGGGCCATTTGTCATTCTGACATGATTGAATACAGCCTCATGAAATTGGAGATTCTTGACTATAAAGACTGAAAGAGATCATCAGGAATTGGTCTTCATCTATGTATATATGGGACAGTCATCATCCATCCAGGGGTAAGACATTTTATTGTTATTGCTGCTTTGAAGTTAAGCCCAGTAGACTCATTGTCTTCTCAGGTTGGTTTTCTTGGAATTATACTTTGGTTTTGGTCCTGTAAGGGATGGCTTGTTTATATCTCTCTAGGGTTCAAAATCCTTAAACAACTGGACTCCAGGATTCTTTTTATCTTTTTAAATAATTACTTATAAAACCTGATATTCATTTATTATTTCTGGATCCTATGCTCTATATCTGAAATAGATTGTCCCCATGGGCTTTTTTATGACATTTTCTGTGTAACTATACTGTTCTAAAGGGTTCTCATAGCTACAAAAATGTTTGCTATTAATTCATTTATTTTGCTACAGAGCATCATAGCTATGTACAGATAGAGACCTGAACATCACATAAAATATAAACTTTCACAGCCAGCCATATGATCCACCCTTCAGCTAGGAAAAATAATTTAACACATATTTTAAAATAAAATTGCTCTGACATTAAGAATTTATTCTTAGTACATAAAAATAAATTAATCATTGATGGATTTGGGGAAACATCTCACAGTCATTGTCTACTGTGAAGGGTGAGAGAAGAGGTAAGAGCCTTCAACACTAGGAAAAAGCATGGAATATTGTGGAAGAAAGTGCTTTAAATGAGTCTTTTGTGATTGTATTATTTTTAGAAATGGTGATTGTTTCAAATAAAATTTACCGAGATAATAATAACATAAGAAATACAACCATTCAAACTGTCAAATACAGAAGAAATCTTGTTAACATCAGAAATGTGAGACTATCAGTACATTGGTCAGAGAGAGATCTTTTAGTTTCCCTCTTACATTAATCTTGTTCCCAAGTGAAGTGTGAAATACAATTTTTGAAACTGGAAAGAAATCTCAACTCCATAATGTCAATTATTTGATATTCTGTGCTTGCATGCCAGTAAAGCCATGTGAAGGGCTTTTCATCAGATATCACAAGCTACTGAGGACTCTCACATACCCAGCATTACTACTGGGGCTGAGGATATAGTGTAAAGAAAAGAATCCAAACTACTACTCATGAAGTCATTGCCTCTTTAATATTAAGACAGACAAGAAGAATGGGGAAATGCAACACCAAGCTTGGCCAGTAGTCTAAGTCTGGTTTTGGTATGAGAAAGATGTCAGTTCATGAGCATGTGTCTAGTAACAGTAAGAACAGCTCCTCATTGGGGTTTTTATTTCTCTGTGGAGAGCAATACGGGATTGGTTCTGAACTGAAAGTGGCACCTTGTTAGATCACGTCCTTTTCATAAATTTCTAAAGACTAAAGGAGAGATACATTTACTCTGCACTTTTAAAAGGAAGATGGCTTTAGATCTTAAAATCTAGCAGAACTCATTAGAGCTGTCAAGGTCATACAATATTCCTCAGAAACTTGAAAGGTTGTATTGATATTAGGTACCTTACTTATTATTATTTTTTTTATGCAAGTCACCTTTCTCAGTGAATGACTTCAGTCTCCCTGTTTCTGGTAGTTGTTTCACTGTATTTATGTTGAATGTTCTTACCTTAAGCATAGCTTTACGCACGTTAATATTCTTCCTCATCTTTAACTCTCACCAATAATGTGCCGTTTATTTCAGCTAAGAATTATATACCCTTGCCAATTTGTTTCCTGTATTTTCAGAGAGAAATAATTTTTCTATCTTGAGCCAGACATTTTACAGCTGCACTTTGAAAGAGCCAAAATTTTAATTTTACTTGTGTGTGATTATTTGTGTAAATTAGATTGTAAATTGCACATGAAGAGAAGAAAATATCTTTTTCCTGTGTAGAGAATTCATCTGTGTTCTTATTTTCAAAGCAGCATTTATTCCCATGTCTTTACAATCTGTTTCTTTGTCTAAATATAGTTCCTTATTACACAGGGAGGTAAAATATATCAGTTAAATAGATTGGATTCATTATAGTCTTTTCTGTTGTAATATTTATATCATAATTGTCAGTCTGAAATATATTAGCAGTCAGAATTTGCAAAATGACATGATTTAGAAATTCTCTAAATGTGCATCAGCATCTTCAGACTCCAAGGACATTTTAAATTTTCCTGCTATTACAAAACCCACCATATAAAAAATCTGTAATTCAAATATGCTGAGCAATAAAGGTGACTTATAAGTATTTTTTCCATAATCTCTCTAAACTTCACTTTCCTTGGGGGCCACCTTTTGCTCAAAATACTTGTGCAAAGACAAGAGTATAATCTTGACTCACAATGACAGGTGAGTTAAGACAGGGGATGGTCGGTCTTCAAAGGAATCATCTGTGTGGAACAAATAAATGTCTCTAGTCTGCACACCTCTTATAACCCAGAATGTTCTAATACTTATCTTATTGGGGTAGTCACCAATTTCCAATTTCCCATTCAATCATAGAGTAGAAAAATTAATAAGCAAATATTTCCCTGGTCTCCCATCCATGTCATGTGTATGAGTTACTATCCTTACTCTAAAACAAACAAACAAACAAACAAACAAACAAAAACCAAGAAAACAAACAAAAAACCTGACCAAAGCAAGTTAAGACAGAAAGTAATTATTTTGGCTTATAGATTGAGGGTAAAATCCACCATCAGATTGAAATCTTGACAGGGACAGGAAAAAAAATAGTCACATAGCACTCAGACGAGAATCCAGACAGATGAAGCCTGGTGCTCTGTTTGTTTTCTTTTCCATCTATTTCAGAATGCCAGACAATAGGATGCTCCTACCAACAGTTAATGTGAGTCTTCTCACCTCAAGGAATCCGATCTAGAAAACTGCTGATAGATATGCCCAGAGGTTCCTCTAGGTGATTCTAGATCTTGTCAAATTAGTTGTCACACTGTGCCCAAAACTGCTGGCTTTTCAATATGTGGTAATGAGCTTTACATGCCACGGCCTTCCTGAAATGACAGCATTGCTAAGAGCTAACCAGTCTTTAAAGAACATTTTATCCATTTAGCTTCATTCATTTCCAGAGGTGCTAGTTACCAATGTGCTCCAAACTGGTTACTCAGCTAGGTAGCTTAAAACATTACTTCATGATTTCTTTGCTTAATTTCAGTTTCTTCTTATGTTGATGGAGAGTGTGTCTGTCTTTCCTTGTTCTTTTGAATCTTTTTGAAGTGTATACAACTATGAAATCATTCTGAATAATAGCTTGGCCTTTGCTTGCAAATTCTGTGGAAACTAAAGTAGACCATGGACAAAAAATGTGACTCAGCGCAATAGCAGAAAGGGATAAAGGAGCCAGTGTCTATGGCTCATAGGTAGCTAATAATTCAGGGATGGGATTCAAATCATTATAGACCTTTAGTGACTGGAAAAGAGAGGTAGAAGCCTCATGAAGAATGTGAGAGATGATAATTAAATCTGTAAATTTGTACAAAAGGGAATCAGCGCGAGCCTCTATCAGTGGTTCAGCTTTCTAAAATTGGATGCGTAGAATTGCTTAAGTGACAATTCTCATTGTGCTTTAGCAGTATTTCTGAGTCTTGTAGCTTGATATAGTAACTTTAGTGCTGTTTTAGTCTGCAAATTTCCTGAAAATTAATATGGTGTAAACTAATAATCAAACAGAGTTGATGGTATTATAGATGGAATTTTTGTAGTTAAGTGTATTTCTGAAAGATAACAGGAAGGTGTGCTTTGACACTTTGATTTCAAAAGGGCCCAACTAAATGGAGCTCTCTAGTATGAAGAAATTTCTTAGACACATAGAATCTTCCAGCTCCTAGACATATATGAAAGAAAGAAAGAAAGAAAGAAAGAAAGAAAAAAGAAAAAAGAAAAACAAGAAAAAGAAGAAGAGAGAAAAAGAAAGAATACCAAGCACACTAAACTAAAGGAACCCTATTTTTCATAAGCTGTCTGATGTGTGAAGGCTTGTCATACTACCTGGAATAGGCTAAGGTAGCTGCTATAGCATATGTATTTAATTTAAATCAATTTAGTTTGATTTGGAATAAACAGCAAAGACAAGAGTATTCAATCCCAACTAATAGGCAAAAGTTTAAGTACAGGAAGAAAGTAAAAAAAATAAAAGAGACTATTTCTGAATATAGTCTTCTGTCATTGTTAGACCTGATAATTTGCACTGGATTTATCACATACAGATAAATAATTAGCTATGAATAAGATTAGTAAATGAGTAACATATTATTTAATTCTTACTTTAAAATCTTGTGTCAAAACTAACACAATACTTAGGTATTTATTTGACTTTACATTTTTTTTTGGTTGGGGCACCACTAGTTACTTTTATTTAATTGAAAATATAATTTTTCATATAATATATTTTGATTATGATTTCCCCTTCTCAACTTCTCCCAGTTTCTCCCCACTTACTCACTCACCCAAATCTATACCTTTCTTGGTCTCTTTCATAAGAAAACAAACAGGCATTGGAGAGAGAGAAAAAGAGAGAAGACAAAATAATAAATTAATAATAAAATAAAACAAACCTGAATAAGACAAAACAAACAAATGAATAGAAAAAAACAGAGGAAGAAAAAGGAAAACACACACACATAAATGTAAAGACATTGCTCACACAGAAATCCCTTGAAAACACAAAATCAGAAACTAATATAAGAAAAAGGACCTGCAAAGGGAAACAAACATTCAGACAAAAAAAACAAAAACCAACCAAACAGAAATAAAATAGCCCATACAAAGCATAAGCATTATGAGAAAAACAATGAAATAAAAACACTTCAAAATGCCATTTAGTTAATTTTGTGTTGGCAATTTATTACTTGGCATGGGACATGCTCTTAAGTGTAGTCTGTATATGCTGTGACTCTGTTGGAGAAAACTAACTCTTCTTTATGAGTGGTTATCACTTTGACATAGCTTCTTTTTTTTTTTATTGGAACTTTTATTTAATTTCAGGTGTTTTCCCCTTACCTTCCCCCTCCAGGAACTCCCTATCCCTTCCCCTCCTCCTCCTGCCTCTATGATGGTGTACCCACACCCACCTCCCCAGAACCTTACCTCCCCACCCTCGAATACCACCCCCCACGATGTCCAGCCTTCATGGGACCAAGAATCTCTTCTCCCACTTATATATAGCTCCCTTGCATTCTGGGAGCATGTGTTCACTTGCTGTCATAGTGCTGGGACCCTATCTGACTTAGACATGTTCAGGACCTATGCATGCTGCCACAGCCTCTGTGAATTCACATATTCACTCAGGCTGCTTTGTCTAGAAGGCCTTAATTCATTATTGTATTTTGTCCCCATTCACTCTTACAATCTTTCCACCTTCTTTCTGCAGTTTCCTGAGCCTTGAGGGAAGAGATTTGATGGAAACATCACATTTAGGATTGAGTGTTCCAAAGTTTCCTACTATGTGCACATTGTCCCATCATGAATTTCTATATTTTTCCCATTGAGAGCAGGAAAAAGCTTCTTTGATGATGGCTAAGTGATACACTGATCTATAAGTATAGCAGAATATTTTTAGGATTCATATCATTGCTATGTTTCTTTGGGTTTCCCTAGATCAATGACCAATGTAGTATCAAAGCACAATAGTTAGAGAAGTGCTGAAAAGTATACATTCATAAATTCATGAATAAATGGTTATTTAAGAAAATGTTAGTATTCTTTTTGTTGGCAGAATAACATCAACTTTTATGCAACCAAATGTAGCTGTATTCACACTGTCTCTGAGTTTGTCTGTTAAATGTGACACAGTGTGAGGATTGCATTGAGATATCATTGGATATTCTGTCAGATCCTCTAGGACTCATTGCACTAAAATCTACTGAACTTAGAATCATCACATAAAATCTTTATTAGAAAAGTAGTAAAAACATCCCAACATTTCCTTGAACATATTCTGTTCATTTGAAGGTAATCTTACTGATCTATATTAATAGAGAAGATGCTATACTAGTAAATTGACAGGGAGATTTTTCTGAAAAGTTACTGTTTTAGTTAGGGTTTTATTGCCTGTAAAGAGGCAACATGACAAAGCAACTCATCTAAGGACAACATTTAATTGAGCCTGGGTTACAGGTTCAGGGGTTGAATCCATTATCATCAAGGTGAGAGTATGGTAGTATCCAGGTGGGCATGATGCAGGAGGAGTTGAAGGTTTTGCATCTTCATCTGAAGGTTGCTAAGAGAAGACTAATGCTTCACATTCGGCTTCAAGGCACACCCCTAAAATGACTCACTTTCTCCAACATGGCCACACCTACTCCAACCCAACAAGGCTACACCTTCACATAGTGCCACTCCATGGGCCATGCATATTCAAACCACCACTGTTATCTGAAGAATTTTGACTATTGAACTATAATTGTCCTTGTATTTCGAGCAACTCCTGGAGATGTCATTCCTTCTATGAGAAAACTGCTTATAATTGAACATAGTAATTATCAGCAGCATGATATACCTCAGGAGTAAAACAAATATGAACATACACTATGAACACTGCTGCCCAAAGGGTAAGATATTTGTTAGGTCATCACTATATTTGAGTTTACACGATAGTCTTAACTGAGTCAATGACACTATTTCCTGCATCATTTTTGTAATGACATTTCTTACTGTGTATATGGACATTAAAGTAAGTATCATTTAACCCTGTGATGACAGAGGGACAATTCTTTCCATTTAATAATCTGATGCTGGTGAGTTTCATGTAATGTTCCATGTGAATCCAGGCAAATACATGCATTTACTTTATTGAATCCTGTTAGGTTTATAAAATCCATTCCTGTTCTTTCCTTTGTAACCAACTGCATGAGAGAAAGATATCAAATGAAAGGGAGTAAGATCTCACCATTACTTGATCATGGACACTCTGCTTCTGAATAGTTCTATACATTAAGGTGTCTGCTATGAACTTATGACAATCAAAAGTTGTATTCATGAAGCTGGTCTAAACATTGGATTGCTAAAATTAATAATTTCAAAACATTAAGGTGTCTGCTATGAACTTATGACAATCAAAAGTTGTATTTCTGAAGCTGGTCTAAACATTGGATTGCTAAAATTAAATAATTTCAGAACAAAGGTATGTAAAAAGGTATAAAGATGGAGTTAACATTTTTGCTTATTCATTTCAAATGAATATTCATTTGCCTATTCAAATGGTTTATTCATTTCATTCTTGAATTTCATTTCACATGAATATACAGGAAACTGTTCTGGGGGACCACTTACTCATTTTCCCTAGAAATATTCTAAAGCCAAACTAACCCTTTGCTATAATTTGATGTTTCCTTTATAGGTTCTAAAATCATACTTATCAAATGTAATCACAATTAAATTAGTATTTGTTAGTTTTGTTTCTTTGTTGCAAGATTGTTTCAAAATTATCAGTTACCCTTCTATTTTTTAGGTCATTTTTTATCTTTTGGTATGAGATATTTATTAAGTAAAACATTATAACCAACATTTGAGAATTAATATTTGGAAGTTTGTAAATAATCTACTGATTACTGTAGCCCCACCCCCATGCAGGTATGTTTCTTGAAAACTTTTTCCACATTAAAATGAAGTGCATGTCTCTCAAAAACTCTTTCTAAATTTGTCTCTTCAGGACATGCTGTTCTACAATTACTGGAATGTTTTTCTCTAAACTATGACTATGAGGATTTAGGGAAATCAGGGTTCCATTATGGATTATGTGTCAATTATGAGACAAGATTGGGTGTTAAAACTCTGTGGACTATATCTCAACTTCAGGTTTCACTTGACCACATCCTTTAATTTCCCCCTGCTGACTACAGTTTTTAATTGAGTACCCAAAATCAATACTTTGAAAACTAAACAGAAATTTTACCCATTGATGGACAAGATGTGTGGTTTGGGGAATTTTGTTTGAATTAAGTGAGGTCTTAAAAGTGGAACTCCATTTAGGGCATCAGTATGTTCACCCAAGTGGAGGAACCAAGCTATCCTGCATGCCCCATGTCACCCTGACACACCCTTCATGATCTAGTGATACAGCAAGGCTCTCACCTTGGGTACATGGATACTGGCAAAATGAGCATGAATTCAGAGGTCTCAGAAGTTCACCACATACATTTCTAGGCTTTATAAGTTGCCTAGTCTCTAGGAACTTGGTCTAAGACAGCATTGACCCTTATGAATATTGAAATTTTAATAGCGATTACTACAGAAATGAACAGTGATAAAAAGAAACACAAAGAATCCATAGCAAAACCTGTAAAACATTCATTACATATTAGTTACACTTTCTTGATCTTCCCACCTAAATTTCACAGGAACATAAGATGCTGCCCATTAATCTGTCATATAAACATTCTTCTAGGAATTCTTTATGTACCTTACAGCATGATCTAATTTTTAGTTCTTAGTGTCTAATATTATAAACTTACCTCTTTTTAGGAATTACTAGAAAGTACCATTTTTTTTTTTGTCTATTGACACTCTCATTATTTCTCAACACTGGAAGCCTCCTCTACCATTTTTTTTTCATCATTTAAGCACAGTGCCTTATCACTTTAAATGATGTTGCTCCTATGTTCCATGGGTAGCTTTCATTGGCCATTTTAAATTGATCCACAGCAAATTTTTGGAATGATCATGCATAATAGCCAGAGATGCAAGTGTGTATTTGAGTGTGTGTGTGTGCCTGCATGTGTGTGCATGCATGTGTGTTTGCATATGTGTGTGTTCCATCTCATTAAGAAAATGTCATTATAATTTCAAGGGAAGAAGTGAGTAGATTTAATGTGTGCAAGAAAACTCCTCATCA
The DNA here is from genome assembly GCA_021653895.1 of Mastomys natalensis. Lineage (NCBI taxonomy): Eukaryota > Metazoa > Chordata > Mammalia > Rodentia > Muridae > Mastomys > Mastomys natalensis. The sequence continues at coordinate 686,473 of JAJTUV010001210.1, read as the reverse complement.
CCTCTAAGGAATATTTCTCACAACTGTGACATAGCTTTGATTAACAGGTGATATTTTCCATGTACCTTCTTGTACATGTGTGCAGGTTATGGGCCATCTGGACTGTGTCTTCTTATCTCATTCTATTAGCAAAACCAGAATAGCGTGTGCCTACCATCTTTACTGAGTTAATGAAGTATATTAGTCTCCTGACTCCCTGCCCTTATCTACAGGTCAGCTTCACTAGGAGCTGAGGAAATACTCTGGTCAGTGAGAAAACAAAGCCAAATGCCACTGCTATCTCAGAGTCTATGCTTGTGTCTCGAGATGAAATCTTCTCCACATCACCACCCTGCCCTTTATGGTCTAGACTTGATTACCACATGCATCTATGCTTCATTTTACTTATTTTCAGTAAGAAATGATCCATTTCAGTTTAAGAAGAGACGCAGAATCAGTAGACTAACTGCAGAATGAAAGGGAGGCAGCTTGCTAATGAATATATCTCCATAGTGATTTTGAAAAATATGGCCTAACACAATTTATCCTCTAATTAAAATAAATCGCAGCAAAATGAAGTCAAGTACTGCTAAGGACCTCTCAGCACTTTGCAAAAAGATCAGACGAGGTTAGGAGCTACAAAAATATCTGTTTATAGATCAGATGTGTAGGGATGTTGTCAAGTCAGCTAGGGAAATTAAAGAATGATTCAAAGCAGCAGTTTTCCTTCATCCATGATGCACACAATACAGTGTTGGAGACAGGCTGAGAATCTGCAGTGTGTTCTCAAACTAGTTCCTAATTGGGGGCACCAGAAGTCACCTATTTGATTTTTAATTTTTTTGTTTTTCTTTTTCAAAATATAACACTTAGAATTTTATAACATATATAACAATGGGGAAGATTTCTGAAGGCTCTTGTCTTTATTTTCATGATTCCATGTCTTTTTTCTACACAATTGTCTAGATTCTATAATGAAAAAGTTTCTTAAGGTGAAGCATCTTCTGCTTATACTAGAAATGGGATCAAAGACCTTTAAAAATGTGATACTTGGCATATATCTCTCTTGCTTGATGACATATTCTTAAAAATCTCAGGGTTTCATAATCATATGATTTTCTCCACTCAGCAAAGCACATATTCACGAACGCTTCTGAGTCTTTTATAAAAGTAATTCAATGTGTCTCTTAAAGTTTTTAGTCCTATTTTTTAAGAGATAAGATAAGCAAGCTAGGTAATTAGGAAGCTTATATGGAGTCGTTTCTGTTTGTGCCACCTGAATGAATCTTTCTAAGGTGATGCAAATCATTATGAGGTTATTTTCTTTTCATACATTGCATTACAAACATTTTTCATGATCATACCCTACATTCTATTTTAGCTTTCAGGTTATTTATCAATTTTAACATGAACAAGAAGATAAGATTTTAAAATCACTAGTGATTCTGACACATTTGCAATTATTAGTTACCTTAGTAACATATTTTCTTCTTTATTATAGACAATAAGAATTTCATGAGCATTTTCAAAAGGTTACATATTTTGTCTTTTGTTAATACAGAGGCCGGGTATCACTCTGGCATCTTCATTTCCTTCCTTTGAATGTTTTCAATTCAAGAATGCTACTAAACAATCATAGGGACCAGATTTTAGATCCAACACCTGCAAGCAAACAGTGTAACCCCAGCTTATTAAGACAAGTGCACAAGTGCATATAGTGCTTGCTGGATTTCAGTCTAGCAAAAATCCCCATAGTGCCAGATTCAGGGAGAGACTATGCTTTCTAGAAGAAGCAAAAGAAGTGTGTGTGTGTGTGATGGAAGAAAACACTGAAGCTTGCTTCTGTCTTCCACCTGCACACATAGGCATAGAATATGTACACACACGCACACCACACACACACACACACACACACACACACACACCTACACAGGCATATACAGACATAAATAAATAAGTGATAATTTAAAAAACACATACTAAAAATATGAGTAACAATTTTGAGAGAAACTCAACAGTAATTCATGCAATGGTCTTACTAATTAACATAAACACCAATAATGTAAAATACTTAAATTTCTAGACTCTTAAGTCAAATTTTTTTTAATCTTTGACTGGATTAGTGGTATGGTGTCATTCATTTTTTTAAACATATCTCTTTTAATTAGAGAGACTGAATATGTAAATTTGGATATCATGAGTGTCCTGTATTAAAAGTCTGTACAAGTCATGTTTTCTCTGTTTTCTAAATAGATTTTAAAAGATTTTGTTTATTATTAAATAATTTTGTTTGTTAATTAGTTCACTTTTAGATCTACTTTATATTAACTCTTCAACTAATTTGTAAACTGCAAATATTTTCTTGCATATTGGCTGTCTCCTGTGTCTGTTACTGTCCCCTGAGCTATCAAAGATTTTTACTTAATAATAATCTTACTTGTCAAGATTTTTTTTCCTTTTCTAGCCTAAAGTTTTTAATACTTATTACAAATACTCCTTTTCAGACAAATATGATTATTTTCTCTAAATGTTGTTACAGTAGATAGGGAGAAGAGGGTGGAGATGGGAGTAGTTTCCTTCAGTGAGTAAAAAGTTACAGTGAGAAGAAATAAGTTTGTTTCTTGGGTATAGAGTGTTGCAGCTGAGCCATCAAAATGGAACTGTGCATTTCAAAATATATACGACTGATATATTAAAATATGGTATATAAATATATACCTTCTTTCAAAGGTATTTTTGAGTTTTAATTGTGTGTGTGTTTCTGTGTAGGTATATGAGCAAGTGTATGTGAGTACAAGGACTCTCAGGGATCAGAATAGGATATTAATCCTTTAGAACTAGAGTTTCAGGTAGTTGTGAGCTGCTAGACCTGGGTTTGGGAAACAAAACTTCAGTCCCCTGGAAGAACATCAAAACTATTTACTGTTGATCCATCCTCTCACTGTACACAGTGGGTTGTGAACATTCAAGAATAAAGAAATGATAAACTGGGTGAAAGACATAATAAATACTATTATTTTTCTCTTTACATAGAACATGGTGTGTGTGTGTGTGTGTGTGTAAACATCATACTGTGTTGCATAAGCATATGTATAATGTGTCAACTGAAATAAGATTCATTTGAGAAGAAACCTATAGGAGTCACCAAAAAAATCCGTGACCACGTCTCCTGTTTTTTCTTTGTGTTTCAGTGATTCGTTGTTCCTTTTTATGTTAAAACTAAAACATGTTTAGACATGCTTGAATTCATGAGATAATTTGAAAGGAGAAAGAAGTTACATGTTTCTAATTTAAATTTGCTTTTGTAGATTCCATTTTGAAAGTTTCACTCAGGTTTAGGATTTTTTCAAAGAAAATTAATTAATTATATTATAAGAAAAAGCAAAGGCATTCATTTGATTTTCCTGTGAGTTCATTGATATAATTTAGAATGTTCAAGTTGTGATATTCATACTTAAAATCCTAACATTTAAATATGAGTTGTGACTTAGAATTTTATCCTCTTATGCATCTGTGCCTTGATCATGAAGATGTAAACATGTTTTGTCTTGAAAGCATTGAAAAGGTGGGTCTCTGTTTAGCTCTTCCCTTCAGATGATCTGGTGTTTGTAGACTCTGGGAATATGGTACCAGAGCCTCTTAGGATCCATCTTTTGCCTTTATTCTGATGATCACTCTCCTGTAGTTTTAGGATTTCTCACAGAAGATCCAGAGATCTTGCCTATCCTGGGTGTGTATGGGCAAGGTGTCACAGTTCATTGATGTCCCTTAGTCATGTTCTCCAGCTCATTTATAGCAGTAAACATTTTCTTTTTTTTTTTTTTTTCTTTTTTTTTTTTTTTTTTTTGGTTTTTCCAGACAGGGTTTCTCTGTATAGCCCTGGCTGTCCTGGAACTCACTCTGTAGACCAGGCTGGCCTCGAGCTCAGAAATCCACCTGCCTCTGCCTCCCAAGTGCTGGGATTAAAAGCGTGTGCCACCACTACCCGGCTAGCAATAAACATTTTGATCTCTGTTTATTCTTCTTTCTGTGTCTCTGTAATCCCTCCTTCTCTCAAATTTGCATCCCTAAAACTCCCCAAAAATTCTTCTAACAACCATAAATTTCCTCATGTTTAGCTATCATTAAATATCTAATGTTCACTTTCAAAAGCCGTTATCTTTATAGAATTTTATAATAAGGCAGCATGTTCGGAAGTACAGCTGTTAAATGGCTTTAAAGGAGAAAGACATGAAGAGTGAAGTAGTTTACTTGTCCACAGGAGTGATAGCAAAACAGAGGTGAAAGTCTAGGTCTAGCAATATAAAACCACACAGCAGGAAATCTGAAGACTCCTAACATGCAATTGGGAAATTGAACTGACGAGATGGCACATTAACCACGGGAAATGAACAGACAGTCTTATTTCTTCAGGTGGCAACTGTGAAAACATTTTTTTGCCATTACTAAGATCTCTTGTCTCAAGGGATCCACAGACCCAGCATCTCTCTAGACCAAGACACACATGCAAATGGTTCACTTAAAATGAGGCAGAAAACTTTCCCCCACGTATTCATAAGAAATATGAAAAGAATTTAAGTAGCTATGTGTGCACTTATCAGCACTCTGGCTGTCTGAGCAGCTAAGAGTCCTTCACAGCTCTAATGAGATTTTAACACTCTTCCTTCTTTGTTATTCTCCTGGCTTGTTCTATATTAGCAGGTCTTTTGCCAAAATAATAAGAGGCTTGACATGGCAAGGTGAAACTGCTATCCATTTTGGTAACCGTGCTCCCTCCTGGGGTGAGCTCAAGGCTATGTCATCATGCTTTCCTGGTGCTCTACACACCATAATAATCAAGAGACCTTAACACCTACTTTCAGGAGAGGAATTAGAACAAAGGGAAACTCTGGTGGAATTGGGTTTTATCTTGAATCCCTGGAATAAAAAGGGTTAGTAATGATTTTAGTAATGACAATTGTAAACAATGGGTAACTCAAAGAAGGTCATATGATAATTAGGTGGCTATAGATAGCAGGAAGTGTGCACAGAGGTAAAAGTTATTAGGATTAATTAACTACAAGAGCTACATTTATTTCATTGTTGCCTAGAAACTCGTATTATTCACTGCTTAATATTTACAGATGTCTAGTCATCAATGCAGCTGTGTAGAACATCTGCTTAGTAAATATGACACAGTAAAATGTATAAAAGCTGGTTGAAATCCTGACCCAGTTGTAAGAAAATTGTCTCTAAGTAATGCCACTGTAGAGAACATTGCTGAAGTTTAAGTGAGAGACCCATCCCTTAGCCTCAGGCAAATGAATGCTTAGTCCTCATTTCTGGCCTTGCTTTTGGAAGTTTAGGACGTGTGGATTTTCTGGAGGAGGAATTTCAATGGCAATGTGCTCTGAGATTAGAATCACTGCACCACTCCCAGTTCATTCTCTCTGTTACATATTTGTAGTCCAAGATGGGAGATTTCAGCTTCCTGTTCTTGATTGCATGCCTGCTGCTTAGTACCGTGCCTCCCCACCAGGATGGACTCTTCCTCTGGAACCAAAAACCAAAAGAAACCCTTTTCTAAGTTGCTTTTCATCATGGTGTTTTATCACACAAAAGATAAATGATTAATCCAGGTAGGAAAACTAGGCTTCTGGCAGGGTGAATGTATCAGCTGAAAAATTGGCAGGGACACAATAAGCCAGTCAGGCAGGGATCACATGGTAAACTGTGATATGATTGCCAGACTGGAATTTGTGAAAGGAGCTACAACTGTAAAGGTCAAGATAAAACTGTAGTTGTACCATAGGCAGATTACAACTTGATACCATTCCCATATATTCCTCCCCATGTCCATTTATTACCACCAACATGTCCTTCCATGTTCCCCTACTCATCAGCATTGCTGTGTTTTCCCAACTGTCCTCTTTCATCATTGCCATGAGCCTATTACAGCTTGGCTATTCCATGCCCAGTTCCAGCACTATTTCTGGCCTGTGGGTACTTGGGAAACTCTAATCACTTATTTCTAAGATTGCTTTTATAAAGACTTTATAAAGCATAACAGGTTCTCTGGTGAGTATGAAAAGAAGTAAGAGGAATTTGAGTTGTGAATGAGAATTAATAATCAGTAGCTGTTTAAAGGAAATCAACCATTGATTGTATAATGGAAACTACCTATAGTCAAGATCAGAGCCTTTAGTCACATAATCGTCATGCAACCCAGTTGTTCTGACAACTGCTTAATGCACACCAACTGAAGATGGAAGCATATTCTGTCCCAGAGACAATGAAGGGTTTCTTCCCAACTACCACTGTGACAGATGCAACTGTTTCAAGCTACTAGGATAGTGACAGCTATGCAGCAACACTGTAAGTTAATGTTAGGTTGTGCTGCAGATTGAAAACTGTGAAGCTGCTTCTCCATGTGTCCATATTATTCCTACTGACAAAGTCTGAGAAGCTAGGTTGTTAGTATCTTCACCAGGCCTCATGGGAAGTTTTAATCATTTGTTTTCTGTGTATTTCTTTGTTTGCAAATACTGTTCTCTGTACGAGGGAGACACACAGGATTCCTCAATCCCCACCCCATTATACTTAGACTCTAAGAAATGATTCCTGTCTAATAAAGATATTGAGACAAGAGTCAAGTTTGGGAATGCCCTTGGGACAAAGCAATATAATATAAAATGGTATCAGTGTGAGGAAAGATACAAGCTCGATGCCTTCAGTAGAGAGTTGGATAATAAAAGCTGTGAGTACGGAAGGAGTGGACAGCAGCCGTTGGGAATGTGTTTGTCCTAGATGGGAACAGCCTCCTGCAAGCTCATGAAGTATTGAATACTGACTGTGGGAACAAGGAAGAGTCCCCATTTTGAATCAGGACAAAATGATAAAGTTACAATAATAATATGCGATGTTTATAGAAATGTGAACTTCAAGTTACTGAAGTTATCAAAATCAATTCATTCAAGAGTGGTTCATTAAAATGGTAATTCAGGGCTGGAGAGATGGCTCAGCAGTTAAGAGCATAGACTGCTCTTCCAGAGGTAACAATTTCAATTACCAGCAACCACAGGGTGGCTCACAACCATCTATAATGAGATCTGATGCCCTCTTCTGGTGTGCATGAAGACAGCAACAGTGTACTCATACAAAAATAAATAAATAAATCTTTAAAAAATGACAATCCAAATGTCAACATGTATGGCAACTAAAACATGAACAAAAGACTTTAGAAAAACCACAGAATCATCTTTCTATTTTTGAAAAGAAAATATTTCTTTGCATCAAAATATTAATCTTATATACATTAAAATATTCTTCAATGCCTCTAAATGATTGCTGTTGAATACAGAAGGGTTTTGCATCAGAGCAATTTGAGCAAATTATGCAACTGTTGGTGTTGTATCCAAGGATTTGGATAAACTACAAGAGAGCCTATGCTTAGACTTGTTTGAAGCTGCTTGGGCAATATCACCTAGAATGACTGGAGACTATCATTCTGTGAATTAGTGCAAGGCAGCTGGTCTGACCATAAGATCCTTAAAGATTATTGTACACTAACACATCTTGTTTTGGCCTGATATCATAGCAGCCACAGCTCTCTCTCTCTCTCTCTCTCTCTCTCTCTCTCTCTCTCTCTCTCTCTCTGTCTGTCTCTATCTCTCTCTGTGTGTGTGAGAGACAGAAAGCGAGAAAGAGAGAGAGAATGCTTGAGTTTGTTTCTGTGCATATGTACATGCATGAGTATTTGTGTGTATTTGTACATATGTGTGTGTATCTAGGAATGTATGTATTTTTTGTAATTAGCTGTCAAGGTCAGAAGGGCATACTGTATCTTCTGGAGTTGAAAGTACAGACTGTTATGTGAAATACCCATCATCTGATCCTCTGGAATATCTGCAAGCTTCTTAAATGCTAAGCCATCTCTTCAGCCCAAAATGTTTAAAACTTACTTGTTCAATTTGGTGAATTTTGATTCCTGCATAAAACTAAAACCCATATGAACCACCCATTAATTTATATGCCGTATTCATCATCCCAGAGTGACCCCTTGAGTTCCTACCCATCTCCAGAGAGCCTATGTTCTGATACTCACTGCCATGCTAGCTATGCTCTTTCAAAGCTTTCTCTTGAATATGTAGTCTGTGAATGAAAATGTGGTAGATATAACCAATTATCTAGGGATGAGATAAAACAATATAAAAATTTAAATGGTGTGTGAGAAGAGAGAGGGAAACAAAAGGCAGAGAATTTGAAAATGTTAAATTACAGTATTCCAGGTATATCCTTGCTCTCAAAAACAATACTGTGGCATCTCAGAATTAAGGACAGTTAGTTATTGACTATTGCACAAGTTGTCAACAGGTGCTCCAAACTGTTGACTTATCTTTGATACACATTAAACAAATGATAATAGTATTAACAGAGAGGAAAATAATGCCCAGGTTAGAAACTTACATAGGAACATCCTTTTTTTCTAAGAACTCATCAAATCTGAGGGCTATAGAAGTGGCTCAGTAGTTAAGCACTTCCTGAGTTTTCAGAGGACCAGAGTTCAGTTTCCAGAACTTATATTAATAACTCTCAACTCCCTGTAAGATCCAGCTCTGTAAGATCTAATGTCCTCTTTGACTTTGATCAAGACCTACATTTAAAGGCATATAGCCACTCAGAGAAGTATACATAATTATATACTCTTTAAAACAGGACCTAACCAACTCTGTAGCTCAGGGGAAAGAATCTTCGTAAATTTGGGAATTGTTAGGAACATTTTCAGCTTTCTTCTGTATAATGTTTGCATTTTTAAAGCAATGTCAGCTGCAGGATGTTGTATGTATGTGTGTATGTAGGCTGTTGTCTTAATAGTGTTGTATACTTCACACTGTTAGTCTTACACTTGGACTCTATAGACACTTCTTCTTTTGACCTTATTTCACATAAAATTTTACTTAGGTGTTCATATCTGCCCTCAATTTCACAAATGTCTGAACTCCTGTAGGCGTCATGAAAGATAACCTCAACACATTGAGAAGAAAATTAACTGTGTTTACTTTTGGCCTGGGGCGGACCTGCAGTTGGTCTGCTCCTGTGGAAACACCGGATCCTGAGACATCCTAGAGGGACACACTGCACCCAGAGCAGAGGCTGGTCTGCTCCTGTGGAAACACAGGATCCTGAGACATCCTAGAGGGACTCACTGAATCTAGAGCAGAGGCCCGCCCCTCCGGACTATAACTTCCCTTGCGCCGGGAGCCTGGTCCTTTGGCCTGGGGCGGACCTGAAGCTGGTCTGCTCCTGTGGAAACACCGGATCCTGAGACATCCTAGAGGGACTCACTGCACCTAGAGCAGAGGGTAAGACACCTTGCCCAATACCCCAAAGCCCAGAGTTACAACTGGGAACCAGGTAGGGCTTGAGGAACTAGCAGGCACCCGAAGCCCGCCCCTCCGGACTATAACTTCCCTTGCACCGGGAGCCTGGTCCTTTGGCCTGGGGCGGACCTGCAGCTGGTCTGCTCCTGTGGAAGCACCGGATCCTGAGACATCCTAGAGGGACACACTGCACCCAGAGCAGAGGAGCAGAGGACACTTAGCGGGGTCTGCGCCTGTGGAAACATCTGATCCTGAGACATCCTAAAAGACCTACTGTATCCAGAGCAGAGGGAGCTTAGGATCACAGGAACACAGAGACATCTGGAATCCGAGGAGATCTGACACAAGCAAGATAACTGGAAAGACAGACTCCAGTCAGACACAGTGAGCACAGGTAACACTAGAGCCAACCAGATGGCAAAAGGCAAGCGCAAGAACACAAGCAACAGAAACCAAAGTTACCTGACATCATCAGAACCCAGTTCTCCCACCATAGCAAGCCCTGGATACTCCATCACACAGGAAAAACAGGACTCAGAATTAAAATCACTTCTCATGATGATGATGGAGGATTTTAAGAAGGACATAAGTAACTCCATTAAAGAAATACAGGAGAACACAGGTAAACAGGTAGAAGCCCTCAAAGAGGAAACACAAAAATCCTTGAAAGAATTTCAAGAAAACACAATCAAACAGGTGAAGGAACTGAACAAAACCATCCAGGATCTAAAACTGGAAATAGAAACAATAAAGAAATCTCAAAGGGAGACTACTCTGGAGATAGAAAACGTAGGAAAGAGATCAGGAGTCATAGATGCAAGCATCACCAACAGAATACAAGAGATAGAAGAGAGAATCTCATGCACGGAAGATACCATGGAAATCCTCGACACAACAGTCAAAGAAAATGCAAAATGCAAAAAGCTCCTAACACAGAACATCCAGGAAATCCAAGATGCAATCAGGAGACCAAACCTAAGGATAATAGGTATAGATGAGAGTGAAGATTCCCAATCTAAAGGGCCAGTAAATATCTTCAACAAAATTATAGAGGAAAATTTCCCCAACCTAAAGAACGAAACACTCATAAACATACAAGAAGCCTACAGAACACCAAACAGACTAGACCAGAAAAGAAATACCTCCCGTCACATAATAATCAAAACAGCAAATGCACAAAACAAAGAAAAAATACTAAAAGCAGTAAGGGAAAAAGGTCAAGTAACATATAAAGGCAGACCAATAAGAATTACACCAGACTTTTCACCAGAGACTATAAAAGCCAGAAGATCCTGGTCTTCTATTATACAGACCCTAAGGGAACACAACTGCCAGCCCAGACTGGTATACCCAGCAAAACTCTCAATCACTATAAATGGAGAAACCAAGATATTCCATGACAAAACCAAATTTGCACAATATCTTCCCACAAACCCAGCACTTCAAAGGATAATTGATGGAAAACGCCAACACAAGGAAGGAAACTACAACCTAGAAGAAGCATGGAAGTAATCTTCCAACAACCCCCCAAAAAAAGGTAGCTACACAAACATAATTCCACCTCTAATAACAAAAATAACAGGAAGCAACAATCATTTTTCCTTAATATTCCTTAACATCAATGGACTCAATTCTCCAATAAAAAGACGTAGACTATCAGACTGGATACATAAACAGGACCCAGAATTTTGTTGCATACAAGAAACGCACCTCAGTGACAAAGACAGACATTACCTCAGAGTAAAAGGCTGGAAAACAATTTTCCAAGCAAATGGTCCCAAGAAAAAAGCTGGAGTAGCCCTTCTAATATCAAATAAAATCGACTTTCAACCAAAAGTAATCAAAAAAGATAAAGGGAAAGGGCACTTCATACTCATTAAAAGGAAAAATTACCAAGAACCTCAATTCTGAACATTTCTCCCAAAAGCGGGGACCTAATACTAAAAGAAACTTTAAAAGTCAAAACACACATTGCACCTACACAAAAAATAGTGGGGGATTTTAAAACCCTCCTGGGGCCCCATCTCCGGGAAACCAAAGTTCAACCCCCTAAAAAGGCTATCTCCAAAGTTTCCGATTATTTTAATGAAAATGGAAAAACCCCCAATCCCTAAAGGGAATGGAAAAAAAATTTAAAATTAAAAATGGAAAAAAGAAAAAAAACAAAAATTTTGGTTTTTAAATTCTATTAAAGGTTTGGGAACTAAAAAATCACCCCTAGAATAAAATTTTAAAAAAACATACAGGTTTTTCACTCCAATTTTTGATTTTGCCCAAAACCAAATAAAGATTAACTAACCCCAAAAAAGCCTTTAAAAATTAAAATGGGGGGATTTTCTTTTTAAAAAAAGGGAGTAAAATTTCTCAGGGTAAAAATTGGAGACAAGTCGGGCAAAAAACTAAAAAACAACATTCCCCCGGGAATCCACCCTTTTTTAAACCAAAGGTTTGAGGGGTTTCAATTACTTTAAAGCCTAAAGTCTTTTAAGCCCAAAAAAGCCACAACTCGGGGCAGGCCCCCACCAAAATTTTTAAAGATGGGGGTTCCCTTTTTTTTGGGGGGGGTGGGTTTTTGGGGTCCCAAAGGCCCCATTAAAACCAAAGGGGGAGTGCGGGAGGGGGGTGTATTATGAGAGCTTTTAATGGGGGGCCCCCTTACCCCATGGGCTACGTGGGGGGGGGGGTTTTTTGCCCTTTTATATAAAGGTGGTTTTTCCCACAAAAATTTTGAGAAAGGGGGGGGGAAGTACCTAAAATTAAAAGGAAAACTCTGAAATTTTTTCCCAAAAAAAAATTTTTCCGGGGGGGAAAAAATAAACTTTGCAGAAAAAGTTGTTTTTTACCCAGTTTTATGAAAAAACCCTGAAACCCTTTTAAAACTTTTGGGCAGCGGAATGTTAAACGTCCGGGGGAATTGTCAAAATAAAATTTTTTAAAAAAGGGGTTAACCTAAAAGGGTTTTTTTTTTTCAAATCCGCCCCCCAAAAAAAATTCAAAAGGGAAATTTAACAAAGAAAAATTTTTAAGTATTTTTCATGACCCCCATTTTCAATTTAATTAAAATTTAAAAATAAAACAAAAAAAATTTTAAAAAAGATTTAAAAATTATTAAAATTTTTTTTTATTTTAATAAATAAAAAAAAAGGGGGGAAATGTTAAAATTTTAATTTAATAAAATAAAAAAATAAAATTTAAAATTTAATATTATTGGGGGGTCAATTTAACAAAACCTAAAAGCCGGAAAACCCAATAGAAAAATTTTGGAAAAGTTTTTCCCCCCATCTAATTACTTTTTTTTTTTTTTTTTATATAATAAATACATGGGTTCCCCCTACTTGAAAACGTCCTCTTTCCCAAACCCCTCTTGTAAAAATTTTTCTTATTTTTTTTTTTCTTCAAAAATTAAACCCCCCCCTTTGGGGCCCCCTTTTCCCTTTTCCCCCCCCCCCCTGTACCAAAGCAGCTTTCACTGGGACTTTAAAAGATGGGCCCTTTTTAAATGGGGTGCCCCCTTCCCACTGAGACAAGAACCAGTAGAAATACCCCAAGTCAATTTTTTTAAATGCTTTGTTTTTGTTCGACCCACAAGACGAAAAATCGTGTTTTGGGGGGCCAACCCGCCAATTCTTTTTTTTAAACTCCCAAGAGCCCAAACCCCCTTTTGCGGTGGGCCATTCCCTCATTCTCTGCTTTGTCCACCATGCCTGAATTTCTTATAGATGAATAAATTTTGGATTGAAAGTTTTTTGGGTAGGTTGGTGTCTCTAACACTTCACTGGGGTTCCTGACTGGCTACAGGTGGTGATCTTTTCTAGTTCCATATTCCCGATGTTATGAGTCACAGCTAAGGTCACCCCATTGATTCTTGAGCACCTTCCTTATCCTAGGTCTCTATCTTGTCCTGGAGGACGCCCTTTAGCTCCTGACCCAATCCATTGCAGATGTCCATTCATTTTCATGGCCATCTAGCCACTCATAGAGACAGTTTTTAACTTGAGGTTCTCTCTTCCCAAGTTACTCTAGGTTCCTGTTGCGGCCATAGATGAAGCTAATCATGATGTGTATCTTCTACTTAGGTTAGTTTAGGCAATCATGTAATATATTTCTCCTACTAGGCAGTAGATATCAAGAATAGGAAATGGTGCCAATTTCCATTAGCTATTCTCATCTACATGGGAGAGAATGACTACTGACCAAAAGTTGGGAATAAGATTTTAATAAAATATTGTAAAGGTTCAAAACAATGGATAAATAAAACAAAAATATGAAAATGTAAAAAGATCTAAACATGTTTCCTGGGAGTAAAGGCTCTAAGTAAGAAGGAGAAAGTGGGAATTTTTAGCATCATGATGGGAAAATGAGCTAAGCAATTGTTTCTAATTATAAGGTAAAAAGAAAATGTGGTACCCATGCTAATTGCTGTGACCTGTCGTGGGAACCTTTCACAGTGTCCTTACAGCTTCCCCACCAGACCTCGTGAGTATAGAACAGCTCCCTTGTCTGCTCAAACCTCCTCTCTCTTTTACACTTTAAAAATATTTTTTTCTGAATAATTCTCTCTCAGGATGTGGCCAACTTAAATATTTCTAGTAGTAGAGATAACTGTGTCGAGTTACATAAAGTAGAAAAATTCTTTGTTTTAAGAACTTTTGATTGAATAAAGATAAATGTATGTAATAATATGTATTACTCAAATCGTGGGGAATCTGGAAGGAAATGAAAAGAATACCGTAAGATGGAATAGATACAATGCATTCATTATAAATATGAAATTCTGGAAGAATAAAAATACTATAAAAATCAATTTGTCCTTAGTAATTTTAGACTTACACAGTTATAAATGTTGATTTTTACGAGATTATGTTGCCTTTTCTATTACTGAAAATAGCTTTTGTTCACACATCAAAAGGACCACAGTTTCCCCTCTGTCCACTCAACTGCCATTTCCTCTTCAGACAAGAGAAGGTCTCTTTAAAAGATGACAGTCAAAACAAAATACAATAAGACAAAGCATAACTCATCATATCTAGACAGGACAAGGCAACCCAATAGGAGGAAAAGTGTCCCAAGAGCAGGAAAAAATCAGAGAAAAACTGTCTCACAATGTTAGAAGTCCTACACACACACACACACACACACACACACAAACAAACAAACAAGCTAATTACTGTCATAATATATATGCAGAAGACCTGGTGCAGCTCCATTCAGGTGCTGTGCTAGCTACTTCAGTTTCTGTGAGCCCATTTGAGCCCTGTTTAGTTGATTATGTGGTCCATCTTCTCCTGGTGTCTGCCATTCCCTCTGATTCTTATAATCTTTCCTTCCCCTCTCCCATGATGTTTCACAATCTCCTAGGGGAGTAAATCAAAGAGACCTCCAATTTAGACTTGCTGCATGACGTCTGGCTGTGGATCTCTGCATTTTGAAGCCAGAAAAGGCTCCCAGTGGTGGGAATGGATTATATCTGATTAGGTGTTCACTAAGATGGTCCCATGGAGATCCCCAAACAACTCAGGCTGATGATAGGACAAAAGGTCAGACAGACCCCATTACTGAAGACATCTACATAACTCATTGAACATAGACAGATCAAGCTGGTGCCTGCATGGAGCCTTCATTACTACCTTTTAGTTTCATTGTGAGAAGGTACTCTGAAGTCCACAGAAAGAAAAACGTGGATATTAACCCAGCCACAAGCTCCTCACACTACAGCTCATCCTGCCTGCAAAATGTGCTGGGGCAATGGTGATGCAGAACTTATGAAAATGGCCAATGTTTGATTTAACTTGAGAGCCAGGTCACTAGAGGGAGCCCAGGCCCTACACTACATGGGTGGCCAGCAACCAGAGACTAGATAGCACAAAGATTGTAGAACTAAACACTACTGACAAACAAATAAACAAATAAACAAATGAACAAACAAATAAATAAATAGATGAACAAATGAATGAACAAATGAATAAATAAATAAAATGAATGAAATCTTTCTTAATGATGTTCTGCTATACTTTCAGATTGGTGCCTTGTCTTCAGAAAGACTTCTTCCAACAGGAGATATAGTTCTTATTTTTAAGAGTTAATCTAAAATAGCAGGTTGTTGGACTGCAATAAAAATCCTTAGTTTCTTAGTTATTGAAGAATTTAATTAGGAAATGAATATAGATTTAGTCAAAACTGTCCATGTGATTATATTATGTCTGTTGAAATAGCAAGCAAAGATTTTTTTACTTTGTGTTATTTGTTTGAGGCAGATATTCACTGAGTAGCCTTGAGAAGCATGAACCTCACAGAGATACACTTCTTCTGCCTCCTAAAAGCTGAGATTAAAGCTTCTCTTGGATTTATACCTTCCCCAGTGAATCCCTACACCTACTTTCTCTCCGAAGGACGAATAAAAAGACTTTATTCATACACTATAAAACAGGCTGCTAACTTATGGAAATTGTGATATTTGTTAGTTTTGTTTGCTTTTATATATTTTCAAGACAACTGAGACTAATCAATTTGTCTACTTGATTTATCCATACACCAAACCATCACACAGAAATTCCTTCAAACAGTCTCATTTCTATATAGTGTGAAGCCATTTTAAAGTAGATGGTCATCATCACTGATGATGAAAATGTCACAATCCAGACAAATGTACCAAATGCCATCCTTTGAAAATAGTACATACACATGTTAAAAAAAATCAAGATTAAAAACATGTTTTGGCAAAAGCATGTTATCATAAATTCTACAGTCTATAAATATTTAATCATTTTTTGGTAAAAATTGAAAAATATCACAATAACATATTTTTCTTCTCAATCAAGTTTGAAGGAGTATTTCTTCCTTTTCTTTGATGCTGTGAATGTAAAGGCATTCATTGAGCCCATAATAAGGAGATAATAATAAGGCATTATAGCAAATGAGATGGAATCATGAAGTTCAGGTCAAAGTTATGCATTCTTTCTTTTCTTTTTAATACTCTATTTGTTCAAAAGTTGCTAAATGTTTAAGGTATAAAATTCTAACATCAATAGAGGATTGGAGTCTATCAAAGGTTCTAGGGAACATAGCTGTGAAACTGCTGTATCTTAGAACAGTTATCAGTAAGTTAGTGAGTGAAATAGACTGTATGGTAGGTACTCTTAAGCCCTATGGAAAATAGATAACATGGGATATTGGAGATCCTTTGTAAGTATCAGGAACTTAAAGAGATAGGGTTGTGCTTTTTAGTTTTTTCTGAGAAAAATAGTGAAGTGAAAATTAATGTTCACATGATTGAATATATTGAAAGAAAATAATCATATGCTATTTAGATAATAGATAAGTAATCAAAGTACATGGTTTTTTTCAGCTGTGGATCTCTTTGAAAATCTCCATCTCTTGCAAAATGAAGCTTCTTTGATTAGGAGTGGAAGCTACCCATTTCTGTTGACACAAGGACAGGTTTTTAAAATGTAGTTAGCAATTACACTGGTTTAAGAAAGTGGCAGCAGCATGTTTTCCTTCTCAGTTTTATGTTTTCTCCAGTGATGCATAGTTGATTGGGTTTAGAGTAACAGGTCTGATTCCCTCCTATCACATGGGTACCAAGTCCAGTTAGACAATTGTTGGTTATGCACAAATAACAAGCACCTCTATTTTAGCCTTGTCCATTTACTGGGCTATACATTGTTTTGGCTCATAGCAACTCTAGCTGTGTAGGACTGACACCAATGGCTGTGGTAACTTCAGAAATAGGGTCTTACTCAATTGATGAGGAATAGAGTCTTACTCAGTTGCTGGTATGAAGCAAAATACAATGACAATAGCCAGTGTTGTTTTTGAAGGCTCAGAAACTACTTCCCTGACCAACAAATCAAAGGGCTTTCCAAGGTTTGCACTGGGACCTCTGTTATATTGTCAATGACACTTGAAGGATGTATTACAAGCCTGTGTAGTATAACCCGTGTGTGTTTGGTGTTGTGTGTGTGTGTGTGTGTGTGTATGTATATATATATATATATATATATATATATATATATATATATATATAATATTGTATATAATATATGTATTTATAACTGTTGTATTTGTATTTTAGGTAGGTTTATAGAAAAGTATTTTTCTCTGTGGCTTTTCAAAGAGCCTTAGTATTATTTATCTCTCCTTTATTTCTCTACCTCTATATCACCCTCCTTTTCATCTCCTTTGTTAAGATCCTGTCTCCATTTTTCAATCCTCATATCTCTAATTTTTTCATCCACAACATAGCCACTATGTCCAAAGATGACAAAAAAAAGTCACAGTAGACAATGGTTTTAAGACACAGAGGACCAGGGTGTCTGTTTTTTCTACGTATAACTACACATATAAAATGTCAATAATATGGACTGCCTAAACAAGACCTAAATAATAACATCAGTTATCACACCAATGTGGATGTGGAAAATTTCACAAAGTCCCATCATTAGAGGAAGTGATATAAGCAATGGATGGATGCTGAAAGAGGAAGAGTCCATTTTCTCCAGGGAGGAGCTTTCTGGTAAGTCAGGAACTTCAAGTGATCATCCCTATACACAGATACATATGAACAGAACTAAATGACTCAAATGATATAATATGTATGTACACACACACACATACACACACACACACCCCTATATTATTCAACCATATATGCAGTAATAATAATTAAAGAAAAAAAGGTCATGAATTTGAAAGTGGTAGCAGCACTGGGGGTAAAAGTGGGGGTGAAGTGGGGTGGAATTATGTAAATATAGTACTCAGGTATGAGATTATAAGTAACTAAATGAACAATTCTAAGGAGATTCTTGGTCTCAACTTGATCCTCAGAGGTGCTTCAGTGTATGCCCAGATTCTGTCTGAACTGAAGATAAGAGGGTTCACTGGCCAGAAAGATCTGTGTATTACTTCAAATAGTATTCATTTTATCAAGGTTATCTCCAAAATAAGAGAATTTCCACAAGTTAGAAGAGTTAAAGCTTGTATAAGAATAACCACACATGCCATAAAGAAATGTTGATTTAGTACACTCTTCAGTATAGAGCAATGTTGGCTGCTTCTTCTAGTAAATCAAAACTTCAAGTGACACATGAAACCTGAAAGTAGGTCTTAAGGGACATCAAGGTCTGTCTGATTTTTGCTCCCTCTGGCTCACTTTCTAAGATAAGACAGCTGTCATCAAACACATCAAAGATCCCTAGAATGAGGCAGTGCTGTGACCATCTGTGTCCCACTGCCTTCATTACAGGAATGGCCATCTTAATATGGTATGTAAGAACAACCAATTCTTTAAGTGATTGTAGTCTGGGCCAACATCTTAACTGCAAATACAAAGAGAATTGAGAACTAGCACTGAAGCCATTCTTAAGTATGACTTTATCTTGGGAGACATAAACAAATATATATCATCAATCACACACCAGAGAAACAATCTGACCCACGTCAAATTTAGTAAACCTTAGTAAACACATTACAGGTATGTGCTGAATCAGGTATGTGGATTAAGTTACTTACAGAAGGGTTGCTGTGTGACTCAAAAACAACTGTGTTCCTGTAAAGTCCACCCAGCATGGGTGACCATCTAGAAAAAAACAGCATCCCTGTATCTTATTCCTTTTATAACCTTAGGCAGGGGCTGTGAGATACTAGTAAATCTCTGTACTTTTTGAGACTTTTATTGCTAACATCTAGAATCTTATGAGCCTCCTACCACCTTCCATGACAGAATATGCTGAGTGGGAAGAAACAGCTTCATAATATATTCCACAAGTATTGTCTTATACTTTAGTGCCTATAAAAAACAGTGTACATGCTGGAGGTGGTGGTATATGACTTTAATTCTTGCACTCGGGTGGCAGAGAAGGCAAATCTCTGAGTTTGAGGCTAGCCTGGTCTACAGAGCAAGGTTTAGGACAGCCAGGGATACACAATGAAGCTGTAGTTTTTAATCTTCTCTAATCTCACTAGCAGTGACAGCACCAGTTCCTAGCTACCTCCCTCAATGCTCTGGATTCTTGAATGAAAGACACACATGTAGCTTTATATTTAATATGCCTTAATTGCTTAATGGCCATGACACTCCCAAACTTCCACATTGCTAATGCCTCCCCTCCAATACTCCTGAATTATTACTTACTAAAATCTATATTCCATCTTTGCTACCCTAGACCCAATGTGTGTGGGGGTGGGGCTCTCTTCCTTAACTCTTACATAATTGTATGCTTTCTCTTCTGCAGCTGCAAGCCTGGATCTTATTCCTTTTCTGGCATGGCAAATGTTTCTCCCCTTCCTAAGTTTCTTGCCCGAGAATCCTAAAAGTTCCTCCTCTGTCTCCATGCTCAGCCATTGATCACCCTCAGTGTCTTAAGTGTAGATGTGTGCATACCTGTGTAATTTTGGGACCCAATTAACATCATACAAGCAATAAACCAGATCCACAACAACACAAAAAATACCCTGTCTGGGGGGTTGGAAGCACTGTGCAGAGTAGATATCAATGGTATATATAAGTCTTGTCTTGCCCTAATTTCTTTTGTTTTGATTTCATTTGGTTGGTTTTGTTTAGTTGGGAGACTTTATTTCTTTATTTCTTTATTGACACTCCAGATTTTATTTCCCCACTCCACCCTTTGGTTGTTCCCCATCTCATACCTCCAACACACCTCCTGTCTCCACGAGGAGACACTCACTCCTACCCACCACCCCACCTGACCTCAAAACTCCCTGGGGCCTCCAGTCTCTTGAGGGTTAGGTGCATCATCTCTGATTGAACACAGACCCAGCACTCCTCTGCTGTATATGTGTTGGGGGCTTCATATCAGTTGGTATATGCTGCCTTTTTGGTGGTCCAGATTTTGAGAGATCTTGGGGCTGGGGTTCAGATTAATAGAGACTGCTGATCCTCCTACAGGGTTGCCCTCCTCCTTAGCTTCTTTTCGCCTTTCTCTAATTCAACCACAGGGGTCAGCAGCTTCTGTCCATGTGCAAATATCTGCATCTGACTCTTTCAGCTGCTTGTTGGGTCTTCTGGAGGGCAGTCATGATAGGTCCCTTTCTGTGAGAGTCCATAGCCTCAGTAATAGTGTCAGGCCTTGGGACCTCTCCTTGAGTTGGATCCCACTTTGGACCTGTCACTAGACCTTCTTTTCCTCAGGTTCCTCTCCATTTCCATCCCTGCAGTTCTTTCAAACTGGAACAACTATGGGTCAGAGTTTTGACTGTGGGATAGCAACCCTTCCCTCATTTGATGTCCAGTCTTCTTGCTGGAGGTGGGATGGTATTTCATCTAAGGTCCCATCCTTTGAGTCCTGAGAGTCTCTTACCTCCCAGGTCTATGTTGCATTCTGGAGAGTCCCCCCTACCTCCTACCTCCTTAGATTGCCTGTTTCCATTCTTTCTGTTGGCCCTCAGGGATTCAGTCCTTATTTTAATGGCTGCTTTTATTTATATCCTTAGGGACTATATGTCTAGTTAAATAGTTTATCTGGTCTTGATTTAACTTTGGTAAGTGGTATCTATCAAGAAAATGATTCATTTCTTTTAGATTTTTTTCAGTTTTGTAGAGTACAGGTGTTCGAAGTATGAACTAATGATTCTCTGGATCTCCTTAGTGTCTGTTCTTCTTTCCCCCTTTTCATTTCTTACTTTTTACTTTGGATACCCTCTCCCTATCTTTTAGTTAGTTTGGATAAGGGTTTGTCTATTTTATTGGTTTCCTTGAAGAATCAACTCTTGATTTCATTGATTTTTTGCATTGTTCTCTTTGTTTCTATTTTATCGATTTCAGTCCTCAGTTCATTTCCTACCATCTACACCTCTTGGATGTGCTTGCTTCTCTTTGTTCTAGAGCTTACATGTATGCTCTTAAATTGTTAGTATGAGATCTGTCCAATTTGTTTATGTAGGCACTTAGCCCTATGAACTTTACTCTTAGTACAGATTTCATCGTGTTCATAAGTTTGAGTATGTTTTTTTCTTATTTTCATTGAATTCTAGGAAGTCTTTAGTTTCTGTCCTTACTTCTGCCTTGACCATGAAGTCATCCAGTAGACAGTTATTATATAGTCTGATTGCCCTCAGTTACATATATGGTTTACAACAGATTTTAAAATCTTACTTATCACACTAGAGCCATTTCTCCATATTAGTCATATATCAGTTTCTGAGACATACAGTTATCTTTGGGGATTCATGATTGATAATTTTCATTTACTTAAGACAGGGTTTGCCAAACTATAGTCTTAGAGACCTATGCTATGCAAAAGGAAGTAGTCTGAACAGTTTTCCCAGGATGTACCTTGGAATATATTCTATCAAGACTCAGTGGATCTAGTTAGAAAAACTATTTGTGGTGCTGTTGTTCATGAAGAAAGAAGAATGAGGAGAGTGGTATTTAGTGTCCTGAGCTTTGTGGGGACTCAAATTTTAATTTGGAGTTATATAATATAATAATGATTTTATGAAAAATTCTCTATGCTACTAGAAGTAGCACAGAATGCTAAAAGTCCATTTGTCTTAGTGAAGTTATCATGAGATTCATTGTATGAAGCTGGGGTGAATCAGGTTATAATGGATGCAAAACTGAGGGCAGGGCAGCTCTTTGAAGCAATGACCTGATAACCCAGAATTACTTAAAAAATGTCTGTTCTTTTTCTTCAGGCTAGTCTTAGCCTCTCGAGGAAACAAAGGATGACTTAAATTGACATTCCTGACTACTTCTAAATTGCTGCTGAGATTAGATATTTGGTAATTTACATGAGATGTTAGGCTATTATTTTATATCTGGGCTACTTAAAAAGGACCCTTGGATTAAAATCAAAGTATGGGTGTGTAGCTCAGGGAAATTCTCATGCATTGAAAACTAAGGGTTAAGAAAGACTGCGACTCATTTCTTTACAGAATATGAATGGTTCATTAAATAATAAAGGAGTCATTTGATAGAAATCTCTCTCAGCTGATTTCATCTTTCTTCATACTTAAGGGAAACTTACCCTGGATCACTTTGAATCTAACAGCATTCTCCATAGAGTGTCTCAGACAAGTTTAGTGCAATACATGGCTATTAGGTTAGAAATATATTTAAAATTCTTATGTCCTGAAGCTATCCAGTGTGCAACCTGAGGTCAGCATAGAGTCAGAAGGTATTTTTAAAAAGTAGTTGTTGTTGTGTATGTTTTGAATTTATTTACTTTATGAGTGTGTGTTTGTACCTCATGCATGAAGGAGCATGTAAGAAGAGGCAATCAGATTACCTGGAACTGGATATATAGGTAGTTGTGATTGACAACTGAATTGAACCAGAATCCTCTACAAGAGCAACAAGTGCTCTTAATCACTGAGCCTTAATTCCAGACCAAAAAGCCATTGTTAATGCAATTTTAGAAGGCAGATATACTATTGTAAAATTTACATTAACAAAATTAACACGCTCTAGGGAAAGTCTATGTCTCTTGTCAAATGTAGTTAGGTAAACCCTGCCAAACAAAAGATGTAAATTTCCACGATAATCCTAAAGACTTAGCTTTTGTTCCTTTAAAAATCAATATAACCCCTCTTTCTTCCTAAAAGACATGGGTCTGTTTTTACTTGTTTGTTTTATTTCAAACCTTAGCATTCTCTAGAATATGCTGCAGATGGTATCACATTGTGTAACCCTTGGGTTTAATTTCTTTTTCTAAAATAATAAATAGTTCTTTAGGTTTGCTTTGGACATTATTGTGTGTATTTCATTTCACTAATTGGTAATACTTCAATAGGTATACTTGAATACCATAGTTATAAAAATTATTGGTACATATTGTGTTAAATTTTTGATATATAACAAATTTCATACCATGTAGAAATAATTACATTTGAAATGTGTATCTATGCATGAGTTCATTGAACAGTGGAGAGTAAAAATATGAATAGAACTTTAAATATATTCCTGCTTTCTTGTGTAGCATGGCATCCTGAAGCAACACTCCATCTGTATTCTGTTTCTACAAAGACTCATGTTAAGGATTTTGTATAAATAAAATTATCTAGTACACAGGGATTGGGAGTTCAGCATCTTTCTTTCAAAGAAATTGCTTTTAAATCATCCATGCTGTCTCTCTCTCTCTCTCTCTCTCTCTCTCTCTCTCTCTCTCTCTCTCACACACACACACACACACATACACACACACACACACACACACACACACACACACACACACATATATATAATGTAGTATACACACACATACATATATATACATGTGGACTGCATAAGGGTATCCTGGTTCTTGGCTGGCATGGGCCTAGAACCCGAGACTCCAAGGGAAGAAAGGCAGGATTCTGGCCAAGTCCCAGAACTCAGAGTCCTAACAAGCAGTCCAATCTCCATAGACCTACATTGTTCAGTCACGTAGGCCATTACAGCCCCTCCCAAAGTGCACAGGTAGGAGGGTGTAACTTAGGCCTCAGGCCCTAGGGAATTTACATACTAATGAAGTCAGAGGGCAGAGCCAATTAGCATTCCTCCCTCCCAGAACCTCTTCTTTCTCCCTCCCACTTAACTCAGGGTCTGCCCTGATTTATGGGGGGGGAGTACTTCCAGATCCATCTACCATCCTCCATGACAATAAACCCTTTTGGAACCAAGGACTTCCTCGTATCATTGGGGCCTGCTGGGCCTGCCGCTGCCGAAGCCTCCAGCCACTGGAACCTGAGACCTTCCTCCGGTATGTGACACAGGCTGCCTGGAGGCTGGGCCGCTGCCACCTGGGCCCGGGGCCTGCCGCTGTCCCGCTGCGACCCGTTTCCACCTCGCAGGGCCCAGGGGCCTGCTGTGGGCTGCTGACGTGTGGGTCTGGGACTCCACTGCTGCTGCCCGCCAGATTTTCCCCACATATACATACATATATACATATATGCATACATATGCATATGTGTATCTGGTATATGCACTCAACATTGTTGTTTTTGTTTCAACAATCCCTACTACTGCAATGTATGATGGTCATACAACTTGCACACTAACTTTTTCTATACTGAAAACTTCATTCATTCTGAAACCTTCACACAACAAAGATGTGAAGAATATTGTGTGCAAGTATAGACATGGAGAGAAATTTCACTTGCTTAGTTTTTCTAACAAATTCATTCTCTCTGCCATATATCATTGACTTTCATGGACTTGACTAGTTGTTTCTCAAAGTGTTTCTATGATTTTATATATCCTGTGAAGCTTCAGAATTGTTATAGCTTCATGGCAATGACAAAGCCAAATGGAGGCAGTGATATTCAGCTTATGCATTGTAGTAATGTATACAAATACATTGCATGTTTAATTTACATTTATTTGATAATTGGTGTTTTTAGCATCTTTTTCGCATTCTTTTTTGACATCATTGGAACTTCTTTTAGTAGGTATGTATATAAATCACCCAGTTTAGCATTACTTAATTGGATTGCTTTCATATTTTGATCATAATCTATTGCAGTTTTACATTTCCTAGTTGATTAACTTCTTTACCCAAGCAGACTTATTTAACACTTCTTATAAAATAACACAAAAATTCTGCTGTGAAATTTTTAAAATACTAAATGTGGTTTCAAGTTATTTCTGTGTTTATTAATTCCACAAGTTTTATCACTATGTTTTACTGTGGTGTTAAATATATTTTTCAATTTGCAATGATCTCTGATTAGGAACAATTATCTTACTTTATATAAACTTAAAAAATTTAATATACTATGGGACCATGATAGGATGGCAGGTTTTGGTAGAAACTCTGTCTGGAAATAGCCCTGAGACCCAACAGTTGTCCATTGCCTGTGAGGGATGGGCATCTATTCTGCCACGCTCCCAGAATCCAGGCTCTTGCCATGTGGCATAGACCTGTACTGTTCAGTTATGTGTAGGGCAATGCAGCTCCTCCCAAAGAACACAGGTAGGAGGTGTGATTATGGGCCTCAGGCCCTAGAGAGATTTACATACTAATGAGATACCTGAAGGCCAGAGGGCATAGCCAATTTAGCATTCTTCCGAGACCCTCACCTTTTCTCCCTCCCTATTTAACTTAGGTCTGCCCTGAGTTTCACAGGGGTACTGCAAGATCCATCTACATCTGCCATGAAAATAAACCCTTTTGGAACCATGAACTTTCTGTGTCTTAGGGGCCTGCTGTGGGAAAACTCGGAGAAGGCTGTAATGAGCCACTGTAGCCCCAGCTGCTGTGCCTAACTTCCTGCCTGGTGGACCTTTCTGTGTTCCAGCCATGAGAATTGCCTTTTCAAGCAAGCTAGCCTGGCTGCAGATGTGGCTAAGAAAATACAGTAACTGAGTCTCTCTTGCAGGGCAGCTTCGGGGCCTCTTTCTTCTGTCCTCCCACCCCCCATTTCTTTCTGTGTGGGCCAACGGTCGCGCTCCCACCTCCTCCAGTCTTGGTCCTTCCGCAAGCCTCTCAGCTGAGAGGCTCTTGTATTGAGACCCACAAGGCTTAGGACCAGTCAGTCCCTGGCCACCTCCTGGCCCAGGGATCCCCAATTCAAGAACTCTGTGCCCCCGCAGAACTTCAGACTGAGTGAGAACTCCCCTTGCTGGGTGGGGCCCGTAGCACCTGCCCAGTGCCATGTGCGGAGTGAACTCAGTCAAGATTCCCAATCTCCAGTCTCTTTGGAGCCAGGGGAATCATAACAGCCCAACAAGATTCAAGAACCCACACCTGTGCCCACGCATGAGCTAATCATTCCCAGCAATATACTACATCAGAATGTAGCCTTTATTTTTACATTATTTTCTTTTATGCTTTTCATTATTCTTTTGACTTCTGGGACTCAATTATCTTTTTAGAATAATTAAACAGTAGAAATGTATTACAGAGATCCTGGTGAAATTATAGTGGAGTTATGTACATACTATATATTATAAAATAAAAAGTACCAAACCTGAAAATGCTTTTATTTCCTTGTCTATCCAGTATTAGAACTGAGCCTTTATTTGCTAAGTGGAATCACAATCCTTCAACAGTAGACCTAGAGTAAAACAAACAAACAGCTCCTGAATACACAGACTCTGGCATGTTGTGACATATTGGAGTGATGGAACACAGGACAGATATCCAGCACAACTGGAAAGGTATTCTATTGTGGGATTCAGCCTATTTCTATGAAAACATGGGACACTGCCAGCTTGAGGTCATTGCTCTGCCAAGAATCCAAAGGTAATCCTCCCTGCCCTCTCCAAACCCAAGAGTTCTCCTCATTGCCCCACCCAGAATCCAAGAGTGGTTCTCACTGTCCCTAAATCCCAACTTTTCACTGGCTCCCAGCATTATGGATTTCTTATTTGCATGTCACTCGGTTATAAAATAATCAAAAATTTCAATCTGAAGCCTGATTTTACTGGATATAACTTGCTTTTAGACTAAAAACTGACAAAAATTAAAGGACAGTTTTATAAGTCAGGCAGCTGTGCACACATGTTAAACATCATGGTCATTCTTGAAACATTACATGTATTTGTGTGCATCTAAGAGTCTCATGTCATATATCTTTCCTCCTGGAAGCTTTCTTGTACACAAGACAACATTTCATATATCTTAGGTAGGCCTCAAAATCATGTGGATAAAGCTAGCTTTGAACTCCTGATCCTCCTGGCTCCCTCAAGTGTTGGGATTACCAGGACGTATAAGTGGAACTTGGACTTTCATCTTGTTTCTTTTTTTTTTTTTTTTTTTAAGTTCTTATTTTTCATTCATTTTTACATATCTCCTCTCGATTTGTTTGTTGTTTTTTTTTTTTTGGATAAACATTAATTCTCATTTCATAGCCTGTCACTTCAACACTGTTTGGATAGCTAGTTGATCATAAGAAATTTCCTATAATTGAACACTGCATCTCCATCAGTCCCACTTCCTTCTCTTGTCCCCAGTTCCTTCCATGTACCTCTACTCTCCTTTTGTGATTCATTCTTTTTTCTTACTGTCACACACACACACACACACACACATACACACACACAATACATTCAGCATCCGTGTACACATATGTAGTATGTATGTATGTTATTTATGATATATTGGTTATATGAGTTTAGAGCAGACTACTTCAGGAGCTTGTCCCTTAAGAAAACTAATTCTTTCACTCTCAGCAGCATTTGGCCTCTGTATCTCTTTCAGCATTCAATGTTTTATCTGAATAGCTTTATCTATGTTTAAGTGAGTCTTTATGTGAGGACCTCTGGAGTGGATATGTTAATTACTTTAGCATAGTTGAAAAAGCTAAGAAAAAAAAATCACTGGGGAGACCAAAATTAATTAAATACAAAGAGAAAAGCATTAGCTAAGCAAGAACAAAAAATAATAATCCAGGAGCTATGGAAGAATATCAGGCTATTGTATGGAACATCTTGGACTCGCATTCACTGATTGGGTATCCTCAGATTCAACTACCTGTGCAGTCAAAGGATTGAAATGCTATTTGTACTGAATGAGACCAGAGAGTTTTTCTCATTACTCTTAGCTGCAGAATACAGTATAACAAAACATCTGTGTCATGAAATGTTAATCTACATGTGACTGAGGCACACAACAGGGACTGCACATCTAAACACAGTATCATTTTATAAGGATTTGACTGTCTATGGGTTTTGCTTTTCTGCAACCAAACACCTACAGAAAGAACGTCCTGAAATGTTGGTTAACACTTAACACACTGAGACACCTGCTTTAGATTTAGTGACTTTATTAGTTACTTTTCTGTTGCTGTGATAAAATACCCTGAGAAAAGTAACTTGGGGAAGAAACAGTCTATTTTGGCTTACAGTTCCAAAGGGAATACAGCCCTCCATGGTGGGGAAAGTCTGGCAGAAGGAGCCTTGAGGCACATCAAGCAATCAGTAAACACTGATCACATTTCATCTATACATAGAAACAAAGAGACAGAGCAAGATGTGAACCAGGGTTAAAACCACAGAGTCTAACCTACTGAAGTCTTTCATCAAGGCTCTATCTTTCAAAAGCTATAGAGCCTTCCTAAACAGCACCACCAGCTAATGACTAAGTGTTCAAACAGGTGAGCCTACAAAGGATTCCACATTCACATCACATAATATGTCCTTCTTAAATGACAAACAAAATTTAGAGCTAAAAATGAACCAAGGCATCCCAATTTGTAATTCTTTTCCAATTGAAGTTCAGAACCTTCATGTGGCAAATGATTTGCAGTGTTATCTAGGTACATAGCATTTTATACTGACTTCTCATGAATGCTGAATCATTACATCTTCATTAGATTTTATTCTTTTAGTATAATTGTTGGTGCTCTTTGAAAATAATATTGCCCATGGGAAAGAAAATAATTAACAATTTTTCATTAGTTCATTACCTTTTTCATCTTGTCATAATCTTTTGTATAGGCCAAATAAAATTATGAGACTAGTCCTGAATATTTGTTTACCAATGGTAAATTATTTATTTGTATCTCTCTCTCTCCCTCTCTCTCTTCTCTCTATCTCTTGCTCTATCTCTATCTATCTCTATCTGTATCTATCTATCTATCTATCTATCAATCTATTATGCATCTATTATCTACATCTCTATCTACTTTATTTATTTAAAAGTTACAAATGAAACTGTGTTCTTATTCTGGCTGAGTTTTATTCATAGCTTTGGAGTTATTTTTTTGGAACTTATTTTCATATTCAAAGTCTTATCTGAGGCAAAACTCATAGCCTGCCAGTTTCAATGCAGCAATTATTTCTATAAGATAAATACCTGAACCTTCCATTAAATGCTGGAATATGAGAGTCTGAGCACAAGGACTCAGAACAAGGCTCTGGACAGAGCAGGGACAAGACCAGGGCCATTGGCAATGACAGTCTCTGAAAAACAGAAAGGGCTCGGAGAGGGCAGAGTGGCTGCAAGGGGCCATCATCCTGCCTGTTAAGGGGATGAAGATTCACATGGACTCGTGCTCCTGTGCTACCATTGAGTTTGGAGTTAGTCCAAAAGACTCTGATTTCAGCCTGCCACCTGGGTCTGTTTCTGGTCTTGTAGGGAATCCAGTTGCCAAACTTCAGGATGTCTTGGCTAGAATGCAACTGATGAGAGTATTCCATCTTTGGCGGATTACACACATCCATTGTCTCTCTCCCATATCTTTCCTCACTGCATCCTCAGGCTGAAGATGGAGTCTGCACACAAGGCTTGGGAAAACTTCCCCATTTGCCAGAGCAGAGGTCTCCAGAAGTGTAGGCTCGGGCATCCAGCTTCCATTTTCTGTGGCGCCTCCAGTGGGGTCAACTACAGTCCTTTGGTGGAGTGCCCATGCCGTTGCTTCTGTAGTGACTTCTGCTTCAATGCTAGGCAGCCACCTCCCACCTCTGTACCTGGATGGCAATGTGTTTCCAAGTCAGCCGCAACTGGTTCCTCAAAGGATACCTCAGAGCAGAATTACCAGCAGGCCACCACCACCCAGCAGATGCTGATATCCCTTCACACATCTCTGCAGGCCCAGGAGCAGCTTGGGCTGAGGGATGGGCCTGCCCATTCCCAGTCCCAGGAGATCTTCAGCTCCTTGCAGCCTTTCAGGTCTCAGGTGTACATGCACCCCAGCCTGACACCACCCAGTACTATGATCCTCTCTGGGGGCAAGGGCTTGAAACCCCCATATCTGCATTTCCAGGCATACAGCCCTTGGAGATGGTGAAGCCACAATCTACCTTGCCAGTTCATGAGTAGAAACCAGTCCCTAGTCTACAAGGGCCAGCTCGACCAGGCTACCGGCTGGATACCTCTCAGATGTGGATTCCCAGCTTCCACAGCTAACTATGTCACTGCCTCGCTATGGCTCTGGCAGCAGCCACTGATCCCGCCACAGTCTATTCAGCTGCCTCCAGGACAGAGTCTCTCTGTTGGAGCCCTCCGGAGGATTCCTCCGCCTAGCTCCCAACCACTAGTATTGAACACCAGCAGAGTTCACTCAGGTGGAGTAGAAAGGTTTCCACTTTGAAGAAGTGTTCCTTCCAAGTCTCTGACCATCCCGCAGGTCTACAGGCCTAGCACTGCTAGCCTAAGTAGAAGCCCTCTGGATCAGCAGTTAATATGGGATCGGTGCAGGACACTACATTAACAGGCAAAAGCGAGTGGATGAAAAGCCTGGCTTGGGAACTGTAGAAGCTGCAGGAAGCCTCTTGGATAAAGCAAATCGAAGCAATCAAGTCTCAGGCAGTCAAGGTGGGGGGAGTAAAGACTGAAGGTGCCTGGCATCTCTTGCCTCACCCTTAACAAGGATGGTGCACCACACCAGCCTGGACAGCCACCAGCTGGGACCTTGCAGATCCACATCCCACTGTCCTACTTCCTGTCTTGGACAGAGCTCTCTTCCACTCCTGAAAGCTCCTGAAAGTTCCATGTCAGCCATCCCGCAATTGTGGATATATAGCATTGACCTGCTTGCTTTGCTCTTTTAGCAGACTCCCTCCTTCCCACCCCTCTGCCCAGTGACTGTGGAGTGAGCCTCCCGTGTAGTGCACGCCTGCCTAGTTCCCTAGGCACAATGGTTTAGCAGCCAAATCTTTTTAGCTGGAGGCTTTTTGTTTTAGAAAGCAGCTAAGGTTTTTACAAAGGAGAAATGAGAACAAAATGAGAGCTACATCTGTAAGCTGAACTTTTAGATGGTCCTCGCTGTCCTCTCCCTGCTCTGCTGTGCCCAGTGGTCGCCTTTTATCTCTGTCCTGTTTGACATGTCACAGCGTTACCTTAAGAGGTGATTTTAAGTCTCTTTCTCTTCTCTCTCTCTCTCTCTCTCTCTCTCTCTCTCTCTCTCTCTCTCTCTCTCTCCCTCTCTCAGGCTAAAACTAATCTTTGGGGTTTGGAGGACATGCCTGGACACTCTGGTTGGCCCTAACCACTTTGAGCATTGTGAGGTTGGTATCTGAGTTTAGTTCCAGCCCCTGGCCTGGAGTTAATGTTTCAGAATAAGAACAATCTGTTCTAGGCCCTTCTCATTGGACACACTGAGTATCGTGCACCAGAGAGGAATTGTGGAGTTACAGTCAACATTTTGTAATCCAAATGGTCCCACTTGGGGACTGTGCATCTAAGGCTCTGTGCTTCAGCCCCCTGGGTAGCTGTGTTCCCAACTCATTTCCTTTCCTCTCTGTGGAGCCTGCTGTGTCCCTCTGGATCCCTGTCCATCCACTCCTCACAACTTATCACCAAAATCAATATAAGGACACATGTTAGTCAAGCTTGCAACAGAGGAAACTATGGCACATTCATCTTCTGTCCTTTACTCCTGGCAACAGGGCAGGGTGTTGGGGGTAGATTGGCTAAGCAACAGGTGAGTTACCCTTCCTTAGAGAACTGTGTAGGGTAAGATATAAGCCTATGCATCCTCCTTAAAAGGGTGGTGTCTTGGGACTGCTGCTTGCAGGTTTCATGTGAACTCCTGTATTCGAGGTCTCTTGCTTTCACTAAGAAAGAGGAAAATTTCCCATTGCCCAAAGGAAAATGAGGGGAGTATTTCAGGGTGCTCAGCTGCTGTTGAGGATCCCCATTTAATCACCACCTGTGGATATTAGAGACTGTTGGTGACAGGGCTGGGACAAGTGTGTGAGTCGGTCCTCAAGTGTCACCATGGGCATGAGAGCAGAGAAGCAGCTTAGGAGCTCTGAAGTGGCTTCACCCTGCCTGGTTGGTTGTTAGAAGGAAGTAGAAGTCTGCTTCCTCAGCAGGTAGTGGCACACTGTACCCAGAATTCCTGGACGGAGCATCCTTAGTGCAGAGTTTCATTGCAATTGCAGCACTCTGCTCTTTCCTTCTTGCCTCTGCCCTCCGACCTTCGCTCACTTGTCTCTGTCCCTCTTTCCCCTGCATCCTTCCTTAAAAGCACTACCCACTTAGGAGTCTGAGGCACAGATCTGCCTGGGCTCCTATCTGGTCTTCCACCCACTGGAAGTGTCTGGTTACTATTCCAGTGATTGAGTCCTCTGTGATCTCAGCTGTGGGCTCTAGCCCTCTAAGGGGCATATTTGCAACTAGACTCTGGGGACAGAGGACAGTTTCAGGCCAAATGTCCCTACCCCTCAGATCATCTGGTCAAGCCAAGTTTTTAGTACAGAGATTTTTAAGGTCAGTATCCCTTCATGTGGTTTTTAGAGTCAAGCTCAAAATGTAATAGGACTTGGGCTTTATTTTGGTTTCAAACCCAATCTTCAGATCACACATAGAAACAGGAGCATCGGTCAAGGTGCCATGGCCTTTGGTGGGAACAGGTAAAGCCCAGCCCTGACTTTTCTACTGCTGAGATGGGTGGAAGTGGGCAGAATCTTTTACTCCTGTCTGCTGAAGTCACCTCCTATTGCTGGTCTTTGTTGGTGCCACTGATGGTGAAATCCACGGTTTGGCAACCAGGACTCTTCAGTCTGTTGGTCCTGATGCAGCGTGTGTAGCATCTATCAGTGAAGACTTCTGCCAACTGCATTTAGTCTGGTCTCTTAAAAGTTGCTTTCTTGTCTTATCCCCAAGTTTACAAATTCAGAGTTCACAGAACACTTCTGAGTCTAAGATTCCTTAAGGGGGATAAACAAAGGATGATTGCAAAACACATTCAGAAAAGTTGTTTCATTTCCAATGCCATGGTTGCTCTGCTGCTTCTAGAGATACTTAGATAACATGTCAATATCAACCTTGCTGTCCTGTCTTCTGGAGCCACCTTCCAGATGGTCAGTGATGAAATTGTGAATGATTTGACACTCAGAGCCCAGGGTAAGAGAGTGTGCCCTCTGAGGCCATGAGGCAACTCTGGCTAAGTTCATCCCCAACATCGACTGGGCAACCCCTCCCTCTGCCGGGTACCTGCATGTTATATTTCAGGTCCACTTCCTTCATTTCCAGCAAGTCTGGGTCAGATGGTTTGTTGGGGATCTTTTATGAGCAAAGGCACAAAAGTCAGGCTTCTGTGTTCTTTGATGAGTGGAACTTTTGTGAGATAGCTCTAAGACAAGTTAGGTCATTTGGAACAGAGTGATCAGTGTTGGGGACAAGCACAGTCGCCTACCTGTGTTCTCCACTAGGCCTACCAGCTCTGACTAGTGATCTTCCAGGTGCATGCCACCTGCAGCTCCCAGTTGCCTGCTTCAGACCTGCAACATCCCTAGGCCCTGTCTTTGGCATGTCACAATCCTGGAGCAGCAGTTCCTGTGAAGGCACTGTGCAGGCTCCTTTATCAAAAGGGTTCCTGTGCCCTAGGCTTTCCATCTCATAACTTTTGTAGAAAAGGACTTGGGGGTTGTTCTTTTTGAGGGTCCTTTTGTTTTCTTTTGGCATTCCCTCTGTCTTTCACTTTGACCAGCTATTTGAAAGGGCAGATGATACTAAATGTGTACAGTGCAGCTTGTTTAGACATGATATGCGGAATCTCTTACTTAGGCTGGGAAATGGAATCATGATTTCACCCTCCTCCCCTCCGGGTCAGTCCCTGTTGTTTCCCTTTCAAATATGTGATTGTACTAGGTCTTTCTACATGAAAGAATTCTCCTGATCACTCTGCTCCAAATTCTTTAATTTTATTTAAATAAAAAATTATAAAAAATAAAACCAAAAAAGGAATTATGAGAAGACAAAGAAGAGGATTGTACTGAAAGCAGGATTGGTAAAATAGAATATATTTCATAAATAGCCTTGAATTAAATTTTGTGTCAATCATAGTCTCTAACTCACAGTAATCCTTGTGGTTTAATGACAGAAAGGATTAGGGGAAGTGTGGAGAATTATATTGACTTGAATATTATGACCCAGTCTTCATGTCAGCTTAGCTGTTTGTACTTCTGAAGACAGTACAACTGCAATAAGCCTGGTACAGTGTCATCCTGAACCTGTGTTAGAAAAACCAAGGATACCGTAATTCAGTTTTTTTCCCACTCTGGCAAAGATAAATATCTCTGTCTTTGAAATCAGACAGTATGTATCTCATAGCTTCAGCTAGGCATTAAGAGCCCCATATTTGCTGGTCCCTGTGATTAGTTTTAGAAAACAGTGGGTAAGCCTGTGAACATAATATCTTCAAAGTGTTATCAAGTCCAAATTCTGCATTCTAGATACAAATAAAATTAATACTAGAAGTTTCAGAGTTTCTTGGAGGTCATTTAATTAATTAGCTAATGGTAAATCTAACATGTTCAATATGCTTCCCAGCAAAATAATTTTTAAATACAATCTTATCCCTTGTTTCATTTATGCTATCTAACGTGTTTTTCCTAAAATATTCTGTCACCAAGAAGGGTCCTTTTACTAGCAAAGTAGCACTGGTTTTTGTCAAATTTGAAGAGCACAGTTTTTATACCAAGCAGTGACAGTGTGCAAGGGACCCATTACTACTGCCTTTGTCCTAAATTTTTTTCACAGTGAAGAGCAGTCAGGGTTTGACAGATGAGGAAATGCTTTTCTTTTAAGATAAGTTTGGTACCATGCAGTTTCCATTCTGATAATCCTGCAAACTATGCAGAAAATAAGAAGCTATTGCCTTTATTCATAATATAGTGTGAAGAGCAACTGTATTTTGATGCTCATTAGTCTTGATACAGATGTCTTAATAAAGTTGGTTTAAGTTTTATAAGGCATGATTTATTTCTTTGCCTACTCTCATTTAGTTCATGTACTTTATATTTGCTTGTACTATATTTTAACAAAATTGCAAACCCATACAAATGTATAAAAATAGGTATACAATAATAGAAAAGCATAACACAGTATGGTAATCTTGGCATTTTCATTATTTTTATGCAGAAATCCCACAATGCATTCCAGAAATGTCCTAGCTTTATTCTTACTGCAATCAAGAGTTGTAAATACAAAAATCAACAAGTTATAATCATTGCTTTAAACTCAAAAGATTTTTGCTGAATACCATGAGAACAGAGAGTAAGAAGTGACACTTCACCTGGTCCTTGAATGTGCACGTAATGAAAGGACAGCGTGTAGAGACTGAGATAAATTTTTTTTCTGAACTATTTAGATAATTTTCCAATTCCCATGGCTACTGTGCCCTGTGTACCTACTTAATCATATAAAAGTGATTCCTTTATATAAAACCTATTCCTTCCATCGAACACTGGGTGCATGCAGTTTTATTCTATTTTAATTATCACTCTTTAATCTTCCAATGTCTTTAGCAGCATAAAAGATCATTCATACTTATCCCTTTGTTAAGGAGAATTTGAGCCCTTGCTGTCAAACAGCTTGCATTCCATTATTTGGACCTCTTTTAGAACAAAATATGTAGAGTTGTTTAAACATAGAATGCAAGTCACATTTTTTTTTTTTTTATCAGTTTCAGACCTTTTGTACCATTTCTTTCCATCAGTAGAGATAAACTTTACTCCTGTCATGGTCAACACTGGTTGCTCTTCCAGAGACAAAGTTCAGTGTCTAGTTCCCATGTAAGGCATCTCATATCCACTAATTCCAGGGAATCCAATGCTCTCTTCTGTCATCAATGGGCACCTGCATATATATGGTATACATCCATACAGGTAGACACATACGCATTATTAAAGATTATTTTAAGGGAAAGAGAATTCTTAACCACACTAGTAACAAAGCCCTGGCAGTTGACTTCACATGGTCCAAATGAAATCTGTACAGTAAGTGGAGAGCAGTTCTCACCTATACATCATTTTTTGTAGAATTGAATTGTTAGGATAAATGGTATGAAAAGGGGAGATCCATGAAGTCTACATTTGTCCTGAAATGGTCATTAGGCTTCAAGTATAATAAATGACTATAAATGTTTTGTATTTATCATATATATGAAATGGAAACATTTGACACAAAGTAGGATTTCAGTTTAATAAACAAAAAAATGGAATCAAAATTAATGCATTGCACAATTCTGATGGTGGGAAGTATTCCTCAGTGGATACAGACATGCAAACCTCATCCTAACACTGATACAAAGCTGTACATGGAAACTAGGTTATTAAAGACCAGGAATAATGTTGGGAGACCTGGATATGGATGGGTTAGAAACGTGATGTGGCTTTGACAGGTCTCTTTGTCGTGTAAACTTCAATCTAAAATTTACCTTCAGGTTCAAATATCATGTCTCCATCATATTAATTCTGAATAATGTTGTTTTGTCACTACATTAGATTCCAAAATAGGATAGGCAGTTTCCAATTTTAACAGTAGGTCATTTTTTTAGAGATTGACATTCAATGATGCATAGCCAGCTCTCCCACTGAGCTGAACATGCCAATTCCTTTCTGAACCTTCTTCAGAATATACATGAAGTTCTATCAGAATGAAAAGTTTGATAGTTTGATTGATTACCAACTTTCGGTAAACAACCCATAAAGCAATGAAATAAGAATATAACTGTAGCAATTTACATAAGATTAAGTAGTTCAATAGAAGCTCACTATGTTCTAGATAGTTCAGTCTTGCACATATTCCATTGACTATAATATTGTCATCCATTAAAAAGGACTCTTTGTAGAAATAAGAAGATACATCATTTAAAATTGAAAATGGTAACAATGTATGTATGATACTGTAGACTTAATAAGATGTTGAATGGTTTGTTTAATTTCTGAATCAG
Organism: Mastomys natalensis; assembly: GCA_021653895.1. Taxonomy (NCBI): domain Eukaryota; kingdom Metazoa; phylum Chordata; class Mammalia; order Rodentia; family Muridae; genus Mastomys; species Mastomys natalensis. Next base: position 649,571 of record JAJTUV010001210.1, on the reverse strand, counting down.
GAAAAGGGGTCTGTAACATAGAGGGAGGACTATGGGCTGAAAAAGAAGAAATGGTTTTAATTCAGTGAACTTACAGAGGACTTCATTTCATTTTTGTCCCAGAACAATCTAGATCATGCTTGAGTTCACTTTGTTCAGATTCTTTAGTTTTATTGCAGATTAAGGAACAAGTCCAAGAATCTGCGAGCCTCAGCCAAAACCTTATCAACAGACTTAGAGAGCATGTGGCTTGCTACCCAGCCGTGTTCACGGATTAATGACTCCATTGGACAGTTTTACATCACTGAGTATGAAGGAGGGATGCTTATGTTTGCAACTCTGCTCTCTTTCCTTTATACTAATTATTCAAATATCCTGCATTTATTTTACTTCTGTCTTCTCCCTATTCTCTGAGACTAGAAATTGTTCCCAATAAACAGAAACTCCTTTACTTTTAATAACAGTTACAATGGCAAGACAAATTTGATGTAAGTCTGCCCAGGCTGGTGAGGAAAGATTTGTGTGGGTGCATACAATGTAACAGATCGGGTTCAATGAAATAATGATCACAGAACCATTAAAAGACACAAGTAAAGACATATTGCAATTCTTTGGTTCAAACAATTTGAGCTATCTAGAAAAGTCAAATGTATAGGGGAAGGATACTTAAGACAGGTGATTGTAGGCCTCTGTCAGGAGCTAAAGCCACTGTCCACAGATATAATTCACCCCTCTTAACCATCTTTCCTATTTGTTCTTGAGACTCTTTAGTAACGGGATGCAGTCACTCATACAAACCAGTTTTTACTTCATAAAGGTAACTCATTGTAGATGTTAATTACAGTCACAGCTACATCTATATTTTATTTAATTGTAAAAATGGCTACTATGCATCCACCAAGTTGACATACAAAATGGCAGTCACATGTCACAGAAGTCATGATGAAGCAAATATTTCTCCTGCTCTGAAACACCAGCTGGCATTCTACAACTATTGGGTTAATTAAAATTGACATATTGAAGATCTGGGGGAAAATATAGGAAGAATATGTACCTTGAAGACAGGATTAAGTCATTGACTTTCTAAGTCTCATCTATATTAGGGATATGTAAGTATGTTTCTGTGTGCAGAGGTATACTGTGTGCACTTGACCAGAGGCAGGAGACCAAACTCAGGTGTTGTTCTTCAGGAACTGTAAAAGAAAAAGTATTTCAGTGAGGGTTTCTTGGTGTCTCTCTCTCTCCCCTCTCTCTCTCTCTCTCTCTCTCTCTCTCTCTCTCTCTCTCTCTCTCTCTCTTTTAATTGGTGTCTGGAGTTAACAAAACTGGTTAGAATGGTTTCCCAAATGAGCCACTATGACCTACCTGTCTCTGTCTCTGTCTACCCAGGACTGTGATTAAAATCCATCATTTCCATGTCTGACTATTGCTTTTTAAATGTAAATCCTGGGTGACTGAATTCAGGGTTTCATACTTACAAGACAAGTTCTTTTCAATCACCACATATTTTTCAACCACCTTTATAGAATAAATATAATTGCTTTATTCAAGATACCTGGGTACTATTAAAATCTGATAGTTCATGCAGCTAACAGAATCCATTACATCCTACTCTAGATCTTTCAACATGAGCAATGAATTATAAAATATATTATATTAGAAACACTTGTAAAATTACTATGATTTTGCACTAATTTTCCCCATGAACATTATCCAGAGTTATACCAGGGAGAGAAATTAGTTTATGCATTACTTAAAAATTCAACTCTACAGCCTGGCCATAATTAGCCTGATCATGGAACACCAGAATTCTTCCCAGTACATTGTTTGATTAGTGAACAATGACTGGAGGTTTCTCATTAAATACAAAATTCTGCCTTTGGGAATATTTAATTAGTTAAGACCCAAACCCTCTTAACAGCATGTGGGCAAACATTGAAGTTTAAAATTAAAAGTTAGGTTCTACATATAAGAGAACAGATATAGTGTCTCTCTTTTTGAGTCTGAGTGACCTCATTCAGGATGAGCCATTTACCTGCAAATTTTTGCCGATAAGTATAATTCTATTATGTACTGTGTTTTGATGAAAATTTTGCAACAATTTTTATAACATTACTCAGTGTTGATTTACATTCAGGCTGCCTCCATTTCTTTGATATTATTGATAGACCAGCAATGAACATGGATGAGTGGGTGTCTCTGCAGTAGGAAGTAGAGTCGCACAAACAGTTCATGAAGGTCCTAATTTCTCACAACCTTGTAAGCATTTGTTGTCATTTGTTTTCTTAATCTTAGCTCTTCTAATGTGAATAAATGAAATCTCAAAATATTTTTAATCTGTATTTCCTAATGGCTAAGGCTATTGACTTGGATTGTGCTAAACCTAAAGTTTCTCTGGCTAGAACAACTGATAGCTGTTTTCACAAGCTTCGTTCTATCAGTCTACTAGAGTGGGGGTTCTGACCATCTTCAGGCTTCCTCTTCTCCCTTTTTTCATAGAATTACAGGTTCCAATGCAGAAGCTTTTCACTTAATTTATTAAGTTTGTTCTAGTGGTTTTATTTGTTTATAATTAGTGTTTTCTGATTTTTATATAATGTTTGTTATTGATATATAGAAGAGCTACTGAGTTTTGTATGTTGCTTTATATTAAGCCACTTACCTAAAAGAATGGTTTTCTGGCACATTTAAGATTTTCTAATAGACTTTATCAGTAGAGTATTACTTAGAACAAAAGAAGCATGATTATATTTCCTAATGATTATATTTCTTATCTACGCTTCTTTTGTTTCTATTCACTCTGTCAAGAAAGAAAAAAGGCAGCAGCAAGAAATGTCTTAAATTACAGTATGTTAAAACAATGGGCTTTTTGGTCTTTGTACAGAATTATGAATAACTCAAGAAGCTGCAGCAGCAAAAACCACCCCTAGCATCAGTGTAGACCAAGGAAAGCTGCACCCTAATGTCCTTTATGCTACTTTTCTCCCCTCCACCAGTTGCTATTTACAATTTATGTTATCAAAGAGCGGACTCAGGCATTAAAAGTCTTTGGATATTCATAGGTTTTCTGGGTTTCCCCTTTTCCATATGTGAATCTTAGGATTGACATTATTGAGATAATTACAGTTCAAGACTACTGTTGCATGCTCATACTGGTGAGAGAACAAATCACCTCAAAGGAATAGACCCTATATTCCTCCTCATGAGAATTGTTATAACCAATAAGAGCAGCTGTTAACATTCATTCACTTTTTTACATTAATGTGTTCACATCTGTAAATATTCACACTGCATAAAATTTCAGGTAACAGGACTTGGTAGGAAAAAGGGTGTGTTCGTAGTAGATAATGCTTATACAGTGTCAAATGTAGCTACATAATGAGACATGAATTTGTATTCACATGAAAATATGCTTTTTAAATTAATCAGTGTTTTCTGCATAAGTTTAGTCTACTTTTCATTTTATTAAATTATTTTATCAAGTAAATCATTGTTTATATAATTTTGCTTTGATTTTCCTAGAAGGAGCCTTTGGATTTTTCTTTTGAGACAGAGTCCCATTCTGTAGTTCTAGATGGCCTGGGACTTAAAGATGCTTTGAAATTATGAGCCTGTCTCTGTCTTCTGAGTGCTAAATTAAAGATGTGTATGTATCACTGTGTTCAAGTAAGTCAAAACTATTTAATAACAATGAGACCAAAATAATTTATGTTTGTCTATTAAGGATTTTAACTTAGGAAATTTAATAATTTCCTTTCATTTCTTAGATTAAGAAGAAAACTCAGCAAACAAATCATTAAGCCCCAGTTTTCAGTGGATTCATTTTCTGTTATACTTACAAAGAAAGCCCAGTTGAAATCCTCATAAGGATTTCATCCGTATTTCAACCATCAGTCAGTAACTTTAGGAGAATAAAAAGAGTTAATACTGACAATGTAACCATTTATTCACTTTCTTATCTTTATCAATTGTGCTGCTGTCTGGAACTACCTCTTTGCTACATAGTATGAATCAGACATTGTAGTGAAGAACTGAAGCCTGAGTCACACACTAGATTGCTACCCTGCTCCCTTCACTATTTCTTGCCTTAAATGAATTCTAGGAGATGAAATGACCACATAACCACCTTACACTATTTAGATCTATTTTTAAAGTGAAGGTTTGCAGGACATTAGGTTCTCAGGTTTTGACTCTAGATTGTGGTTACTTTATTATGTTGGTTTTGGGGATTGTCTGCCAATTGAGAAGAAATTTATGTTCATTTGTGCTGAACAGCACCAGTGTCTTTTGCTCAAAGACACAACATGGAAATGATGAGGGAGTCTACTGCGTTCTCTTTATAGTATTTTTTTTCTCTATGCTTTTCCCTGGGTGGCCAAAGTCTACTTCCTGGCAACGGAGAATTTTTGTTAATTTATTTATTTATCTTAGTCTCACTTTATAATGTGATCACTGAGCTAAGTGTCAAAACAAATAAAACATCTCAAGCTACAAAACATCCAGGGAGTCAAAACTGCATCCAAAAATACTATAATGTGATAAGTATAATGAATATAATAAGCAGTAGGTGCTTTATGAACAGAGGAGAAGCCAGTGGGCTCTGATCAAGATGGCCAGATTCCAGACACCAGAGGAGACCTTGTGCTTCTGCTATTACAGAAGAGCCATCCTCTGACTCAAGCCAATACCTGCTTCATACATCCACATTTATGTTCTAAAAATTATTTATTCTCTAGGCACCGTAACAAGGCATAGAATTCTGAGCTCTAGTAGATGAAAGCAAGGCCATCACTTGGATTTTCTTTCTTCTTTTTTTTTTTAATTTTGTGTTGGTTATTTTATTTATTTACATTTCAAATGTTATCTCCCTTCCTGGTTTCTCCTGCACAAACCCCCTACCCACTTCACTGCCCCTGCTTCTATGAGGGTGGTCTCCCACTCATCCATCCACTGCTGCCTCACTGCCCTAACATTCCCCTACACTGGGATTCAAGCCTCTACAGCACCAAGGGCCTCCCCTCTCTCTGATGCCAGATAGGACAACCCTCTGCTATGTATGAAGCTGGAGCCATGGGTCCCTCCATGTGTACTCTTTGGTTGGTGCTTTATCCCTGGGAGTTCTGGGGGTCTGGTTGGTTGCTATTGTTGATCCTCCTATGAGGTTCCCAAATCCTTCAGCTTATTCCCCTAACTCCTCTATTGGGGTCACCATACTCAATCTGTTGGTTGGCTGTAAGCATCCACATCTGTACATGCTCAGGCTCTGGCATAGACCCTCAGGGGACTGCCATACCAGGCTCCTGACAGCAAGTGCTTCTTGGTATCAGCAATAGTGTCTGGGTTTGGTGTCTGCAGATGGGATGATCCCTAGGTGGGCAGTCTGTAGATGGCCTTTCCTTCAGTTTCTGCTCCACTCTTTGTCCCTGCATTTCCTTTAGACAAGAGCAATTCTAGGCTAATATTTTGAGATGGGAGGTGGCCCCTTCCTTCCACCAGGGCTATGCCTAACATCAGGATATAGTCTCCATAGGTTCTCTCTCCTCTTTGTTGAATATTTCAGGTAATGTCATCCCTGTTGGGTGCTGGAAGCCCTCTTGCTTTCCTGACATCTGGGATTTTCTAGTGGCATTCCCCAGTTGCCCACTCCCCACTGCTACAGACCTCCATTTAGTTTCCCGACCCTCTGTACTTTTCCCCCAACCCTGTCTCCTCCACACCTGATCCTGCCTCCCTTTTCCTTCCCTCTCTGTCTCCCTCCAAAGTTCCCTTCATCTCTCTACATCCTGTGATTATTTTGTTCCCCTTTCTCAGCAGAATTGAAGCATGCATACCTTGGTCTTCTTTCTTCTTAAGCCTCATATGGTCTGTAAGTTGTATCATGGTTTTCTGAGATTTTTGACTAATATCCATTAATCACTGAGTACATACCTTGTGTGTTCTTTTCTGACTAGGTTTCCTCTCTCAGGATGATTTTTTCCAGTTCCATCCATTTGACTGTGAATTTCATGAAGTCATTGTTTTTATAGCTGAGTTGTACTCTATTGTGGAAATGTGTCACATTTCTGTATCCATTCCTCCCTTGAGGGACATTTGGGTTATTTCCAGCTTCTGGCTATTACAAATAAGGCTGCTATGAACATAGTGGAACATGTGTCCTTGTTATATGTTGGAGCATCTTTTAGGTATAATATGTGTCATATAGCTGAATTCCAAGTAGAACCATTTTCAATATTTTGAGGAACCACCAAATGATTTCCAGAGTTGTTGTACCAGCTTGCAATTGACCAACAATGGAGGAGTGTTCCTGGTTCTCCACATCCTCACCAGCATCTGCTGTCACCTGAGTTTTGATCTTAGCCATTCTGACTGGTGTGAGGTAGAATCTCAGGTTGTTTAGATTTGCATTTCCCTAATGACTAAAGATGTTGAACATTTCTTTAGGTGCATCTGGCCATTTGAGATTTCTCAGTTGAAAATTCTTTGTTTAGCTCTGTGCCCCATTTTTAAATAGGTTATTCAAGAGTCTAACTTCTTAAATTGTTTGTATATATTGGATATTAGCCCTGTATTGGATGTAGGATTGGTAAAGATCTTTCTCCCAATCTGTTAGTTGCCGTTTTGTCCTATTGACAGTGTCCTTTGCCTTATGGAGGCTTTGCAATTTTATGAGATCCCATTTATCTATAGCTGATCTTAGAGCCTGAGCCATTGACGTTCTGTTCAGGGAACTTTCCAAAACTGTAGCTTTCTTTGATTAGGATGAGCCCTGTTCAATGGCTGGTATTGCCTGAAAAGAAAAGGAAAAACAAAAATGACAGACAGAGAGAGATGGACATGGAACAAGCATCAGTTCTGAGCTTATTTCACTGAACACTTGACCTAGGCTGTCACCTAGAAACCCTGTAACACCAGGAACTGCCCAAAGCTAGAAAGTGTTTTCCCTAAAATGACCAAAGTGATGTATCCCCCTGAATACATCAACTTCAGGACTCTGTACTCCAGGAACACACTGACTTCAGACCTCGGCCTTCAAGAACTGTAGGAAAATTAATGATGTGTTAAACTACAGAATTCTCTTCAGTACTATATCAGCTATCAAAACCATATTAGAAAACTAGTCATTTAAATATATTCAGACAATTGACATTATCATATACAAATAATAATGATAATAACCTCAGGATGTGAGAAATAAGGAAAAATTTCTCAGTGTATTATTAGTATGTTTAAACAAAAACTAATGTTTTATATAAAATTTAATGCTGAAACTGGAAAAACATTTGCCCAATTTCATGGAACTTCATGTCCTTCTCCTCAGAGTATCACGTTGTATGCACCAATATTGAGAACTAAAATGCTTTCCTACCCAGTTAATATTGTCTATTAGTGTAAAACTCAAATAATATAGAAAACATGAATACCTAAATGAAGTTACATGTTCACGTCAATAAAAAAAACCTTTATTCTGATGAATTCATAATAAAATTAACCATCCAACACTTTAAGAAAGCCATGAAACACTTACTGACTCCCTAACTCCTGACATGTTAGTCCAATCCTATAGAGATGGAATAGTCATTCTGTAACCATGAAGCTTCACTTAGGGTTTTATACTGTAACTGTCAACCACATTCTATTTATTCTTATTTTTTATGGTTCGTGTTACTTCACTATTCAGGAAATTCTTTTCTCTTATCCAAGAATCACAACAAAACCTATTATGGATTTGAAACTAGAAGAATACTAGTTTTGTGACCTCAATCATGATTCATGTGTCTTTTGCCAACATTATTAATATTGGGGATAAATGTAAGTATTGATGTCACAAAAGCACTACATACATGTTTTGCCATTGTTCTGAGCTGTGTCCTTTAGCTCCAGAGGGCAGTCAAAAATGTTTGTACACAGGAATTCATACTACAATCCCCAGCTTTTTAGTGTTATATATATCCTTAGCTACTCAACACAACATAAGATAAAATAATTTAATATTAAATATTAATATTTATATAAAATGAAATATTTATATAAGATTATTTATGAAGTATCACTATATATTAAAGTTATGAGAAAGGGCTATTTAACAAACACTAAATATTCACAATTGACAGGACTTTGAGAACTAGAGAGGCATGCATTGTAATCACTTAGGAAGAAGAAATGGCTATGGTCCCTCTGGAGAATGATTTTATAGCAGGCATTAACAACTATAAGAACTTTTATGGCCTGAGGGCTAAGAAACTGAAGGAGGACTATATAGTCTAAAGAAATAATTATGCATATACTTTTACCCTGCAATAGAAAAAGAAATCATTTATATATAATTTTATACTGCATTTTTTACAGAAGAAAAAAATAAATGGAGAGGAATTGTAGGTCTCATGTTCTCATTTGCTGATGCATATAATGGATTTTAAGAAAAAAGAAGTATCCCATAGAGAGATACTGTAGTAACAGTACTGATGCTCTGGCTTTAACAAGGAAGGTAAGTGTTAGGGTATGAGACATTGTAAGAGTTTGCCTACCTTGTGCAAGATCATGGGTTCAATCCCCAGTTCCTTGTGCAATATCAAAGGTTCCAATAGCTTTGAGCTCTTCTTGAACACCCATCAACATTGCCAGATTAATGGAGAGAAGACCTTTAAGAGTACGCATTTGAGTAGTCTCTGTCTTTAATATTGTATAGAGTTAATACTTAGGGATGTGTTAAGAATAACAGGAATAAATTACAAATGCTTGATATATAAATGAGTACAAAACTACCATTTTGATCAAAAATACAATACAGCAAGAAGAATGCTGTGTGCTTTAGAAATATAGAAGTCAGAAGAAGATTCAATGGGTAGCTGTAGTGCTTCTGTTAGTACACATTTCTTAGTCTGCACATGTTAAAAAACCTCACATATAATCTATGGGATGCATCGAGGAAGCAGAAATAAGAAGCTCACATTATGTATGACAGGACACCATATTCCAGGTTTGCCTAAACATTTTGATCCATGTAAATAATTTTATGGTTAGGGCAAAATGGACAAAAGTCAATTGAAATGTGACTACATGTAATATTCAGACAATTTAACTTTACACCAAAGATTTCCATGATTATGTTAAATAGTTATGATGCTCTGATCTTGATGTCTTTTGTGCACCTAGGGAGCAAGACACATGAACAACAAGAATACACCAACGTTCTAGGGAAAATATGTCAGTTATAACATCTGTCAGGACATTTCCCCAGTATGCAAATGGACCTTTTTCCTTGTACAAATCCTACTCACTGGAATAACAGAGAGGTTGATGTGATCACAGGCCTTCAGAAACAACAAATAGAATCATTTTTGTATGGGAATTATATGTGTGAGGAAGGTGAGAAGGTATAGATAATCAAAATGCAGTTGCAAGTTGAACTGTACTACAATTATTCCACCTCATTTCATCAGACATTGGTGCAAGATGAGAATGACTTGTAGCACTGAATGCTTTGATAGGGAACGTATAGCCTTAGATTTTATTAACGTTTGTCTTTTCTGAGTACTGACTATGCTGAAAACATCTCTGAGCAGCATAAGGATATTGTCTTAGTCTACAGTAATTATATTTTTCATTCAACTGTGCAAAGTATGAGTTTTTGTGTAATGCCATAGCACATGATTAAAAATAGTAGACTATCAAAATAAGATCACCATGTAGAAATCCTAACCGTAGTTTGTCAGCTTTGTATTATGAGTGAATAACATTTCAATACAATATGATGCATTATGAATAGCTTAATACTGAGAATTAACCATATACTTCAGTACTTCAGCAAGCTGAAGATTAAAGAGATGTTAGCATTAGTTGCAAGCACTGATTAATCAGCAGTTGTATGTAAAATAACCCTGTTGAACCATCACACTCTGGAAGCCTACAGTAGACTCAAGTACACTGATGGAAGAAATAAGGTAATAATAGACTGTTAACTTGGAGTCCAAGATAAATATGATTGAGAGAGTTAATTATTACACATATTACACATTCAGGGAAATCTGACACAGAAAAGCACAGAGCATATACAATTCCATTCTGGGGAATGTGCATCAGTGATTGGCAGATGAAGTGTTCCCTGGAGTGAGTTGAGGGAGAGATGGTAGAAACAAAATTAAGTTAGGAAACAAATAAATGAGCAAACTAAGAACAGATTACACAAACTCTATACTAGGGATGCTTCAAACGTGTTTTGTTCTTTGTTTTGTTGAATATCAGGAACATATATATATATATATATAAAAGAAAAGTTTTAATCACTGTAAGTATGGCAGCTATTTGATTTTATTTTTAATTTGAGTCATTTGTTAAAAAGAATCATAATATATTTTTCTAAAAATAATATGGCTGCTTGTTTATTTAAAAAATAAGGTTCACAATATCATTTATATCTATGAAGAGAAAGCTGCTAGCATCCAGGCAGTCACAGTTTATGGCATACTGTCATTTTACTTTTTCATGGGTTGGCAAACTTTTTTAGTGTAAATTCTTTGGTGTGTGGCTTAGATAGCCTCCAAAACCTATGTTAATTTATCATATTCAGTTACATATTAAATGACTCTATATGTAATAGGAGCCTAAGTGTTGTTGTCTGTGTTGAAGTGAAGATATTCATATATTCCACCGAAAATGAATCTAAAATTGGAAGTGTCTGTAATGAATTAGAATAATACTGAATGATAAAATGAGACTTATGAATGAATTAAATAGAGGAGGCATGTGCAGAAAATATCCTGGAGATAAAATGAACTTTCCTGAGTCATTGTAGCCAGACCATCAACTGTGCACTCCAGTCACAAAACAATCAATAATGTGAACAGAAAATCCTAAGGTCATGGAGGCAAGTCGAATTATGGATCCCAGCAATGTTTGTGTTCAAATCAGTGGAACCTATAGATATGGTATTTTAACAAGCAAAAGGAAACTACATGTGTGATTACCTAAAATTTGAAAGAATCTTGTTTTGTTTAAGGTTCTCAAGATAAACATTTGGTTCATAGCCATGAGATATTTTCCTGGTAGGAGAGAATAAGAAGATTGAGAGACACAATGATTGGTCTTCAAGACAAAGAAAGGCTTCTAGAAGCCAGGACCTGGAGGCACTTGGAATCTGGAGACACAAAGAAATGAGTGCTCTTCCAGAGCATGTAGAAGTGTATAGTGCCCCAAGAGATGGAGATTTTAAACTAGTGAGATTGTAACTTGATTGTTAAAGCTGCGATGTTATGTACTTGGGTTGGTTTAAGCCATAATAGTATGGAAATTCATTAGCAAGGCAATCAGAAACTAATTAAATGTGAGTGTAATTAAACTCCTTTTGCCATTGAGGATATGAGGTATAGGAAACTGGAATAAAAGGTGCTACACAGCACAGTTTGAAGCTCTGCCTGTCAAAGCAAAGTCACTGTCATGGTACTGAAAGCTGCATTTAGTGAGTAAGAGTTTCTGATCTTTGCAGTCTACATCTTGCTGTTCTGATTGGCAGAATCACCAGGGTAGAATTAAGTATTTTCCTTTGCTAGAAGACTCTTAGACTAAGCTACATTGATCATACAGGATGAAAGAGACACTTAAGTGTTTGCTGTTGAGCCAATGCATTAAGCTAAGAAGAGCAAGAGAAAAATCTACCATTCAGTCTTGCTTCAGAAGAGATAAAGCTGTATTGATATGCTCAAGGGTAGGACAAAGAAAGGGAAGGAAGGCAGGAGAGGTCATAAATGCAGAGAGAGGAGGAGAGAAATCTAGAAAGTATTCATAAGAAGCATATGTTCCATTACATTTTATTTGTATGATCCATTGATTTGGGAAATTCCATAATGGAGGTGAATATTTTGCTTCTGGTTTCTATCTCTATTTTCATTTTGCCTTTAAAAGACAAATGCCATGTTACTAAAAAATCAATTTCAATACTTTCTGAATGCCTGAGGCTAGAGTCTGACTCAACATTCTGATTATCACCCAAGATGCAATTATCTCATGTCTTTTAGTACATCATTTGTTCAGGGCAAAGATTGCTTTCAGAAATAGTTATAGCAACACTAATTTTAAGAATTAAAACTTGTGGCATTTCAGTTGCCTTTCATAGCTTTTTCAATTAAATTGTAATGATTTACACTATAAATCTATTAAAAAATATGATGGTGCTTTAATATGCAAATTTGCATGACATACATTGATTGTGAATAACTAAACATTTTTCCAGATCATATATTTGAAAAACAAATGTCCGATATTATGTTCTTATGTCTTCTAATCAGTGTATACAAAGCTATTTTAACAAGAACTACTTTAAAATCTAAACGTTTTAGTTACCAGAATGTGTGAAACACACAATAGATTTAAAACATCTATGCTTTGTGTTGTAACGAAGTTGTGACTATTAAAAGTCATTTGAGACTTTTTGGTGAACAATTATGTGTTTGCATAGCCATAAAGAAATAAATTGAAAAACTATCACATATAAGGAAATAAAGCCATCTGTCTCTCAGAATCTTTGGGAATCTGTGCTTCCCAGAAGAGACTAGAGGTATTACTTTAGTCTCTGCAGTTAATTTAATACATAAACAGGAATGTTGTACCCCTGGTCCCACACTTCAACATGTGTATACTAAGAATCCAATATTTTCTAGAATATCACATAAATAGTACATCATTTTATTTTCAATTAATGTCAGAGTAGAAAATTGCTATACTAAAATTAGTAATTTCAAACACATTAAAATTGTTATTCTATGGGTGTAAGAAAAAATTGATCAAAATAAAGAGTTATAAACCACCTTCAGCAGAAAGAAGAGGAAGGAAGATTCAAAGAAAGGAAATAAGTGTTAGGAACATGCAAAAGCTAACAACAGGGTGTGTGACTTCTTACTGTGTGCCAATGCTTCCCTTATACAAATTTCCTCATTTCATCTGATTGCTGGTTATAAGGGTGTTATGATCATGTTATTTTAGCAAAAAGTTACTAAATAGGAGAAAATAAGATATTTACCCAAAGGCGTAGGTGGGATGGCTGAATTATGGCAGGTGGCAGAGCATTGTTCCAAGGTATCATACCGCTACTGCTATACAAAACAGGACATCCCTGGTAGAGGTGATGTGCACAAGACAAAGTCCTGAAATATGCTGTTGGAAAGCTAAATAATTCAGCATGTTGTGCCAGAGACTATGTGACAGGAGTTGTAAAACAAAGGTTTGCTGGAAAAACTGGATCCAGACAACAGTCTGGTGTGTGCTTTTTATATGGAAGAGGAAATAAAAAATGGGACCATTTAGCTTTAGCAGGAGAGGGCAACCATCATCAACGAAAAGCAACACTGCCATTCTGAGCAGAGTGAAGCCCTACAAAGATGCGGTGAAATGTCAGAACTGGCTTTGAAGCGTGATTAGATTTGTTAGAGAACTCTAGAATGGAGCAAGGATTTGTTCCTCTGCTGACCTTTGTAAACACTAACCCCACTCACAAAAAAGAGAAAAGTTTATTATTCATGCATTTTTGTCCAATTCTTGCTATCCTTGGACACTTCCAGGGCATTTGTTTTAGATTTCTCAGTGTCTGTGAAGTCAATTAAAACTATTTACTATCATCAGAAATACAAGACCCTTTCCTTCAACTGCTGTGGCCTCACAGAACAGCAGAATCTTTTCTGTATGCCAGAGCTGTCCTTTCATACCTATCTCAGTGAAGTCATAGATATTTGATCCCATTCCTTACCTCTGTGAAATCACGGACTCTGTCTTTATCACTGTTTCAGTGAAGACACAAACATTTGACTTCATCTCCAGTCTTTGTGGAGTCATTGACTTCTGCTTCCATCCCACATATCTGTGAACACACAGACGTTTGCCTTCATCCCCATCTCTGTTTCTGGCTGGGTCATTTTCAACTTTAGGGTCAGGAAATGCAGCAAATTGCTTTTTAGTGAGACATTCACTCTGTTTTGTAGACATTATCTCACCAATAAATGTTCCAGTGGGTGAAATAGTCCAGGGAACAATTTAGTCCTATCTTTAAAGTGTAAGGAGGTTAAATGACTCATCTGTGGAAATAAACGTAGAGGTTCAGCATCCATAACAAGTTCCGTATTTGACAAATGTCCCCTAGAATAAGAGTATGTTAAAGGGTATTGAAATTTTATCAGACATCAATTTTCAGAGACATCATTTACCGTAAACTAAAGGCCCAAGGTCAAGGGGCTCAGAGGATGGGTTATTCAAGGAATACAACATACTCTGAGTTTTTGGTAAGCTTTCCTCTGAGACATCTTTCTGTAAGAGGAAATGGAAAATGACTTTCAGTTTCAGTGGATGATCCACACAGACATGTACAGAGATATTTCCTGTGTTTAGCCTGCTTTATAATAGACATCTATGCTACAGCTGGCCTGTCTGTGAGACTGAATTAGGGCAGTTATAGATAATGCCTGGTAGTTTTATAAAACCCAGAAGTTGTCTGATGTGTAAAATTGACCTCTAAATCCTTGCATTTGTTTCTGTAAAATAGTATGTAAACCTGAGAATTCAATTCGAAGCTTAAGGATCCTTTAGGGAGATCACTTTATTGTTGTCAAAGGATCACTTTATCATTCTTAAAAGGTTCCAATTATTTTCCTGTAATTTTTGTTTTCTATGTACGTGTATATGTTTTGGTGTGTGAAAATGTATGCATGTTTGAGTGCACATTCCATGGCATGAATGTGATGGTTGGACTCTCTTAAGAGTCAGTTCTCTCCTTCCAACTTGCGGGATACAGGGATCAATAGAAATCAGGTCATCAGGCTTGACAACAAGAACTTTTTGAGTGTTAAGACATTGGAAAACCTCATCAAATAGTTTACGCCTTGTCTTTAGAATCAAGTCATCTGGGTTCATTCTTATATGTTGGTGGTTAATTCTTACCCTATACTTTTTATAGGTACTGAAGCCACTCACCGTTGTCCTCAGCCCTCAGGATCACTAAGTCTCATAGCTGAGCTTCTGTACAACTGTTTGCTCCCTTACCCACACTCTTTTCTATCTGTGTTAGCTCCCTTATCTCATCAGGCAAAGGCTGTCTTAACATATGCTTCTATGAAAAGTTTTAAAATGTTGTTTCATGTTTTTTGATTACACCTACATTACAGATTTTTGAGTAGTCATCAAGAAAAACATAACTCTTTCTATTATTAAAACTATGTATATTTTATGTCATCCCACATCTTCTTTAAGGAGGAGAAGAAAGGAAACTAAACAGAAAAATAAACTTTTGGTGCTACCCCTCACTTGAAAATAGCATAATTTAAAATGGAATAAATTTAAACTGACTATTAAAGCCTCTGGTATGTGTCTTCCCCAGTAAGCACTTGGTGCTCTATATCTTATTTAACCAATGTATTTCATTTTTGTTTCTGTGACAACCACACACTGGTGAAGTTTAGAGAACCTGAGTGAGATCACTCACTCATATATTAGCTGCTGATTATCTAAGGCTTCAGTGCTACTTCAAAGCTCTGCCTCTTCTTTTATTTGTACTATTTAGCACACTTCCATCTGCCAGTCCTTTGTCTGCTTCTACCATTAATCTACTGTAAGTGCTTGCTCCAGCACATCTATCCCTGAAGATTGTGAGCCAGTGCTTTCTATATTCTTCATACTCTGAAGACTGTTTCTTCTAGCCTGCTATAGATGTCCAAAAAGCTACAAGACCTACAAACATTGCACACCTAGTTAAACCAGCAAGCCAAGCTCTGTCTCCATCACTCCATGGAGTCCTATTTCTATCCTCCAAACATCACATTTTCTCCATATGCCTTGCCTCAGCATAAGTCTTGCCTCAGCATATACATCCAATAAGCTGGTCCTTGGAAGTGGCAAGAAACTGTAGTACACCACCCAAAATTTTTGGGTGTGTTTCTCACTGTAGAGTCCTGACAAATGCAGCTCAACTCCACAATGTAAGGCAGACCAATGCATGCTTATCACTAGCAAAGAATCCTTTGTCCTGTCTCTGTTCACCTTCTGTTGTGCTTTAGCAGACCATCCTCTCTCCTGTGTCTGCTTCATTGAAATGTTCGTTCAATAGTCTCCCTTAGCCTTTCACACCTGTTTCCATTTTCATGAAATGCTCCTTCATGTGTTTGCCCCAGCTAAATACCATCCAATTGACTTTCCAAAGAACCATTAAGTTTCCACTTCAGAAGTGTAAACTCTCTGATGTGATCTTGAACCTCTAGCTCTGGGAAGGCTTAATAAACACCTGAGCTATGCCCTGCTTAATCCATTGTTTCTGCTAATCATCATTATAGATTGGCTTCTCTCTTTCTCTCCTGACCACATGTCTCCTGAGACACATGGTCCAGTGATCTTCTACAACCCTGTCACATATTTAGTCTGGTTGATATATTCATCTAGGACCCGAAAATTAGTTGTTTAAATCATGGAGGAAAATGTTCTTACTCAATGTAGCAATGGCACTACTATGAGAGCCTACTGTGTGCACTAAGGGATGCACATAAGTGTTCCATTAATCCTTCTAAGAGGATAGAGATGAAGAATTATGTCTGGGTTATAACCAATACTTTGTTCTATAAGTCTTTGTAAGCCTCTGAGAACATTGCAGTCACATAATAAAAGAGATGTTGCTTTGTGGAAGTTATTTTATCCTTTAACAAGCTGTACCTCCCATAAGCAGCAGTTCTAGTCAACAAGAGGTTCCTAACCCTAGAGTTTCAGTTGTAATTCCTCATTCTCACCTCTAGAAATCACACTTAGGTCTCTAGGAATCTTATACCTGCCTCATTTGAGAGGAGCCTGGTGATTTGTTCTTCAAGACAGTCATTTGCACTGCCTAGCAGCAATCATCCCATAATCAGAGTTATGGGTGCTTGGGGTTTTTCTCAATCTCAGCAGTAAAGTCATACAATGCAGGATGATTCATGATTTCTGTTCATGATGGAGTTTGTGACTTCAAAGGGATGTGAGAATAAGCATGTCTATCGTGTTATTGTAGGTGATTATAATTGGGCATAATGATGAGTATCATTTATCAAGCACACAATGTATGCTGAGTGGAATCTTTATAATATTAACAAATTACAGATCCTCACAAGCTGTACACTTAGCACGAATGTCAGGCGCAGGTCACATATGAAGATAAAGCAAGCATGGAGGAATGACTGGGCTGCACAGGGTTGCACTTCCCTCATGATAGGCTGCGTTCAGCTGCCGAAACAGACAGTAGCTCTCCAGTAAATCCCAGTAGCAAGCACAAGAAACCTCCCTTTGAGTTGTTATCAAAGTATACCAGGATTTCTTGGATCTGTCAGTGGGTGAATAATGACACAGATACTTATGAATTTTATTATAGCTTATACTATGATTACCAGACTCCCAACTCTATCCTGACTAATTCTGTCATATGTCCTGCCATGTGGCCCATTAAACCTCTCCCTGTCTCTGTCTCTGTCTCTGTCTCTCTGTCTCTCTGTCTCTCTGTCTCTCTCTCTCTAGCACACACACACACACACACACACACACAACACACACACCTGTATTACTGACCTCCTCCACGTCCCCCTGGAAAATATCCCACACATGATTATGATTCTTCTATTAGAGACCTTCTCATCCCAAAAGTCCCACCTTCCCTTTCCTGCCTAGCTATTGGCGGTCAGCTCTTTTTGTAAACTAATCTTCAAGTGAGGAAGGAGTATGTTTACAAAATACTGAGGCAGGTAATGAATCATAAGAATAACAAAACCTCCGGGCAGTTGTGGCACATGCCTTTAATCCCAGCACTTGAGAGGCAGAGACAGGCAGATTTCTGAGTTTGAGGTCTGGTCTACAGAATGAGTTCCAGGACAGCCAGGACTACACAGAGAACCCATGTCTCGAAAAACCAAAAAAAAAAAAAAAAAAAAAAAAAAAAACCCAAAACCTTATTTTAATGGCTGAGTAGTATTCCATTGTATAGATATACCACATTTTGTGTAGCCATTCTTCAGTTGAGAGACATATAAGTTGTTTACAGTTTCTGGCCATTATGAATAAAGCTGCTATAAATATAGTTGAATAAGTGTCCTTGTGGGATGTTGGAGTATCTTTTGGAAATATGTCCAGGAGTGGTAGAGCTGAGTTTTGAGGTAGAACTATTCCAAATCTTTTGATAAACCACAAAATTGATTTTCAGAGAGATAATACAAGTTTGCACTCTCACCAGCAGTGGTGGACTCTTTTCCTCGCTCCATAACCTCACCAGAATGCTCTGTCTTTTGAATTTTTATCTTAGGACATCATTAATTTCTCAGGCAATTGGATGGAACTAGAAAATATTATCCTGTGTAATGTAACCAAGACACCAAAGTATATGCATGGGGTATATTCATCTATAAATAGATATTAGCCATAAAGTATGGGATGATCATGCTATAATCAACAGACCCAAAGAAGTCAAATAACAAGGAAGGCACAAAGAAGGATGTTTGACTCTTTCTCAGAAGGGGAAATAAAATAGTTATTTGAGGTTGATGAAAGAAAGGGGATGGAAAAAGGATTGTGGAGGATCAGGCAAGGGAGAGGGGAAGGTCATATGTAGGGAGAGGAGGAGAGAGAGAAGGGAGATTGGCTGTTGGGGAGGGCAATCTCTAGGAGCTAACAGAGACTGGGATGGAGAGAGGTCCCAGAGGGTCTAAGAGGCAACTCTCATTGAGATTCCTAGCAGTAAGGAATATGGATTCTGGACTTGCCACTTCCTATATCCAGACAAGAAAGTCCTTCCTAGTGGAAGGAAAAGGACAGCAACCCACCTACAAAGCCTTTGACCCAAAATTGGTCCTGCCTACAGGATGTACAGAAATAAATATAGAGCAGAGCCTGAGGAAATGAATGGTCAATCAATGACTGCCCCAAATTAAGACACATCCCATGGGCTAGAAACAGTCCCTGACACTATTAATGATATTCTGTTATGCTTGGAGACAGGAACCTAGCATAACTGTCTTCTGAGAGTCTACATACAGCAGTAGATGAAAAGAGATTCAGGGATTAACACCCAAACATTGGATGGAGCTCTTATATAAGAGTTGGGAAAAAGATGAGAGACTCAAAGAGAAGAGGGAATACACAGGAAGACCACTATAGTCAACCAACCTGAACACTTGGGAGTTCCCAAAATTGAATCACCTAGCAGAGAGCAAGCACAGGCTGGAATCAGGCCCCTTCCACATATGCAATAGATGAGCAGCTTAGTCTTCATGTGGATTCCCCAAAAAACTGGAGCAGGGGCTCTACCTGAGCTTGTTGCCTGCCTATCTGACTGTGGATCCCATTCTCCTCAAAAGACATCCTTGAAGGAGATGTGCCTAGTCCCACAGTAACTTGATCTGTGGGATGTGGGGGGTGTTGATACCCAGAGGAGCTCTTCCTCTTCTCAAAAGAAAAAGGAAAAAACGAATTGGGACAGACTTGCATGATAGGGTACTGGGAGTAAAGGAAGGGCTGATATTGGGTTGTAAAGGGAAAGAGTAAATACATTTAATAAAATAAAAATGAATAAAATATCAAAATCATGGCAGTACTCAGATCTCTGCTGTACAAAATTAAAAATTGAAAAATAAAAAGACAACCTTCACAAAATGCAAACAATGTTATCCCCATAATTAAGGGTGTCAAAGAGACTCACAAAACACAGACTATTGATGAAATTCTTTGTTTGCTCCCAGAAGGTGAAGGTAAGACACTATTGCTAAAGACATCATACAACCTAGATTAAAAAAAACACTGAGGCCTTGGGCATGAACTGACAAGTGTCACACTTTCATGCAAATATATTCATGCATTTAAATATATTTGAGATACGTGTAGATGGCATGCATATAAAAAAGTATAGATGAGCTAAAACTGTGTCAGGAGAGGTGGATTTGTATATCTCTATGTTACCTACAAACTTTATCTTAAGAGCAAGGCTTTTTTACCTATGCAATTTCCCAAGATCTTTGAAATCTGAGGCCATTTTTATGCAGTATACTCAGAGGGAAAATGCACCTACACAAATCCAAACATAATGTTCTCAAAGGGCTCAGCATGTCTGTTA
The DNA here is from genome assembly GCA_021653895.1 of Mastomys natalensis. NCBI lineage: Eukaryota > Metazoa > Chordata > Mammalia > Rodentia > Muridae > Mastomys > Mastomys natalensis. Next base: position 629,503 of record JAJTUV010001210.1, on the reverse strand, counting down.
ACCTCTGTATCCTAACTGAACACTCACCAACACATTGTAGATTTGCCGCTAATCTGAATCACTTGCGTTCTTGTAGAGAGGTTCATGTATTAGCTGTATGGAGACAGGGGCATGGAGAAGCAGCACTTAAAATTTCTAGTTGCTGTTTAAAGATTTAGTCTATTTCTGCTTGCAGAACACACACAGCTAGGGAAAAGACAGAATTACTGAAGGAGGTTGCTAAGATTTCTTTTCCAGACAAATTGAGCTCCCTAGGGGAATGGCTAGATTAACTAGCTGCTATCCATTCCTGACCTTTCTCCAGGCTGGTTTAATCATATTCTTAGACAAGGCAGTAAGCATGTCAAAGTTGGATCCTCTTGTCAAATCTTCCCTTCTTCAAAAGTGATACAAATCCATTAATCTGTTGAAATCATATTCATTTGCCCCTAAGTTAACTGTGATGATCATTTGTTAGCACAAGACACACTTACCATTTTAATAGCCCTTTAGTGTCCCTGTGAGCAGCCATGAGAATCAATGCACTTACATTTCTGATCCACTGTAAGCTTGTAAAATGAGACTATTTGTATAAATGTAAGCCAATAATTGCATCACTACAGAGATTCTCTTTGGATTTCCACCTGTGCTCACAGAATGGTCCTATGGTCTGAGAATAACTCCAGAATATTGTCTTTTTTTTCATGGTATCATCTTTTTAAACTGTCTACAGTGTTCATATCGGCAATTTGGAAACTACATAGGATATCAGGAAAACTATATTAACACAAGTATCTGTCCATCAGATACCTACCACAGAGTCTTATAGATAACCACTGTAGCATGAAGTAAGTCATGGATGCTTTTGCTGCTGATGAAATATATTCTTGTGTAGAATTATGAAAATAAGAAGAGAGAAGCACAGTGGCCAGGTCTTACATAAGTTAATGCTGCCAACTTGATATTGTTGAGAAATACTTGAGGAAGTGATAGTGTACACTGGGTGTTCATAGAAGGGCCTTCCATAGATGGTAAAGTTAGATGTACCCATAATGTGATCAGCACCATCCAATAGCTTGAGCTCAGATGGACCAGGGTTGAGGGAGGAGAATCCCATTCTCTCTTCTGGCTGCCATGAGGAGAGAGACCTTCTTTTACAACAGCACCCCTCCACCCAAAATGGGTCCAGGCAGCTGTGCACCAAAACTTCTGGTACTGAACCAAAATGAATCCTTCTTCTTTTAAATTATTTCTTTCATATATTTTTCAACACAACAAAATTGTGAGTTGCACAGAAACCATTAGCAACACTTTGTTTAAGGCTCACATTCCTCATCACAGCAAGCCCTACTGAAAGTCTTTTTCAATTTCAAAGTGAAAGTGTCCTGCCAGCTGTGGCACACCGCTGCAGTTGCCACGCTCTGGAGTCTGAGGCAGCTGTCTCTCTCAAGTTCGAATCCAGCCTGTGCTTGCTCACAGGGAAAAAAAAAAAGTGAAAGTGTCACATTTTGTATGAACTGAAACATGCTGAACAAAGCTGATTTTTCTTATCTTAAAAATACAAAAATTATAGTATATGATTTCAATTTTGCTTTTTGTGAGAGTTGATTTCAGTAACCACTACAAATACCAAAATCCAAAATTGTTTATAGTGTAGAATTTAAATATGTCATATATACATTATTTTGTATGCTATTTTTCATTTCTGTTGCTAATAATACCTGTAACTGTATTGTTTAGGGCATAAGAACAAGAAAAGGAGTCTGAAAATGTTTAGTATAGACTCTTTTATTTCACATATTTTCAATCCATAATTGGTAATACTCCTGGGTCCAAAACATACACACAGAGAGCTAAATGTACTCCCAGATAAATTATTAAACAATATTTATGTGTTTCCAGATTTTTCTCTTAAAGAGAGATAAATAACTTTCAATAGATTGATGTATTACTTTCCCAGATTTTCAAGGCTCCAACTCCAAGGAAATTGCATTGATAAGATGGTCATTAGGAACTAATCAGAGTAAACTGATGTCAGAAGAGTGGAACTTCATTCTGATAGGGTTAATATCAATATATGTTTCTCTTCCTCTACTACTTAAAGGAAAAATTAGAAGTGAGTAATTGCATTCCAGCCAGCAAGAGAGATCTTACAATAAATAAAACCCTACCAGAATCATATGCAGCCTCCAGTATTGTATGTCAAAACTAATTAGCTCTGTCAGGCATAGCAGTGTGAATCTTTGTCCTGAGATATTTTCAAGAAGCTGAGGCATTGAGATAACTTAAACACAGGGGCTCAAGACTAGCTTAGAAACAATGTGAGGCAGGCTCAGCATATCCAACTGCTGTAAATCCAGATTATTGGAACTGTGATCTGAGAGGTGTTCTTCATGTGCTCCTAAAGCAGCTTCAGGAGCCTTCATAGGTACAGACAAAACATATCACAGAAAGAGGACACAGGTGAGACATTAAGCAAAGCATAAACATCAGGAAACATGTAAGGCAGATGGAGGACTGGCAAACAGTGGATTAACCTGTTAGGTATTTTTTCTGTTTCCAGGTACTATTTATCAACAGAGTCCCATGCAGAATGTGACAGCTTTGAGTAAATCACATCTGTAACATTGTTGCCATAGTTACCAGGAGATGCTAATCATTTCTGATGTCTTTGTTGTTGTTGTTCTACACATTAACTATAGACTATCTGTAAAAACTTATAATTGATTCTTTGTGAGTTTCATATCATACACCCAATCCCACTCATCTCCCTGTCTCTCCATTTCCACCCTCTGACCTTGAAACCCTGGAAACTTTTCCTGCAAACAAAACAAAACAAAACAAAACAAAACAAAACAAAACAAAACAAAACAAAACAAAACAAAACAATGAAAACCTCTAGCCATAGAAGCTGAGAGGTGTCACAGTGTGTAACACAGTGATATCTTTGCAAAGGGAAAGAGCACTAGGCAGATTGGAAGGACTGAACTGATTATATATCTTTATGTTTTCAAATAGCACGGTTGACTAAAAGAAACTGTGACAGGCTCTGCAGGAGCACATTGTCGCCTGTAAAGCTTCCTGTAATTACACAAGACAATGAAGCTTGGCTCCTGAATTAGTGTTGTCTTCAAGCCAATACTAATGGCAACTCTAAACGTGTGCCAAAGTGTAGGTTTTTAAGTATTTGAAATGTACTGGAAGAAAAAAACAATTTTTTTTAATGTACTGGTCAACAGTCCACAGCCTTTCTAGGCCCATTTCAAATTTGCTAAGTCTTACAAACGTACCAGGTAACTTGAGGGATGATACCAACTAAAAAATTGTTTGTTAGAAGAAGAAGAAAAAAAAACTCAGAGGAAGCAAAGCTTATTAGGAATTAGACCTTGTGGCTTTAAAGTCCTTCTTACCCTTTGTCTCCTAGAAAGTCTTTAAATATAAGAGGGCAATAAGGGAAATGGCAATAAGTTCGGAAATGAATTCTAGTCAGTAAATTCATCCTAAGTGCTCTGACACCAGTAGAATAGGTTGAAGGTTTCAAACACCACTAAAGATGGTTCATATGTCTTTGATGTTTCATTTATTGTTTGCTTGTTAACGTTCTTTTCTAGTTTTCATTTTCATCTTTATTTATTTTTATGAGAGAGGTTAGAAGGGTGCATTTGGGAACATGATATGAGATCCCAAAGATTCAATTAAAAAATATGTTTAATTAAAAAAAAAAAAAGAAAAGAAGAAAGGTAAAGTTGAACTTTGATAAGAAAGACTTTGGTAATGCTAAGCACTTACTTCTCCCTCGTTTGCATCCATTTGATTCAATATAGCACAATCATTGAGTTTCTTGTTTATGCTGTTATTGATTCTAGAATCTCAGCTTGAAAGGAAAATCTCAAAAGGAAAAACTCAGAAGTATTTCTGGGTTTCTTTCAATTCCCAATTACTTTTCTGGTGGGTCTATAAGAGTTTATACACTTTAGTAATAATTCCTAAAATGACTACTGTATCTTCTATGTACTCATTAGTCATTTATTTGTTGAGCAGAATTCGTGGCGTGAACCCTTGTAAGTATAAATTTTGAATGAATAAAGTTCTAATCCTTTTAACATGTCTAGTGGCTTTTTACTGTCTGTGAATTTGTTGTTTAGAGACTGAATGCACACTTTAATTGCTTCTTAACTCTTTGAGTTCATTCTCCCTCATTAAGGGCCTTCTTTACTTCTCTCCCAATGAGGTGTTTTAGAAATATAAAAACAGAAATTCTGCACATAGAGATATCAATATCATAGTTTTTAAATTGACACCTTCGAAAAACTAAATAAAATAAAATAAAAGTTTTTATGTACAAGGGAGTCCCCAGTGCCTGTGGTAGCTCAACCTTATATCTTTGTGGTATATTACATATAATGCAGTTAAGTTATATTAGATGTTCAATACTTATTATACAGATTTCAAACCGAATAATCAATTGTAGAATTAAATTGAATCTCTGACTAAGAGCCAAATAAGCTGCAAAACTGCCAAAATCTCTAAGGGATCACAAGAGATGCAATTAATTTCTGAGAATTTAGGAGAATCCTGCCTGGCTTAGGCGACTCTGTCATTTCTGGGTATGATGGAAGAGCCAATGATATGCTGAGGAAGTGATGAGGTAAATGAGTGAGGGTTTCTTTTTCTTTTCTTTTCTTTCCTTTTCTTTTTTTAAACATTAACAGCATCTGGATTTATTCTGCTGGTAGAAATGTTGTCTAGATATTTCTGGTTTTACCAGAGCTTTTTAAATTTTGGTTTAAATGTGTTCAACCTATTGCTTGACTCCCTTAAGAAACCCTGCCACTTTTCATTGTTGTTGCTGTTGTGTTTTGCTTTTGCCTTTTTCCTCTTTGCTTAAAAATAGATTATGCATTTCCAAGAATAGATCTTAATTACTGTTATCCCCTTTCTGCATCTTGAAGCTCCTCTCCAGCTACATTCTCGCTTGAATCTACAGACATTCTGTGTCTTAGAAAACACAGACTTTCAATGATAGTATAATAAAATATAATATAGTATATGATAATATAATGATAAAAACCTAACACATGAGAGTATGAGAAAAGAAACAAACACAAGGAGCAAAGCCCAAAAACAGGCACAAGAACATGTTATGAATTCAAAACACCGTTGTACTCACACTCATGAGTCCCATAAAAACACAAAACTAGAAGTCATGATAGATACTCAAAAGTCCTGAGTATGTGTACATATACATATATATGTACATATACATATATATGTATATATACATATATATGCATCTATTTATACACACACAGTGTGTGTGTGTGTGTGTGTGTGTGTGTGTGTGTGTGTGTGTGTGTATGTGTGTGTATATTATAATTTTTAAAAATATTCAGAATAACTTTAGGCAAAGAACTTCCAAAAAAACAGACATTGAGTTTATTTTCTCTTGGCCATCAAGTGCTAGACATGCAGCTTATACTTATGGGTAGATTTTTTTTCCCCAGTCAAGAACCCCTTGGAGAAAATTAAATTTTTATTCATCCATGGTTATTGATCAGGAATAGGTTCTGGGTTAGAGATGGAAGCAAGTCTTTACTTTTGCTTTCAGCTCTACAATTCTATCAGGTACAGATTGTGCAGGCCCTGTGAATGATGCCCCATTCTCTGTGCATTCATATATGTGTCAATCCTGATTAATCATTTAGAGGATATTGTTCTCTTGGTATCTTTCATCCCCACTGAGTGTTACACTCTCTCTGCCTCCTCTTTTCTCAGGGTTCCCTGAGCCAGGAGGGAAGGAATTTTGTAGAGACACTCTATTAGGGCTGAATGTCTGAGCTCACTCTGTCTCTCTGTCTCTGTCTCTGTCTCTGTCTCTGCCTCTCTCTCTCTCTCTCTCTCTCTCTCTCTCTCTCTCTCTCTCTCTCTGCCTTGGTCTCTGCATACTATCTGGGTATATGTATTTGCCTCCAGATACTGCAGGAAGAAGCTTCCCTGATGATGGCTGAGCAAGACACTGATCTATGAGTCATTTTATAGCTACATCCTTGGGAAGAACAATAGTATTTGGCTTTACCCTAGAACCATAGGTACTTGCTCAGCCAAGCCATAATGGGTATGAGTTCCATTTCATGGAGTGGGCCATTAATCAAATTGGATACTCATTGGTTATTCCACAAGCTTTGTGTCACTATTAGATTAGCATATCATTCAGGTAGGATACAACTGTAGATCAAAAGGGTTATGGGTAGGTTGGTGTTCACATTTCTCTTTTGGTAGTATACATAGTACCTTTCTATACCAATGATGTTAACAAGTAGAGGTGAGGGCACTATTTAGGCACTACCTTGCTTTCTTTATGTTCAATGAGTTTTGTAGGTATTATCTTTATCAATAAGGACTTGACGCCAGTTTGTGGAGAGAAAGCTTCCATCTTGATAAAAGACTGGATTATTTGGAGATTCCCATCGAATACCTTGGGTCAACAATTCAATTATATCCAATCTAATCTCAGTGTTAGAAGCCTCATTTGGTGACAAGAGATGGCCAAAACTGATCTGTCTCCCCCATTGTTTAGTGATTTAATTTAGATCACCTTTATATATATATATATTTTAAGACATTAATACTGTATTAAATTTCCATATTTCTCCTCAAACATTTCTTGACTTTAGTTGTCTCTCCCTGTATTGTTTCCTTTGTCCCTTTGTCCCACTCTCTCCTTCCCTTCCACACTCTATCCTTTATCCTAGCACCCTATCCATCTATATATATATATCTCTATCTGTCTATCTATCTATCTATCTATCTATCTATCTATCTATCTATCTATCATCTATCTATCTATCTGCCTTTCCTAACAAGCTCTATTTCCTGAATCCCCAAGTGCTTACTCTATACCTAACACCTGTAGATCTACAGATTATAGCTTGGTTATTAGTGACTTAACAGATAATATCTACATATAAGTGAATAATACAATGCTTGTATTTCTGAGACTGGGTTATCCATTTACCTGTGAATTTCATGATTTTGTAAACAGCTGAGCAACATTCTGTTGGGTAAATACACCATATTATCTTTAACCATTCTTCTGTTTAAGAAACTCAATGCTGTTTCCAATTTCTAGCTATTATGAATTGAGCAACAACTAGCATAGTTGAGTAACTATCTTTGGTAGGATGGAAAGTCTTTTGGGTATATGCCCAGTGATAGTATAGCTGGATTTTGAGGATAGATTGACTCCCATCTTCCTGATGAAGCACCACACTGATTTCCATAGTGCCTGTATAAGCTTGTATTCCCACCAGCAATGGAGGAGTGCCTTCTTTGCTCCTCAGCCTCTCCAGCATGAGCTGTCACTTTGATTTTGATCTTAGCCATTCTTACAGATGTAATATGGAGTCACAGTGTAGTGATGACTAAGGATGTTAAACATTTCTTTAAGAGTTTCTCACCTGGGTTTGCAGCCCCACGAGGGGAGCAACAGTGTCAACCGTCCAGACTCCCCGGAGCTCCCGGGGACTGGGTCACCAACTAGATAGTATGCACGGAGGGACCCATGGCTCCGGCCGCACATGTGGCAGAGGATGACTTTGTTGGATGTCAGTGGAAGGAACGGCCCTGGAGCCTGAGGGTATTCAATGCCCCAGTGTAGGGGAATGCCAGGCTGGGAAGGAAGGAGTGGGTGGGTGGGTGGAGGAGCACCCTCATAGAGGCAGGGGGAGGATAGTCGCAATAGGGGGTTTCCTAAGGAGAGATCTGGAAAGGGGAAACAATTGAAATGTAAATAAAGAAAATATCCAATTTTAAAAGGAGAAAAAAGAAACAGAGTTTCTCACCCATTTGACTTCTACTATTGAGAATTCTCTGCTTAGATCTGTACTCCATTTTTAGGCTGAGTTATTTATTCTCTTAGTATCTAGTTTTCTTGTGTTCTTTATGTATTTTGACTATTAGTCTTTTATCAGTTGGTATAAAACAATTTCATATTCTGTAGACTTCTGCTTTGTTTGAATGATGACATCCATTAGTGTGCAGGTACTTTTTTCAGTTTCATAAGGTTTTACTTACTACTTGTTGATCTTAGTTTTGTTAGAGTCCGGGAATCGCTGAAAAATGATACTTCAAACTCAAACAGTATGTAAAGGCAAAGAGCATTTATAACTGCATATAGGGGCCCAACGTTATGGAAGGAACCTGATTGAATTTGCAGATTCATTTTTAAAGCCAAAAATGAGGGTTAGGCGTAGGGGTAAGTGGTGGGTTCTATTTCTGGGGTGTCTGAGTGATTCAGACTAACTATTCTTGCTTCATGCCCATGATGGATAGCTCTTTACCTCTTGGCCACAAGCTTGGCTGACTGTCCTTTTGCAGCTGGGGAGGGATACCTCTTGACCTAAGCCTATAGCTGTTCCAGTAACTGACTTGCCCAGTTCTGGGAAGCAGAAACTTAGACCTTGTCTCCTAATTGATAGTTTATAGCCTAAGTCGGGCCTATTCATTCCTTTAAGTTTCTGCATTACGAGTGTTCAAAAATTCATCTCCTGTGAGGATTTCTAAGGAAGTCTTAGGTGAATAGTCATTGGATGAGACTATCTCATGAAGTAGGACTTTACCATGGGGGATGACTTCAGAATCTGTGTGTTGATAGGTTGCTTAAGTTCCTCAGTAAATAGTTCTAATGATAGATGAAAGGATTCTACCTGAAAAACTGAATACATTTAGCTAAAAGGTGTATTTATTCATTAATTTTGTCATTACTGTGAACAGATACCTGACAAAAAAGCAGTTGATAAGAGTAAAAACTTATTTAGGTTTTTTGCTTGAAGAATGCACCATGGTTGAATGCTGAGACTAACACCATGGTTACAGGAAGACATTTTCTCTTTCTGCCATTTTTATTCAATCTGAGACCCCAACACATGTGATGGTGCTGCTCACATTCAGGATGGGCCTTCTGTCCTCAGCTAATCCTCTTTGGAAACACCCTCATAGGTAAAAGCACAGACGTTTCTCATAGGTGATCCTCAAGCCAGTCAAACTGACAACTAACGGTAAATATCACAGTATGTACACAAATGCATTTAATTTTCACTGGAAGTAGCTGCCCTTTAAAACTGAGCCTAAGGATTTTGCCAGCCTTTTCCAGATCAATTACAGCCTGTAATGTAAGAGGCATTTCAAGGAAGTTTAAGCAAATACCATAGAAATTGCATTATCAGATAATATTCAGGGGATTTAAGAGAATAGTTATAAATACTGTGCACATAAAAATGGATGCCATATATTAACTTTGCCCAGAAAATCTGATTATCAAAAACTTTTCCTCTTGTTATATTACAGTATTTATGGTGATCACGGTCTTTTTTTAATAGGAAAGAACCAAACTTTGTCTCCCTATGACTTGACCTTTGTTATCTTAAAAAACCCCATATGCTTGCTACCAATGTGGCTGCTAGAATCTTTCCTGAATTTCAGGTGACGTTAATGTGGATAACTTTGCATTGTTCTAAATTCTGGATTTTCCTTGTTAGATGACACAATTAACTAATTTGTACAAGCAACAATAAAAAGTATAAATGAGGAGTTCAGGTATGAGTTGAGTTGTGTACAAATGCTTCCTCTTATGAGTAACTATCAATGTTAACTGAGTCATCTCTAAACGTCAGATGCTCTTATTTTAAGAACAACTATGGCACAGATTATCTTTTAGTTTGGATATCAAAGTCCTAGCAAATACATACGTTTTACTAATTATTAATAGGTTAATGTAGTGTGAGATTGGGAAGAAAGAAATGAGTTCATGGTTGACAGATACTTTATAAAAAGGTGCCAGCTTATTTTGCATGCATGGGACAAAGAAACAAAGATTACATTTCTGAGAGAAGGCTGGAAAAGTGAGGTGTGTATTGAAAGCCAGTGTGGGCTAGCTCAAAACACAAGAGCAGGAAAGTGCAGAGAGTTAAGAAGGGATAGGATGTGACCTAGCAAATGGACAAGGGAAGGAACCATGAACAATATCCAACTGAAGCAGAGAAGAAACGCAAGTATGTTTCAAAAACATATAGTTCTATGAAACACTGAATTTTTCCTTGGTTTCTTAACAATGATGTTTCTTGATTAACCATACTTTTCAGAGGTTGTATTATTTTCTTCTCAGTTGGATACTGCGTCCCACAGGAAAGTGACAGATTCGCTCCCAGATGGGATTCACATTAAGGAAAGGACAACAAAAATACTACACAGAAGAGCAATAAAGCCAAAAAATCCGTGTATGAAATATTAACAAGAGTGTCTCAGGGGAGGATTCTAGAAAAATGTTAATGATATTGATTGGAGTTCACTAGTTTATAGCTGAGTTAGGAGGTATGAAGTCACAATAACCTTTAAAAGTGATATCATCAGCATGGTGCCATTTTAGCAAAAGAACTGTGCTTAATAACACAGTAATCATTAAATGCAAGTCTCAAAATAATATATCCTACAATATTCTGGAGAGAAGCTGAATCCTGAGTGAGCACAGAGCTCCAGAAAGTGTTGTCCCTTCCTCAGGAGGGCTTACCCTTAGCTCTGTGTCCACACAATGCTACCTACCCAGTTAATGCCTATAAACATGAGCTTCAACCAACTCCATTTTAAAACATGTTTACACAACTTTAACTGAAAACAATTGGGAAACTCTACTGTATATTTTAAACACACATGCATATTTTTATAAGGAACATAAAATTGATCAGGAATGTTTTCTCTGATTATGTCAAACATGTCATGTTTAGTTGTAGTTATGCATCCTGGACACGAACTAGTGAATTTACATGTTCACTAATGTATCAATAGGCATGCTTGAAAATGTAAAATCTTTCATTTCACATAGAGGGCAGTAGTGGTCTGGAGATACTAAAAGCCAGGAGTCCACTTGCAATGTTTTAACTGTAGCTGCTCACTACAGTCTCTGATTCATTTTCAGACAACAACAGTTCATGAAATTTCCTGTATCCTAAGCGGGGCTGTTCTTTAAATGTTCTAAACTAGGTGAAATATTAATTATACTTATATATGTGTGTGTGACATTAGTGCATGTTGGTGCAGGTGTCACAGTGGCCAGAGATGTCAGAGTTCTTGGAGGTTGCAATATAAGCTATTTGACCTGGCTGACATTGATCCTGGGAATAGAACTCAGTACCTCTATAAAGCTGTAAGTGCTCTCAGCCACAGAAACATCTATCTAACCCCACAAAGTGTTTCTTTTTACCAGTCACAATAATTGCTTTCAAACAATAAAGAGTATCTTCAAAACACACTGTTTGGCTGCTACCAGGGATAGTCAAAGACGTTTCCCAATAGCAAAACTCTGATCTGCTGGGTCCCCAGCAAATCCAGTAGCCAAGAAGTCTGCCATGTCCGATCCGTCCACAATTTTAAAGTTCACACATCTAACCGCAATCACAGAGGTCTACAACCATCATCAACCACCAGGTGAGAATTCATATGTCTTATAAATGTTCATATTAATTTTAATATCGAAATTTTAAAACTGTTTTAACAAGTTATCAAATTATAGCTCTGAAGAGACACACTTGGAGATCTGATAGTGATGATAAAATGACAGAAATTGTTTTTCTCTCTTGCTCTCTCTTTGTGTTTCCTGTCTCATTTGTTGTAGTCTATGAGACACCACTTTACAGGTTTAGAATGAAGAGTATACCTTAGAACAGACACACAATTTTAGAAGTTTCATTGACTCCTGATCCAAACTCAAAAACATACACAATCAAGTATTTCTTATATGACTGTACAGAGATATTTGTGAGGATTATAGCTGAGATAATATCACAGTTTAGAGTCAAGAGTTGCATTTGTGTGTAGGTTATCCTAAGCACAAGCTCCACCCCTCATCAAGGAAGCTGCTTCTACAGTACAAGACAGCTGCTGGAATTCGGGGAATAAGTGTAAGTTGAGTGAAATTTCCTTAGAAACACTGAAATCTCATGTAAGTTATGATATGCATTCTCAGATCTACTAAAAGGCATTAATTGATTCAGCAGCCAATGAAGTTGGCACCTCTGAAACACAGGGTGTGCCTGGGGAAAGCTGAAACAGTCATCCAGTCTTTTGTTAACTGACCCATCAGAACAATTTACACAGTGCTTAGGAAGAGTCCTGCTCAGTAGATTTACCAAAGGAACTTGACAGAGCTAAGGCAGAGTCCACTCCGGTGTCAGGACTTGTTGTATCTGGGTTGATTGAGCATTGCCAATAGTCAGTAATCTTTATGCAGTGGTTATTCAAAGCAGGGAAACAGACCCAAAGGAAAAGCAAAGGGGCAGGCACGGAAGAAAGAAGAGATCATTGTGATTCGGGCATGCACAGGGTGGTGAAGAGTCCTCGAAGTTCCATGTGTGAGAAGGAACAAGCCTCATTAAACACCCACTCTAAAGCTGCCTCAGCTTCCTGCGCAGTTGTACAAAATTTGCTTAGGAGGCGAAGATGTCAGACTCTTTATAAATCTTTAAAGAAAAAAATCCACCCCCAGGACCTTCGCTTCTCCAAGTAAGAGATAAAGCACCTGACTTGTGACTCCTTAACCCGACTCAGCTCCAGTCCAATACAGTCTCTTCAGAGCTCAACTCACTACATAAAGGACGGTATAAATGGCAGATGCAAGACAATGGTAGAAGCAGTTTCAGCTCATTGCTACTTTGCCTGCAGCATTCCTGCAGTTAGGATCTCCTATGACACTTTGTGGTTATTAACAGAAAAGTCCTCTTCTAGGGCACTGATTATGATCCTCTGTTTAGAAGAGGAAGAATTACTTGGGGCCACAAAACCTGCATAGCACATTCACAATGCACATATATATTAGCTATTATTACCTTCCAATACAAATGAAAATTATAGCGAGGAGACCATTAGTATCGACTCAGCACCTGACTGAAGCTCATATGCTGCTCGCACATACTTCTCACTTTTGGGAAGTAAACCATATGCCTTGTACAACGACACCCGACTTTTTCAATACTCCAAGAACCCATAATTACATTACTCTTTTAAAATGCAGAAAAACTCTTATTTTTGGTCTGGAATTTATTTTACTTTAACCTTTCTATGTTTCTACCTTTATAAATGGTGATGAGATACCAATATACCTGAACTGTTGGATTGACAAGCCACAGTGACAGGCATGCATCATGCACTTCACCTCTGTCCTTAGCACAGTATGGTACCCAATCGCATGACTATGCACTATGGAACCTCACCAAACAAAACTGAAACAAAGCTTGCATGGTATTTTCAGTTTGGGGTTTAATCCAATGGAAAGTGACTGGAGTATAAGGAATCCATGCAGGATTGATTTGCAGAGAACAAAGGGACTCTGTTAGACAAACACCTATATAGGAGTTTTTATTTTATTACACAACCTTACTTTCAATTGGGTCATGGAATACTGAGAACAGAGTAACAGAATGAGTGAAAACACAGTGATTCTCGTAAACCATCACATTTCAGGATGATATACTAGGTATCATGAACTTATTGGTTATATGTGTTTTGCCTGCTTTTAAAAACAACTTTGTTACTTGCCTTGGTCAGCAGGAGTGAACCACCATCCCTATAATAAGAGCCATTAGCCTCATCCTTAACAATCTTTGACAGCATACAGTCAATATTCTTAATAGATAAATTCCACAAAACCATTAAACTCTCCTTTGTGCATTTAGGCAACTGCTGTATTAGTTTGCCCACCACACCCCATAACAAGGTGTTATGTCAGTAAAAATGGGTAAAAAGGTTTATGTGATACCTAGAATATTTTAAATGAAAACACATCAAAATTTCATAATAGCTATTTTCAATTCAAATGCAGAAAATGTAAGTGAAACGAAAGCTTTGGTTTCTCCCTCTTTGAAGCACTCCACCTGTAAATTCTCCCTCGCCCTCTCCTTTTCCCTCTCCTTCTTTCTGACTTGGTCCTATCACTCCATATATTTGTCTCTACCTGTGCCCCCATTTCTCCTTCACCCTCATACTTACAGATCTCTAGCAGCCTGTGTTTCTCTTGTTTAAAATAGTCATTATCTATTGTGTCTAAAAATTGTATGATTTACAATTTACAATTAAAAATAAGCATAAATTGTATTTCAAACTGTAATATTATTTTGCATCTAAGTGTACATCCAATGCCCCACACATTGCTGAAAGTCACTGATAGTATAGTATTTTATATCAAAACTTGACAATTAGTACATAAAAGACCATAAAGCTTGCTTATTTATGATAGTCAATTAAATAAAATTATTTTCTATTTCTATACATTCTTTTTCTGCATGTGTATGTGTGTGGTGTATGCATGTGTGTATGCTTGTGTGGGCTTATGTCTGTCTGTATATGTGTAAATGTATGTGTGTATATGTGCAATGTATATGTGCACACGATTGTGTGAAGGCCTAAGTGTGATGTTGGGTGTCTTCCCCAATCACTCTCCATCTCCTTCATTGAGGCATTGGTCTCACTGAAGCCAGAGCTCTCAGATGTAGGCTCCTCTAGAAAATCATTTCACTCTGTGGCTCTCCTGTCTCCCTTGATCTTCACACTGGAATTTCAAGAGGTCCTTCATGATATTTTGGCTTTTAAGTTGATCCTAGGACCCAGATTCCAGTCATCTTTCTTATATGATAAGAGCTTTATACACAGAGACATCTCCCAAGCTCCCACTTTGTACATCTTTATTGAAAAAATTACTTATATCTCCCTTTATTAAAAAAAAAAAACTCTCTAAAAACATATATAGTAATTATATAAAACATTCCAAGACTGTACTATACAGCATTTCCTTAAAGGCAGTATCTTTTCATGTAACTCAGTTACTTCCCTTGTAGGTTATGTCAGTGCTCCAGAATATAAAGCTTAGATCCAAGTAAATTAATTGAGAATGTATACGAATTATCAGTTATCAATGAGATATACATGAAGATCACCTAAAGACACTGGGCTGTCTCTTAGACTGCAACACTGTTGAGAGAGAAAGCTTTTCTACAAAGGCTACAAATTATCATAGAAGAAAAGTTTTAAAAGAATGCTGATAATGTCCTCAACATCTAACTTTCATGCACCAAGGTTGATATGTAAGATATATTGTCTATGAGATTATTGTTTAAGGATGGAAGCTTATTGTTGAGCAGCTGTAGTTACAAACTTCTCCACTCCCAGCATAGGATGACTAAAGAAGAATTTCATTGAAAATTCAAGACTAGCATTTGCAGAATATTACCCATGCTATCCTGTGAAAATCTGTCTCAATACAAATAGACAAACTAAGAGAGATAAAAGGAGAAGAAAGGAAAGAAGGAAGGAAGGAAGGAGGCAGGAAAGTAGGAAGGGAGGAAGGCAGGAAGACAGGAAAGGAGGAAGGCAGGAAGGGAGGAAAGGGAAAAGAGTAGCTTCTATCACAATTCATCTTTATCTCAGATAAGATAGAAAAATACAGAAAAGTAAAGTCTGCTTAAATAATACTAAGTAGACAATAATGTTTTGAGTCTGAGAATTTATGGCCAGGGGAAAAGAGAATAATAAATATATTTTACTTTAATAAATATTGTCTTTCAAACTGGGAATGGTTATTCTCACATCCTTAATCCCAGCACTCAGAAGGCAGGCACAGGAAGTTCTCAGTGAGTTTGAGGCCAGCCTGCTCTACAACATGAGTTCCAGGATAGCTAGGGCTACACAGGAAATCCCTGTCTCAAGAAAACAACACCAAAGTTCTTTCTTTTTACCCTTAAGGGGCAAGTAGTATTGTACTCTTTACTTTTGCTAGCTCCCCTTATTTAAAATCAGAACTCTGATGTCCTTTGTTAGAGGTCACAAAGTGGTCTAACATGGAGTGTGCAAAGAACTCAGGTCCTGGTCCCTGGATCTGTACCCTCATGATTTTAGCAACAGGTAAGAGAGGTTCATTGTCCTCTGTTATTGAATATCTGTCATTTTATGGGTATCCTGGTTATTAGTGGTTTATTTTCTCTTGTTCAGTGGATTTTATTTAGAGCCTGGCCCCATACTATTCTTGGCACTAGAAACCCAGCTTCTATTTCAGAGGGAATTAGAAATAAGGCATAAATAACTATGGGTCTGGCAACATAGATTCAGGTCACTTCAAATACCATGTTCTGATGTGGGACAATTACATTCCTAGCCTTTAGATAGAAGGATGGTAGCAGATAGTCCATATACTCCAGAGGGTTTGTCTCAAAAGTGCAAGAATTTTACGTTTTTCACAGGAGTAGAGGGAGGGGTGTGGCTTACACAGCCTAAGATAATTTGGCTCTGAACTTGGAGTGTCCATGTCACCACAGTCATTGGGAGTTGATCAGCATTTTGGAAAGTTTAGTACAGATGTGGTTGGTTGTGTTACTGAAAATTCTAGGTTATACTTTGCATTACAGTGTTGCATAAATCATAATTTCTTCATGTAATAGAATGAAAATTAAATTTTAATAATATCTTTTAAATGGGTTTTACAAGTTTCTCAAATGCTTCTCATCTCCAATGCTTTAAAACACACAAAAACCCTGAATCTCTACATGACTAACTTGTTAAAGTCTGTCTTTTATTTAAAATAATTTACAGGATATCTCCCTATGGAAGCACTGTTGGGAAGAGTAAGCTCTGCTGAGATGAGTAAACATATAATCCTAAGCATCTTGGACCCAGTCTGCTTAGCTGCCATAGATGTAATATCCTGTGTACAAGTCACAATGCTTCAGCCATGTAATAAACTGAGCCAAATGTCTTCTGTACTGACAATAACTTGGGGCAGCAACAGGGCAGAAAGTTACCTGTGTGCAACAATGCAGCTCAGCTATACTGGATGACATCTCACTCTAGCATCTGTCTACAGACAGTTGAATGCATCCCATAGATCAAAGATAAGATCATGTCAAAACCACAGCAGGTATTATGGCATCTCAGTGAAGTGTCACCTACCTTCACACATCAGCATTTAGAAGATTTCTCTCCTGAATGACAGTCACTTGACAATGAGGTCAAATCATTCAAGGAGAAAATTTTCTAGATATAATATTCAGCACTGTTCCAGAAGACAAGGAATGTTACATTTTTAGTATTTTCCAGTATTAACTTCTTCATGGTATGCCATTCAAAAAATCTAAAAAGACTGAAGTCATTTTTTAAATTTTTATAATACATCTAAACATGGGTTCATTATTAAAATGAGTGCTGCCATAGAGACCTGTGTGTTACTTCTTATGAGGATATGAATTCTATGCTTTGGTGAATGATGAAAATATATAATCTAAGATAAATAAGTCCTCATTTATCAACATATAAAAGAATATTAAACACTCTATTATAACCTTAAGGTATATAAAAATCTACTGGGATTGTATTTACATCTCTGATGGACAAACTACAGATTTTTCTTACACATATGAATTTAAATTCAGCTTCTGTATATAAAAGATACAATTATGTATCTCACCAGAAAATCTATAATAATCTTTATTCTATTGAAAAATGAAGTTTATGAACATACCCTGAAGGTTCTAGATATTGCAGTGGAGGTAGTGACAAACACATTTCATGAAATTATTGCTCTGTTAAGTGAATGATTCTCAGATAACTGATGTTATCGTAAGAATTATTTCAGTTAAAATTAGAAACTCAGGGCAGAATTCTAATAAATGATCTTTAGTAAACAGGAATATGCCACATCAGGTACATTAGTCAGGGTTCTGTATCTATAAATTTGTATTAAATTATCATATCATTATTTCAGTAAAAAAAGTATTGTTTTCTCTACCAGAATGAATATAGAAAACGTCTAACTTTATCACAATCCTTGAGATTTAGTCTCAACGCAAATCAGAGAATTTTTCAATTAAAATGTTATCAATTAATTAATTAATTTGCAGATTTTGCTAACGATCTTTTCGTATTAGGAACTTGAAATAGTAATGGCTAATATATCCGTTTCATGTCTTATTTGAACGATTTTATGATGATCTCATGCTAAAGTTCTGATTTTGTATTTGGTATTTCAGTTTTCCTGAGAAGAATCCATAGGCTTCACCAAACTGGAGAGAGTGATCTACTGCACAGTGCGTCCTTGAGATGGGTTGTTCTCAAAAGTGCTCAAAAGTGTCCCTTTTCCATGTGCCTGACATCGCACTGGCATGCCCTGTCTTCTTGACCTCCAGTGCATGGCTTAGTACTATCTTATTTTAGTCTCCTCCTCTCCTGCTTTCCTGCATCAAGCCACAGTCACAGTCTAATTGAGATTATAGCTCTCCCACTAATCAGAATACTGCTTCAATGTGTACAAGGTTAATGTTGGAGCTGGTGTCAGTCTTTGTCAGGACCTGATTTATTACAAGCCCCGAGCACTGAGAAATTTTTGCTATGATGTCCAGATGAAGCTATAATTAAATTATATATGCCTAGATTAAATTGCATACACATAGAACATTGTGATAATGATAAATGTTTTTTTGTGTGAGTTTAATATTTTAATCAATTGTATATTGTCCAACTCTACAAGATGAAATTTTACAATTATGTTTTCAAATAATCATAGGATCCTTTAAAAATTACACTTTATTGACAGTAACTCCTGTTACTTTTGGCTCTGTTTTGAGAAACCTACACAAACGTTAGGTTGGTGAGGTAGCTGCACATTTAATAATATGTCCTGTTATTGAACCATTTGTTCCTAATTGGCTGTAATTTCACCTCCCAGGGAATCTTATGCCTCTGCCCTCCTCAGGGACCAACATATATACTCATTAACATACATATAGTGAGAGAGAGAGAGAGAGAGAGAGAGAGAAAGTGTGGGAGGTATTAGACTTAAACCTATAAAAAATGCAAAGAAAATATTGACAGGACTTTAAATGTACATATATAAGAAAATAAAGTCAATCTTCAGAAGAGTTGGGCTTTATCATATTAACATTACTGCATAAATAAGGAAGACATTACTAAAAGTCAGAGGGAAGAATGTACTGTAAAATAAAAACTAAGGGGCTTGGTGGGGAGCAGTTCAGTGGTTAAGGACATTTGTTACTTTTCCAGAGGACTCAAGGTTGGATAGCAGCACCCCCATATGTTGTATGATGCATACAGTATCCTGTAACTCCTGGTCTAGGTTATGTAGTTCTCTCCTTTTGTATCCAAGGCACATTCACATGTGAATAAGCATACAAACACATACACACACAAACTTAAAAAGATACCAAGAATATCTATTCCTTAACACTTCTACTAAAATACTTATTGAGTGCGTGTTCTGAAAATAGAAATCTCTTTCTAGATTCAAATCACACACCAGTAAGTTAGGCACACAGGGCCTTATGCTTCAGTGAAGACGACTGTTTGGACAATGAATCAGTTTAAAATACAGAGTGCAAAGTTGAGTGGTTGTTGGAGGTGACTTCTTCCAAGAGAAACATAATTGATTTTCTCATTTAACATAGTTGATGAAATGTTTTACTGAGATGAATTTGTTTTAAATATCTTGACTTTGGCTATTATCTCTTTTAGAATATACTTCTCACGCAATAATAGAAAATATTTCTGTATTAAATAAATGCTTAATATACCATTAAGGAACAATTGAAAAGTCTCAGGCAGTTATTTGGATGATGTAGAAGTCATACCAGAAGAGTGGGACAACACAAGCTCACATTGCACTGATCAAATTTCACTCAGGGTGAAATGGAGTATTGCATTGGTTAATTTAGCAGATTGCAACACAAAAACAAGTTAAATAATGACATGTTAGTGTGAATTCACTAGATTTTAAAATTGCTGACATTCTAATTTCATTTTTAATGAAACATAAAACTGATTTGAAAATGTCATTTTATTTTTAATTGAAGCTCATTGTTCTGTGGAAGATGGAGCTCCACCTCCTTCTTCTTGGATGGATTTTTGTAATGAAAGTACGGTCATCATTTTTTCTTCCACAGCAAAGAATATACACGATTGAGGTGACTATTGTATGTGATGTAATTATATCACATGGCTATTTCCCACAAGCTAAGTGAACGCAATATGGAGCCTTGGCCTGGAAATGTGATACCTTGCTGGTGATTCAGGCAGCAAGGAAAGAATCTGAACAACTTTGGGATCATTTGATGACTTGAACACTGTCAGTTCAGGGCAGATGAATGGTAGTAAAAGACAAATGATAGATTTTGTGATGTATGGCATCATAGACTGGGCCATGCATAAATGCTTCAAGATATAGTTGAAGGATGTTCAAGCCAGAAACACTCGTGGAGAGAAACTATTAAAATACTATTTTTAGATGAAGAATATTCTATGTAAAAAACAAGAGCAATATCTACATCACCTCTGAAACAGGGTGACATCTTACCAGTTTTTAGAGTTCTTACCCATGCTATTGAAGATTAAAGGCTTACAGTAATTTCTCATTGTTCATCAATGGAGGTGATTCTTCTATTATTGAGTGTAGCAGCCAGAGTAGCTTGAGGCTATTATTTTTAGAACTTCAAACAAGGCTTGATAAAATCCCTAAGCAGCAGCATCAGTCTGATTTTTCTTAAAGGATCTGATCCAAATGCTCTTGCTATTGCACCAGGGAGGGCAGATGCCTCTGAGAAGAATTTACCACTTTCCCTGTGCACTGAGACTGTTGAGGTTTGGTTTGATGCTCTTTATTATCAAGCTAAATTCTGCATCCCAAGGTCTAGCCACCTCAAGACAAGTGAATCCTAGCATATCCCAGCTTTTGTTGTGCAAATTTTGCCCCCTTATTTTAAAATGATTAGTTAAATAAAGATGCCTACAACTTATAGTTGAATAGAAGAGAGATAGGCAGGGGTTCATTTCCTCAATTTGGGGTCTGAGGCAGAGATCATGAGGGAGGAAGAAAGAAGACACACCGTTTGGTAGATGGATCATGAGTGCATGGCCGTAAGTGTCTGTCAGAGCGAGAAGGAGCAGCCCAGGTCCTAATGATATTTTTTGATTATGGACAGAGAAGTAACCAAAATAGCAAAGAGGATTGGCGTCTCCCCAGCTCTAACACTTCAGGGCTTATTATAAATATAAAAGTTTTGCATCTTTTATCTGGGAACTAAATGATCTAAGGTAGAGTAGATACCCCCAAATAACATTTACCCCAACATTTTGGCAAGTTCTGGGGTCAAAACTTACATTTAACCAAAATTGAGATTTAGATTCCCAACTAAAAGTCATTCTGTCCCTTTAAGATAGAAGCCATGATGGCAGTTAGGAAGGTGGGGAAAATAGTTCCTTTGTAATATTGCTTTTCTCCCAAGCCTTTCATGGTCCAGGACAAGGGTCAAAATGCTAGCTAGCTTGTCATATGTAATTCCATGTGTTCAAAGTGTAAGCTAAGGTACAGCTGTATCCCTAATCCAACTGCTTGCCAAGACAAGTCTTGCTGCATCCCTGTTCAGAGTTGAGACACTTGGCCCCAGAGCTGAGCAAACACAAGACCAATGAGGTCTGGTGAGATTTCATCAGCCACCACTTAGGGAATAGGCTGCCTAACTTCCACAGCCAAGAATTATAGAGTGCTAACATAAAGTAAGATATCACACTGCTTTGAGTAACTAAAAAAAGTCTCTGTAAAATGTGGGGCTCCCACAGGAAGACTAATGACAGCTCATGAAAGCTAAGATAAAATAAGGTATCAGGCTGCTCTGAGCAATGTGTCTCCTTAGTTATGCTGGTCCTATGGGAGAACTGATAATGGCTTAGCATATGGAACCCAGGCCAAAACCTATGTGCACAGATAAGATGCTTGAAACTAAAATAGAATGAAATTCAATTAAAGTTGAATACAAAGGAGGATGCTTGGACTCCAAGAAGTCTGTTTTGAATTAACAAAATGAAAATAGTGATATGTTGGATGGTAATGGTGATATTATAATCCTCTTTGAAAGAGGTCAAAATGGAGCAGACCTAGATAAAATAGGGATACCAGATTAGATTAGTCTATACTTATAATGTCTTCAAAATTTTGGACAAAAGATATGTTGTGTTCAGAGACAGGCTTTGTATTTGTGTCAAGAAAAAAGGACAATAGGGCTTTGGATTTTATCCAAACTGATAAAACTTACAGTTGGTAGAGGGAGGCACCCTGAAGATTGTGGTTACTAAAACAGATAACTTTTGTATGTGATCCTGCCACTTGGGAACAGCTCTGAGACTGGCTGAGACATGAAAACAATGCCTATGCATAGCCAATAGATCTTGTTAGCCATAACGTCCTCAAGAATTTCCATACCACTCTTAGCATAAAAATGGCATAGGTTAAAAATTGGAATTACAGTCTCATATATAATTCAAACTAAATTTATTTTTCAGGTTTATTTATTTAATTTCTGTGAGTATACTTTACTTGTCTTCAGACACACCAGAAGAAGGCATCAGATCACATTACAGATGGTTGTGAGCCAAAATATGGTTGCTCCGAATTGAACTCAAGATCTCTGGAAGGGCAGTTACTGCTCTTTAACCTCTGGGCCATCTCTCTGGCCCTTCAAACTAACTTTTAAAGAAGACAAATGTCTTTCATTTGCTCAAAGAGTAGAAAATCATCCTTATTTGATCTGCTCATACTGCACATTCCATACAAATGTCTTTATACAACTATATATTTCTTTAAAAGTGTGTATATTGTAAATTTTGTGTTTTGATTATTATGTGACAGGAGGATTTTCTTTCCTGATCCAGTCTAATTGGTATTCTATAAGCTTCTGGTAATATATAGGCATCTCTTTCTTTAGGTTGATAAGGTTTTCTTCTATGATTTTCTTGAGGGGAATATATTCTGGGCCTTAGATCTGGAACTCTTCATCTTCTTCTGTTCCAATTATTGCTAAGTTAGATCTTTTCATGATATTCCAAATTTCCTGGATGTTCTGTGTCAAGAATATTTTAGATTTAGCATTTTCTTTGAATGATGTATCAGTTTCTTCTTTTGTATATTTTATGCTTGAGATTTTCTCTTGTATCTACTTGTTCTGTTGGTGTTGCTTTCATAAATTTTTCCTGTTCTCTTCTCTAGGTTTTCATCTCAAGGATTTTTTTTTTAGTTTTTTTTTTTTTTTATTTCTTCTATTTCTACTCTCAGGTTTTACACAGTTTTATTTATTTCCTTCACCTGTTTAATTTTATTTTCTTATATTTATTTAAGTAATTTATTCATTTTCTCTTTAAAAGCTTGGATCATCTTTATAAAACTAGATTTAAGGTCATTTTCTTCTTCTTTTTTTTTTTTTAATATGCAGGGTTTGCTATAGTGGAGTAGCTGTGCTTCAGTGGTGTCATCTTCGTCTGGCTCTTGTTGCTTGTGTTCTTTCAGGGGCCTTTAGCCATTTGGATGTATTTTGTCCCTGGATGTTCTTATTAAAGAAGTAAATGGGAGGGGTGTGTGAACCTCGGTGCTGCCGGCCCTGAAGGTTTTGTATGGTTCAGAAACCTCAGGTCTGATGAAGGCAGCTGGAGAGGTGACAGGAGAATGGAGGTACCCCTGTAATATGAAGCTGCTCGGGGAAGCTTGGTTTGTCCCAGAGTGCTCAGCAAGCAAGGAGGATGAAAGAAGGACAGAAAGCTTACCTTAGATTTTAATTAGAATGGTCAGAATTGTTTATAAAGTCATAATCCGTACCAAAATGCAGACCACAAATAGCTTACACTCTCTATGTCCTCAACTCTGACACTCCCTGGAAGTTTTTCCTTATTACTTGGAGTTTTAAGTAAGCAATTTGGTTATTTACATATGAGGAAAAATAAACAATAGTTATATGTTGCTTGTTATGAAAGTCTCATTTAAAGTAAGGAAATCTGCATTTATTGAGTGTTCATCAGCAGAAAGTGCCAAGTCAATGTATTGCCTAATGTCCATAATTCCATCATGTATCCTGAATATTTATTCTTTCTCAATAGCATTCAGTAGATCCCAACATCACTCATTTTAGAGACATTGAGGAAGTCAGTAGATCTTCTCACAGTGAACATTACTAGTGGTAAAAAAGCCTACTTTGTTGTTAATTTATATACTGTGTCATAATGAATATGACCTTCATCTCCCATCAAACTAATATTCTTTCTGCAGGTGAAAGATTACAATAGTTAAATGTAACATGTTTCTTCAGTCACATCTAAATACCCACAATAAAGAGACTTCCTAGACAAAGTATTGGATTTCCAGAACTGTAAGTCACTATGAGTTTTCAAGAAAAGACTCACAATCTATATAACAACCGTTTCTCTTCTCTCTTCTTTTTTGTTGTATTAAGTTCTATAAGCCATTTCTACTTAACTTGCATCTTGAATACCCATTACAACTTTGGCTGGCAACAAACAATTCTGGATTAATAATAATCAGTTTTCAGGGCTTTTTTGTTTGTATGTTTATTTGTTTCTGTTGTTGCTTGATTGTTTTAATCTATGTTGTTTTTTTTGAAATAATGAGGACAAGAGGTTTTTTGAATATTCAATTAATCATAAACTCAGTTGCTACTATCATATATATATATATATATATATATATATATATATATATATATCCTATTTTTTTTAATTTACTTTTTTCCTAAATCCATCAAACCATACCTTGTGGGCTCAGTGGTTAAGAGCAAGTACTTCTGTTTCAGAAGACTCAGGTTTGGTTTTCAGTACCCAGGTTAGATGGTTCACACTTCCTGTAACTCCAGCTTCAGAATATATGATTTCTTGCCTCTGAATGTATATAATTTTGTACACATGTACAAACTACACTCTCACTCCCCCATATACATATAAAGTAAAACATTAAGTTAAATAAAAAAAATGTACCTTGTTACTTATAAATAAGATTTCTGTGGTATCAACATCAAAAGAAAGTCAGCATTGACCCCTAAAGCATATCATATTTTAAATACCTTGTTTTGTCTCATAATTTAAAATCTTCCGGGTTTGTGAACCTGAGAAGGAACTTAATGGTACTTACATTTTGTCATCTGTAAAAAGTGCCTTTACAGCCTGAACTATGTAAAAATGGAATTGCTATACAAAATGCTGTTAGTGTTATTTCTTGGCAGAATTGGGGATTATGAAGTCCCCCAGGAGGATAAAAAAAAAAAACACTAAATCTATCTGTGCATTTCAAACCAAAGAAAAATAAGCCCTACAAACAAAGGAAACTTGGTGCAGATCTACTAATGAGCTAAAGATTCAGGGAAAGTTGGTCTTGGCTCTAATGCCAATGTTCATTCATTCTTCCCTCTCCAATGTCTCTGCTGCCTGAGTCTAATTCTGCTTACATAGACTGCCATGTTTCCACCCTGTCACTATAACACTAGTTATTAAGAAGATACCAGACATTGTGGAAAATAATGATGTGTATTTCTATCACAGTTTGTGCTTATTTATTTATTAGTTTCAGGATGGGGGGAAAAAGGAAAAGAGAGAAATTAAAAAAAAAATCAGGGAGCAAGCCTCTACGGATTAGAATGTAAAGTACACTGAAGACAGTGTATCCTTTATAGGAGTGGCCCCTGTCTTGTCACCTGCATTTATGCTCATTTTTGCTTTAAAGAGAAAAAGTATGAACATTTCATTGAATAATTTGAAATCTAATTAACTCATTTATTTAAAAAGCATTTGTTATTTTTTGTATAATTGTAAAAGTTGAACTGACAAGATTTCAACAACTAATTTCTTTAAAATGCAAATTGATCCTGCATTTTTTGGAATGTGGACACTAAGAATTGGCCATGGCACCTACCATGGAGATACACTAATAACTCGAACTCAGGAGAGATTTGCCTGCTGCTGTGGCTTGGTTCTACTGTTTGCACACATCTGACTTCCAAAACAAAAGAGCAAATTTGTAAAATAAGTCCCAGCAATTGGTCTTTCTGGTTTTATTAATGTTCATCTCTTAAAAATATTGTTATTATTGTTTACATGAGGTATGTTGTAGGCACATAGCCACAATGTGCATGTAAATGTCAGAAAAAAATTTAACAGAGTCAATTCTTCTTCTACTTTTAAGTGTTTTCCAGTGCTCAAACCTTGGTTTCAGACATATATGTTGCATACCTTTAATCCACGGAGATATATTACCTCACCCTAGTAGCTTTTCCTTTAACAATTTGTTAGTACTTTTCTTGAATCAGCATTATCAAAAGTTCTTACATATCTAAGTTGTTCATTTTGAGTTTCATTATTCAAAAATTTGTCATTATCTCATGAGTATTATTCAGATACTATTAAGTAATCATTATACACAAAATTGTAGAATGATGAATAAATAAAGTTGGATATATAATGAATATGTGTTCAGTGTGAATTTCAATGTTCCTATTTTATCACATCAGTCTTTAACGAACAGGGTTTATACATCAAATTTCTATGTTTTGATCTTTGGAATTCTGAACAAGACAACAAGTCAGTAATTCTGCAAAGCAGAGCTATATAGTGGATAAAGACAGCAACAGAACAAAGGCACACACACACACACAAACACACACACTCACACAATGCAATAAAGGCACACAAAAAACAGAACAAAAGCACACATCACACACACACACACACACACACACACACACACACAAACAGAACAAAGGCACACAAAAACAGAACAAACAAAGGTACACATCATCTTCTGCCTCATTAGTGTCTCACTTGCAGTACCGTCTTCCTCATAGTGAATATCAGATCCAATGCACATCTTGGTCATTTTGTGTTGTGTGGTGAAATACTTTAGGCAAAGTACATAAGTTATATACATTTACTTCTGTTAGTTCAAGTATAAACTTGGGTAAACTAAGGTTAGTTTTACTTCCGAACAGGGTCTGATCTATGCTGTAAACCAGCAGTTAGGGTTCTAAGTCCCTCTGCCAGAGAAGGAAGGGCTGTGTCTTCATGGAAGGCAGGAAAAAGGAGATGGGTTGATACTGTGTGAGACATTTTCTATAAGGCACTCATTGTGTCCCAAAAGTACTCTTACTGAAATTAATAAACTGAAATTTATAAATATCTTGTGCTCATTTTCTCTACTAGGAATAAAACAAAGAAAACATAAATTCAAAAACATCATACTTTGTTTCTTCTGTATTAATAATCTTCCCACAAGAGTAAGAAAATCACGTAGAGAAATGAGACTCAGGGAGGGAATTTCCTTTGGCTGATGGCTTTAGAATGTCCAGTCAATGGTCTTGTAGCTCAGCTGCTTTTGGACCTATCATAGGGCAATACATTATTGTAGAAGTATGTTGCAAAGGGAAATATAAGCCCCATGAAGCAAAGAGAATAAAAAACAAACAAACAAACAAACAATAAACAACAACCTCAATACCATAGTGTATCCTTTATAGGCACGACCTAAATGACCTGCCTCTTGTATCTCAACCATACCTTTTAAGGTCTATCTCTTAATTATGACCCAACCCATCTCTCAACCTTTATCTCTCTACACAAAAGTACATTTAACATCAAACGTTCAGTATGGGATTTGTGAGAATATCTTAGACCAAATTCTAATACTTCTGACCCAGGTGATAGGCTCTCTTCACAACAAGATGACTTCATTCATCATTATATATTCCTATTGCGTTTGATGTGGAAGACTGAATGGAAAACCATAACAGGCATCAGATGATGACTGAGAACTTTAATTGCAGGACCACAGATTGATCAGAATTCCCTAGATGTCACAAGCATCAGAAGGCTGAACATCTTGATCAGAAAAATTGTAACACTAAATGCTTCCTAAGGCATCCCCCAGGATCCATGACCAGGTTTATTAGGTAAGGTAGATTTGAAGCTCATTGTTTTTGGGTTCATCACAAACACCTCCAATTTCTTTGTCCTTGAGTCAGAATGAAAATTCATTTTTAAGTGACTTAAAGAAAGGAAGAAAGATAGTAGATACTGAATACCAATCAGCCTTGTGAAAAGGGAGTTGGAGTTTCCCATTTCTTGTGTGAAACACTTTGGAGTAATTGCAAGTCTCTACACATGCCTGTGTAGCTTTTCAGAGCTGATGTCAGGGGACTGGAGGAACAATCAGAAGATGTTAACGTTAAGGTATAAGTAGGTTGGTAACAGGATATTGAAATCAGCCAAGACAAGAAAAAAAGCTGAACAAAATAATAACCAGATTTCAGGAAATATGAGCAAATTGACAGCAGTTTAACAAGACAACAGTACAATTATAGTAAGTCTTGTAACTACAGGTGTATGTAAACAGGAAGCAGCATAAACTGCTAGAAAGCGCTGACACAGTACAAGACCTGTTGATAGGTGAGGAGAAGATAAATAAAGAATCAGTAGTAACATTTATAACTCAAATTCTATATATTAAGTCCCTATGCTAGGTTTGTAACCTGAAAGAAATTGTTAAGAATTATTTGTTATATATATGGGTCTTTCTCTGCATGTATGTCTGCATATCAGAGAAGCCCTTCTGATCCTAAGAGACAACAATTACAGAAGGTTGTGAGCTACCTTATGGGTGGTAGAAATTGAACCTAGAATTTCTGGAGGAACAGCCAGTTCTCTTAACAACCAAGACATCTCTCTAGCCCCCTAAAAAAAAATTTCACATTTTCTTAGCTTCCAGGTTTTATGTTGGCTAATAATGTCAAACTTTGATTATTATCCTGATAAATACTACTGATGATGGCATAGGTCATATTTCAATAAATGGCAGCTAGTTTCATTCTTCACCTCCACTAGGGCAAGAAAAATAGAGTTCTTGTAGAAAGTTAGGATTCAGTTTTAAAAGAGGTATAGTAAAGACATTTTCTTTTCTGTTATACTTTCATAAGTTAGACTCGGGAGCTGTCATTTCAGTACCAGACCGATCAGCTTTGATCTAAGATACTGGCTAAAGCAGAGCAGAAAAGGATAACATTCCCTATCTACAATTGAGTCTTAAAACATCTCCAAGTGGAGTTAAAGGGACTGAAAACTGTACTTTCCTCCTCAAATGTTTCTTTTGTAGTTCCTGGGAGACTTTTCTCAACTAGAATCTCTCTGTTACTAAGCTGTCAAAATAGTCAGAAAGGTACCATTTTATACAGTTTTGTGAATAACATGGCCCATCTCATAATTCCTAATATTATTTCTTTCACTCAGTTATTTGTAAACACATGACAAGGATGGACGTCTCTAAGAACATGACAATAATGGCCAGGAGATAAAACCAAGGAGATAGATATGGCTTTTAGTATCTCATAAACAGTAAGTGTATTAGAAGTCATGATGCTGAATGTGTGCTTTATTTTGTAATGGTTGATAAGCTGAGTGTCCAGATTCAAAGTGTACTTAGGTATGTACAAAAACTGGGGGAATATAAAAATACCATTCTTGGACATGAATTTTGTTAAGAGATGGTAATTTTTGTTCTACTAAGAGGAATTTGGTTTTCCATAACTTATTATGAGATTCATAATCATCATTCTATTAGTGTTTTGAGAGCACATTTCATGTTGCTTTGTAGGAAGAAGTTTATTTTTCCTCAAAGTCAAATAATCTTTATTTAGAAGAAAACTGACTGTGCACAGTTTAGTTCAGATAGTGCTGATTAATTGTGTTACACTTCATAGTGCTAAATTTTTTTCAATATGTTCTCTGTGAATCCCAAACTTATAGAACTAAATTAAATAGGCAATTGAGATTGTGGGATATTTTTCTTATTTAATATCTATACAAAGAAAACCAAGTCACGTTGGAAAATAAAAAGGACAAAATAAGTCAACTTGTTTTAGGGTTAATAATGGATTTTGTGCATACAAGATACTGTGGTTCCTGAGTTGAAGAAATGTGGACATTTTATTATGAAGTTATTTAAAATAATACTTAATGTTTCAAAGTAAAATGAGTAAGGCAAAATGCAATCATATTGGCAAGATTAAACATTACAGCTTCACTGAAGAATGAAGTGTCCTTGTGGAAATATGTTAAGATGGTAATATTGTTTTTTTCTTTGTTTGTTTTTTTTTGTTGTTGTTGTTGTTTTGTTTTTTGAGATAGGGTTTCTCTGTGTAGCCCTGGCTGTCCTGGAACTCACTCTGTAGACCAGGCTGGCCTCGAACTCAGAAATCCGCCTGCCTCCCACGTGCTGGGAGTAAAGATGTGTGCCACCACTGCCCTGCAAGATGGTTGAAAAGTAATTCCATTCATTCTGGCAGAGTTCCCAATTCTTATTAAATACTCTCAAAAGTAAGCAACGCCTCTCTTTGACATTAATAGACACCTCTCCTCCAGTGAGGTTGCCTGTATGGAGAATGATGATGTCCATACTTTTTTAACGCAATTAATACAGGCTGTCTCAAAGGTAGCTCTTGTACCCAAGTCTAATCTGTTGAGGGGACATAAAAACACATCCTTAGATACCACAAAATTAGTCACTATTAGTGCTATTTATGGTGAGATACTTTCCAAACTAGTTTTTGTTCAAAGAATTGAAAAGAATATTATAAATAATCTAGCTCACTGTGTGTTATAGTGACTTTATGATTGGCTATTTTAATTTTTTCAGTTGGTTTTGTAAGAACCACATTAAGTTTGCATACTGACATGGAAAACTTCACCTGAGTAATTTTTACTGGTGTTCAGATGCAGAAGTTATTTTTCCTTTTATTTGATATTTTCTTTATTTACATTTCAAATATCCCCTCTCCAGGTCTCCCCTCTGAAACTCCCTATTCACTCCCCCTTCCCCTCTCCCTTCTCCTGCCTCTGTGAGGGTGCTCTCACACCTATCCATGAACCACCAACCAAAGAGTTATGCAGCAACCATTTTTAAACCTAATCAAGCCATGGTACTATTGTTTTATGTTGGAGGGTGAAAGACCTTCAGTGTCTCCTGATGTTATCTGTCTAGAACTGTCTAGGATAGGCTAAGGCTAGCAGGTAGCCTTCCTGGAGGTGGCTTACCATTTTTACATTGTCTATGATTGGTGAGCTCGATGGCAAGTTCCCAAAGAGACTTCTTTGCAGGATTGCTTCTTGCAGCTGATATACCTTTCCTGTCATTACTAAATTAATATATTAATCCCTGGGGATTAGCCCACTATATTGTTCAGATTTCCTGCAGGTCAAAATAAAAATGAACTTTCATGAATTAGTACTGTTTATATGAATTAATGATTCTATAGAATTGTTGATCATTCAAATAATTTTAGGAAGAAAATTTTAAGAGATGGTCTTAGTTGCTTTGCAAGAAAGATGTAATAAAGTTATAATCAAGAATAGAATGTGCCTTCTCTTCATATAGTAAGTAAAAGAGGCATAATAAAAATTAAAGTAAGCTTTATAATCACATTAGACAGAGAAAGAGACTTGGGACAAATTTGTGTTCAAGGAAAAACGTTTAGTTCAAAGAATGAAGCAGCATTTGTGCCAGTATAAGGCAAGGCCAAGGAAAAACTGTTGCTTTGAGCTTATAAGGAGCATAAAGAATGAAACACTGCTTTGAACATAATATCAAAATCCTTCTGTACTCCCATTTTATGTAACATGTTACTGTTGAGGTAATTTCCTAAAGAACTTTTTGTCTAAGAAGGTATAGAAAGGTCAGAGAAAAGAAATAAAGGTGTAAGACAGATAGTTTGGCTTGGAGAACTCTGATCCATCCATCCATCCATTCATCCTCCCATCCATTCAAATGTACATGTCTGTCTGTATGTATGTATGTATGTAACATATATACATACATGTGTATGTATGTTAAGCATGCATGGATACTTGTAAAGTGTGTGAGACAAGTGGTTGGGACTAACATAAATGTGAATGTGTTCATTTGTAAATGAGAATATGAATGAAAATATAAATGTATGTATGAATATGTATATCCCTTTGCATATTTGCCTGTATAAAGCATCTTCATTATTTTCTTTTTCTTCATCCCTGGATTACAAAGAGTTAACCAGCCAGGCCAATGAAGGACTTCTCGCTGTCTGGTCAGCACACTAGCAATAAATTTTAATCATCCTTAATAACCCCTACTATTAACAATTGTCAGTAGATTCATGCTCTCTGACTTACTCACTTTTATATTTTATTTCTTTTCCTTTGTTAAAGATGTAACTGGTGGAATTAAGCAATGTTTGCAATATTTTCAATGGGCAAAAACACTGTTGGCAATGTTTACTGAGTACCACTAGCACATGTTGTAGAACACTTAATGTCTTCTAAATTTAACCAATGTATTTTAGAACAAATCTGTGTGAAACCATTGGGGAAATAAAAAGTAATGGTCAAATAAAATTCTTTTGGACCAGAGTAGGAACTTCTAGAATACAGAAGACAGTAGAATTTTTATAGCTTGATATTTTCTTATAAATCACATTAAGCAAAATAATGGTAGTAGTGGTGATAGTAGTAGTGGTAGTAGTAGTAGTATTGTCAGTCATTGTAGTGACTATTTTCAGAATTATTTTTCTAACAAGTGTGTGTGAAAACATCTTATGTAATTTATTCTTTTTTTTTTGTGAATAAGGATATTTTGTCTACATATATATGTGTGCAGCACATTTGTACCTAGTGCCAGTAGAGGACAGAAAAGGCATTAAATTTTATGGAACTGCAGTTACTGAAATTGAAGGCTATGGATCACCATGTTAGCAGGTCCTCTGTCAGAATCGAAAGTATTCTTTGCTTCTCAGCCATCTTTCTAGTCCTTCTTATTAATTTTTTATTGGATAATTTATTTCTTTACATTTCAGATGTCATCCCCTTTCCCCATTTCCCCTCCCTAGAAACCCCTATCCCATCCCCTCTCCTCCTTTTTGCTTTTATACCATTTTAATTACATGAATGTATTAAGGTCATTTCTAGGTTGAGGGACTAGCAATACAATAGATGCAAATAGTCAAGGAACAAGCAAGACAATAAACAAAAATAGTCAAAGAACAAGCAAGGCAATAAGCAAAGTTTTGTGAACACTCCAGTGATCACTGTTTCTAAGGTCTTATAAGGATGACCATAATATCTGAGCCTACTTCCCTATCCTAGCCCAAATTCATTTTCATGTCTGAAGCCTAATAGCTTATTCTAGCCTAAGATTTAGATTTCTGCCTAAAATTAATTCTCTGTTCTATCCTAATATTTAGATTACTACCTGAAATTACTTCTTTTTTCTAGCCTAAAGTCAGATTGCTGCCTGAGACCTAATTCCTTGATCTTGGCCAATTTCATATTCCTGCCAAGCAGCCCATTTCCTTGTCCTTGGCCCTTGTCAGATTCTTGCCAAGTAGCCCCAAAGAGTCTACACCTCTCCCCTCCTTTTTATTTCATTAACAAGACTGATCCTATCTTGGGTTGTTCTGACAAGAATGTCTTCCTTACCCATCATGGAATATGCATTATCCAAAGCAATGCATTTCTGTCTTAGTTTCGTAAAGCTCTGTGCAGAATCTTACCTGTCTTTGGCTTGCCAGCCTGTTAATTTAATAACTCTGTCTGGAGGTCCATTTTCAGGTTCAAGCTATGTACTTGGCTGAAAACATGTTGATGTTGTTAAAGACAAGCTCTAACAGGATGGGCAGGAATAAAAGTATTCCCAGGACAAAAAGAGCTAGCATTTGCTGGGTCAACACTTACCAGAGCAGCAGTCTTGAAATTCTAAGCTCAATATATAAAGTTAAAACATCCAGAGAGGTGTTAGAATTATGCCAAATGCCATATTTTGCCCTTACCCATACTTGACTGGTACTTAGAACCCATGAAATGTTCTCTTTCTACAAAAATGTCTGATTTAAAGTAAAGCAGTCCTTATTGCTTTCATGAAATGTTTTCCCCTTGAAAAAAAGCAAAGTTAAAATCCAGCAGCATCAGGACCAAATCAAGTCCTATTCATTGATCTATCTTATATTCAGGTGGAATTCATAGGAGTTGAAAGTTGAAACAAAGTAGACAAAATAATGAAGCAACTAGCTATTCTCCTGCATTCTGCTGTTACAGGACACATGAAAATATGGTTAGTTCAAAGAATAAGACTCAGTGTTGTCTGAAGAATACAAGTCCAGAGCAGTCTTATGGTCAGTGAGGGAGCTCAATAATGTGATCACTCCAGAATGCTGTGGAAGATATCAGTACCCAGAAAACACCATATGTGGCTACCATGAAGCAGTGAGAAGCCAAACCTGAATACCTGAAGCAAGCCACCTGTCCAGATAAACCAAAGTAAACCAGGGTGCTCTATATTTAGTGAGAGGCCCTGCCTCAGTAAATAGAGTAGAGAGCTCATGAGAAATATTTGCGACATCAATCTCTGGTTTGTACAAAAACTCACAACCATGAAAACATGTGTACTCATAAGCGAGCGTGCGCATGCGCGCACGCTCGCACGCACACACACACACACACACACAGACACACACGCACACAGATACACACACATACACACACACATAGATACACACACATACATACATACATACACACACACACACACACACACACCCCTATACTGGTTTTTAAAGTTAACAATTTAAATTTACAAATTCATTCTCATTTCAAATGAAATTGAAATGTAAGGTATTATAGTGTTGATTATGTCACCAGGCAGACTGCCATCCGATCAACTGCCTAACAAATCCACCTATTTTCTTTATGGATATTGTGTATCCTCACAGCACATTCACTTCAGCAGGGCCAATCCTCATATTTACATAATGTGGTAACATTATGTAAATATGAATGAAGGGAACTTAATTATTTACATGCTCTCTTGAGCTAAGGTCTTCTGGCAGCTTTATCACTAGTAGCTAAGAGAACAGTGATTACTCTATCAATGCATAATTGAGGAAATAGAGACCTAGGAGGTAAAAAATATTCTAACAGGTAATTTGAAAAATTCAGAGAAATTTATATGGACCTTCAAAATTAAAGTAAATGGTGTGTTCATAAGTACTCACATTTCCTTTGTAATAATTCATGTCTGTCAGAAAATTACCTCCCTCAGGGTCACTAGGGGACATTAATTTAAAACATGCTTCTCATCTCCAAAGCTTATTTTTAAATATGTCATTTTAATAGGGAGTTGAAGAAGCTTGGAAAATAGTATGATAGCTATTTTTAGCTATCACTGAAATAGCTATTTTCAGCTATTTCAACCCAATGAATGAAGTAAAATTCAGAAATAGAAGGAACCCCTGTGAGAGATATTCTGCTTGGTTTGAAGAGGATGAATCCTCTGGAAAATATGCATCTTTGATCAATATCAAGAGGTGAGAAGTAATGACACACCTTTAATCTGGATCACACCTTCTACTAGAAGTCTATATGAAGACTTAGCCTTCTTGTCCTTCCGTACGAGCAATACATCTCTCTGGTAACTTTAGCACATATGTCTTCAGGATTTTAGCATATAAAGAAGACCAGCAGAAACACCAGCCTTCTGAGGCTGAACAACTACTAGATTCTTGGCTAACATAGTTTGAAATTGTTGGATTAGTTGCATTGCAGCTTGTAAGTTATATCAAGAAATCATATACATTCATTCCATAAGTTCTGTGAATCTGGAGACCCCACCTAATACATACAGTGTGGAAATGAGTCACTAAAATCTGTTGACAGTAAAAATTTGAATTCAAGACTCAAACATTACTCTTGAAGAGGGAAGAGGAGCCGGGCAGTGATGGCACATGCCTTTAATTCCAGCACTTGGGTGGCAGAGGCAGGCTGATTTCTGAGTTCAAGGCCAGCCTGGTCTACAGAGTGAGTTTCAGGACAGCCAGGACTACACAGAGAAACCGTGTCTTGAAAAGCCAAAATAAATAAATAAATAAATAAATAAATAAATAAATAAATAAATAAATAAAAGAAGAGGGAAGAGGAGAAGACTGGAGACTGACACCACCAGAAGATTGCAACTGATATAATGCTATGTTCAGTAGGATTCTAATGACAATTCATAGATCCTTTTAAAGAGTGGTCATTTCTGTTGCCTTCATTAATGAATTCTGTAGAATTCTGTAGACATAGACATGGGCTTGCACTCCAAAGTAACCAATTTTTAGTACTATTCACATAAAAGTAAACACTGTGGAAAATATTTCAACTGAGGTTAGAAAAAAATCACTTGAAAATGAAACAATGGGGATGTGCTTTCTTTGTTGTTGTTTTTTTTTCCCCCAGAATGTATAGTCTTTATTGTCTTTTTTTTTTTATTAGTAACTTTTTTTGAATTGTTAATCAAAGGCTGTATAAGTTTGGTAATGCTCAATAACAAGAAGCCCATAAAATCAGAAGTGTAACCCAATACCCAACCTAGATATACCAACTATCTTTGACTGGTGGAGACACATGAACATCTGCCTCCATCTCTCTCTCTCTCTCTCTCTCTCTCTCTCTCTCTCTCTCTCTCTCTCTCATATCCTAGTTCCTCCTCTCCTCCTCCTCCTCTCCTTATTCCTCCTCTTTCTCTCCTTAATCCTCCCACCTTAACTCATCCTACATATCACCCTTCCTGTTATAATAAAACATTTCTCTCAAAATACATTTAGTTAGAGCATAACTATACCAATTTGTATCAGTAAGGTACAAGATAAAACTAATACCCAGTCTATCATTTTGTTGTCTATGCAGAACCCCTGTCATCTCTCCTAACTAAAAGACTTAGTTCTGAACCTGGCTTTTTTCTTGGCTTTAGAATGAATATCAGCTGAAAACCATCCTCTCAAATCTTTTCCCTCAAAGTAAATAGCCTGGGTTGGCTATGAGACTATAAGTCTTCAAACCCAACAGAAATCCAGAATGACTGAATTAAATGAAATTATGGGAAGCACAAAACATAGCTTTGAAAACTTAGCCAATTTATAGAGGCCTCTGAAAACCTGGACAGTCCCTATTCTACAAAACATTAGAGCATCCAATCGTTAGCATTCAGGGCCAGGATCATGTAACAGACCTAGTGATGCAGAATTAGTAAGGGCTGATTACTCTGTCTTGGCAGGTATAATCAGTCTACTATTCCGCAAATGTGTCCTTTTCTGGACAGTAATTTGTCTGTAGATGAAAAGAGGCAATTCTTGCCTAGTGGCTGTCTCACCACAACTGAAGTAATTCCAAAGATGCTCAATTTCTTCTTAGAATCCAAGACAGGAAGCTGTCAGAAGCAGACAGTTCTCTAATTAAAATCAACATTAATATAGAAATGCTTGTACCATCAATTCTGCGGACTTAGGATGTTTTGAAAACCAACTATCCATGTAAGGCAATCTGGACTATTATCTGTTAACTCCTCTCAGCTACTTCTAAATAAAATATAGAAAACACCCTAACAATAAACTCAGAGCCATGAATTTACCATTAACTCACAGGCTAACTATCTCAAATCAGTTTTACACAATGGAGTACTATTCAGCTATTAAAAACAATGAGCTCATGAAATTCTTAGGCAAATGGATGGAGCTAGCAAATATCATCCTGAGTGAGATGACCCAATCACAAAAGAACACACATGGTATGCACTCACTGATAAGCAGATATTAGCCCCAAAGCGCTCAATACCTAAGAAGCAACGCATAAACCTCATGAAACTCTAGAAGAAGGAGGAAGACCAAAGTAAGGGTGCTTTTGTCCTTTTTAGAATGAGTATCAAAAGATTCAACCAGAGTTCCCAAGATCTAAACCTCCAGCCTGAGAACAGACAGGGGCAAGTTGTCCTCTGAGAGGCTCTAACCAGCAGCTGACTCAGACAGATACAGACATCCAGAGCCAAACAGTGGATGGAGCTTGAGGACTCTTATAGAAGAATAGGCGGAAGGATTGTGGGCCCTAAGGAGATAGGAACTGCACAGGAAGATCAATAGAGTAAACCAACCTGAACCCTTGGAGCTCTCAGAGACTGAATCACCAACCATGGAGCATACCCAGTCTACACAGATCTAGCTCCATGGGCTGGACCTAGGCCTCCCTGCACATATCTTGCAAATGTGCAGCTTGGTTTTAATTTAGGTCTCAAACATCTGGAGTGGGGGCTATCCCAAAATATGCAGCCTGTATATGGGGTATGGTCTTCTAGTTGGGTGCCTTATCTGGCCTCAATGGGAGAGGAAGCACCTAGCCTCTCAGAGACTTAAAGTGGCAGGGTGAGGGATACAGGAGGAGGGGGTACTCAGAAAAGAAGAGATGGGGAAGGATTGTGGGAGGGGGTGGCTGGGATGGGTTATAAAGTGAATAAGCAAAAAAATAAAATTAAAAAAGAAAAGAAAAAAAATGACACTTACAGAAAAAAAAAAGTTAAAGAAGGACTGGGTCTAAGCCCTGTATTCCTAAATGTGTTATATAGGCACAATGCCTACAAGAGTGACAATATTAATCTCACTTTTATATCAATAAGAAACTCGTACCAATGAAAACCCTAAATTTGAAATCAAAGTAAATTTTGTACCATTTAAGAAGTTATAACTTCAACTTAATAACAATTATACAGATTTCTACCAATAGGTTATGTTTATGCAATAAATCTTAGCTATTCCTCCCTGTTCCAACAAAACCACTACTTTACCCTAGAAAGATAGCTCAATGTTAACCACCTCAGTCCTGAAACCCAGGGAATAGGAGCACCAACATCATTAACTTCTTCAAGCTGATTATGGGTGTTGAGATCTTAGAAGAGGGCAGGGGGAAGGGTAAATTGATAACCCTCTGATGTCTGTGTCTTCACTGCATCCAGCAGAAATTTCAGGACATCAGAGGTTTGAGCAGGTCTGCTCAGCTTGCTTGATGAGTAGATACACCAAGGCTGTGTATTCTGCAACATACAATTCTCAAAACAAATTTTAGTATCAAGATAATTTTTGTTTGAATTCTGGAATATAGTCTTCTGGCTGCCTGCCTCTGTCATGTCTAATCCATATAATTCGGGAAGTTTCTATGAGTGTGTGCTCCCACTATCCTCCCATTCCCGCCTCCCTGCTCTCGAATTCCCCAACACTAGGGAATCCCAACTTTTAGGCACTAAGGCCCTCCACTTCCACAAGGCCACCCTCAACTACCTATACAGGTGGAGCCATGAGTCCCTCCCTTTGTGTTTTCAGGCTGGAGGTTTTAAAGTGGCCATTCCAGCTTGCTTCTTAGGACCATTTGCTTGCAAAATTGTTTTCCAGCCTTTTACTCTAAGGTAGTGTCTGTCTATGTCACTGAGTTTTCTGTATGCACAAAATGCTGGGTCCTGTTTACATATCCAGTCCGTTAGCCTATGTGTTTTTATTGGGGAATCAAGTCCATTGATGATAAGAGATATTAAGGAACACTAATTGTTGGAAGAGGATTACTTTTTTGTCTTTCTAGGGTATAATTTCCCTCCTTGTATTGGAACTTTCCCACTATTACCCTTTGTAATGCTGGGTTTGAGGAAAATATTATGTAGATTTTGTTTTGTCATGGAATATCTTGGTTTTTCCATATATGGTAATTGAGGGTTTTGCTGAGTATAGCAGCCTGGGCTGGCATTTGTATTCTCTTAGGGTCTATATGACATCTGTCCAGGATCTTCTGGCTTTTATAGTATCTGGTGAGAAATCTGATGTAATTCTGATAGGTCTGCTTTTATATGTTACTTGGCCTTTTTCCCTTACTGCATTTAATATTCTTTCTTTGTTTTGTGTATTTGGTATTTGATTATTATGTGACAGGAGTTATTTCTTTTCTGGTCTAGACGATCTGGAGTTCTGTAGACTTTTTGTATGTTTATGGGCATCTTGTTCTTTAGGTTAGGGAAGTTTTCTTCTGTAATTTTGTTGAAGATTTTTATTGGCCCTTTAAGTTGGGAATCTTCACTCTCATCTATACCTATTATCCTTAGGTTTGGTCTTCTCATTGTGTCCTGGATTTCTTGGATGTTTTTTGTTAAGAACCCTTTGCATTTTGCATTTTCTTTGACAGTTGCGTCAATATTTTCTATGGTATCTTCTGTAGCTGATATTCTCTCTTCTACTTCTTGTATTCTGTTGGTGATGCTTGCATCTATGACTCCTGAATACATTCCTATGTTTTCTATTTCCAGGGTAGTCTCCCTTTGTGATTTCTTTATTGTTTCTGCTTCCATTTTCAGATCCTGGATGGTTTTGTTCAATTCATTCACCTGTTTGTTTGTGTTCTTTTGTAATTCTTTAAGGGATTTTTGTGTTTCCTCTTAAGGACTTCTACCTGTTTACCTGTGTTCTCCTCAAATTCTTTGAGAGTATTATTTATGTCCTTCTTAAAGTCCTCTATCATCATTATTAGAAGTGATTTTAAATCTGAATCTTGCTTTCCTAGTGATATGGGGAATCCAGGACTTTCTAGTGTGGGAGAACTAGGTTCTAATGATGCCAAATACCCAGGGTTGCTGATGCTTATGTTCTTGCACTTGCCGGTAGCCATCTGGATATCCTTAGTGCTGCCTGCCCTGTGTCTGACTGGAACCTGTCTTCCCTGTTTTCTTGGTTGTTTTAGAACTGTGTGGGGTTGGTGTTGCTACTGGGATTAGAGCTGGGGCCCAAGATCTGCTCAGTGCTTGGAAGCAGATAGGAAGGAACCAGTGCTCTGGTCCAGGAGTGAATTCCTGGGTCCTTGTTACTCCCTGTCTGGGGCAGGTGTTTGCTTACCTAAGATACTGCCCAGGTTAGAGCTTCTGGGAGGCCTGGTTCCTCTGGGTTTTGTGAGATTGGGAGTATAGTTGCCACCCGGGATCTACTCAGTGGTCCAATGGTCGGGCCCAGACTGGAAGAGAGGATATGCTTCTAATAAGGCATATTAAGCAATAGTTTTTTGGAAACATACTAACTATATACATTATTTAAGCATAAAAATAAGTACATGTACCTCTTTACTCATATATATGCACAATGGCATGGAGGTTTAAAGTATAATCAAATAATTTACTCAATAAATTTGTTAAACAAAGCATATTTAAAAATCTGGATATATTATATTATAGTTGAATATACGTATATTGTCATAAAATAGAAGCCAATGGCACAGTTTGATAATCAGAAGAATAAACTTTTCTGCTTAGCTTATGAATCAAAGAATATTAAAGGAGACTGTATTGGGCAAGAATGAGTGAACAATTGTTAAGTTTATGAGAAAGCATTAATGGAACCCTGAAAGAAGTTAAAATCTAATCTGTCCTAGACAGTAAAACAGTTATGGATATGTTATCTTTTTTAGAATTTTACACCTCAGTAAGAGATAAAATCACTTGTAGATCCAGATGACATTAATGTTATGTAGAATGTTACACTTCAGTAAGATAGAAAATCACTTATAGATCCAGGTGACATTATCATCATATAAAACTTTTCACCTCAGTAAGACAGAAAACCATCTGATGTAAATCCAGGTAACACAGGAAAAACAAACAGAAGTATTTGGTGAAATATTGGAATACTGATCATTTATTTCTGCGTTAGACAGATAAATAGAAAGCATGAGAATGTGGAAATAGAGTGTTACTCTTGCAGAGCACTCAGTTTCAGTTCCTTGTACCTCAGGACAGCACACAACCTCCTCTAACTCCAGTTCTTGGGAAATGATGCCGATTCTAACTACTCAGGCACTACATGCTCATGAAAATACCATTACACAGACACTGAGTCAGAGGAAAGACATAGACATGAGGCATAAAAACTTGTTAAAAAAAGAAAAAAAAAAGTCAAACCACAG
Source organism: Mastomys natalensis (assembly GCA_021653895.1). NCBI lineage: Eukaryota > Metazoa > Chordata > Mammalia > Rodentia > Muridae > Mastomys > Mastomys natalensis. The sequence goes on along the minus strand of JAJTUV010001210.1, from coordinate 587,854 downwards.
CCAGGAATTCTAAACTAATAAACAACATTTATATGAATTTTAAAATAAAAAAAATCTCATTAAGTTATTTTTTACATGGATTTTTTTTGGGGGGGGGAGAATTTTTATTTTATTTTATTTTTTGGATATTTTATTTACATTTCAGATGTTATCCTCTTATCTCATTACCCCTGACCCACAGCCAGGAACTCTTATCCCATCCCCCCTCCTTCTGCTTCTATGAGGATGTGCCTCCACATACCCCCCCACACTCTGACCTCCCCAACCTCGAATTAACCCATTCTCAGTGTCCATCCTTCATGGGACCATGGATCTCCTTTCTCACCTATGCCAACAAGGCCATCCTCCTCTACATATACAACTGGAGTCAAGGGTCCCTCCCTAAGTGCTCCCATGCTGGTGGTTTAGACTCTGGGAGCTCTGGTTGGTTGTTATTATTGCTCTCCTCATGGGCCACAAAACCTTTCGCTCCTTCAGTCTTATCTCTAACTCTTCCATTGGGAACCCCTTGATCAGTTCAGTGGCTAGCTGTGAGCATTCCTACCTGAATATGTAAGATTCTGGCAGACTTCTAAGAAGACAGCTATATCAGGCTCCTGTCAGCATGTACTTCCTGACATCTACATCAGGATCTATCTTTGGTGACTGCACATGGGATGGATACCCAGGTGGAATGGTCCAGAGATGGCCCCTCCTTCAGTTTCTGTGCCACACTTTGTCTCCATATTTGCTCCCATGAGTATTTTGTTACTCCTTCTAAGAAGGAATGAAGCAGCCACACTTGGTCTTCCTTTTTTATGAGCTTCATGTGGTCTGTGAGTTGTATCTTGGGTATTTCAAGCTTCTGAGCTAATATCCAATTATCAGTGAATGAATACCATGTGTGTTCTTTTGTGATTGGGTTACCTCACTCAGGATGATATTTTCTAGTTCCATCCATTTACCTAAGAATTTCTCAAATTCATTGTTTTTAATAGCTAACTAATACAACATTCTGTCAATGTACCATATTTTTGGCATCCATTCCTCTGTCGAAGGACATCTGGGTTCTTTCCAGCTTCTGGCTATTATAAATAAGGCTTCTATGAACATAGTGGAGCATATGTTCTTGTTATATGTTGGAGCATTTTCTGGGTATATGTCCACAAGTGGTGTAGCTGTGTCCTCAGGTAATGCTATGTCCAATTATTGGAGGAACCGCCAGATAGATTTCCAGAGTGGTTGCACAATCTTGCAATCCCACCAACAATGGAGGAGTGTTCCACTTTCTCTACATCCTTGCCAGCATCTACTATCACCTGAGTTTTTGATCTTAGCCATTCTGACCGGTGTGAGATGGAATCTCAGAGTTGTTTTGATTTGCATTTCCCTGAAGACTAAGGATGTTGTACATTTCTTTAGGTGCTTCTCAACCATTTGAGGTCCCTCAGTTGCGAACTCTTTGTTTAGCTCTGTACCACATTTTTTAATAGGGCTATTTGGTTGTCTGGAGTCTAATTTCTTGAGTTCTTTGTATATTTTGGATATTAGCCCTCTATCAGATGTAGGATTGGTAAGGATTTTTCCCAATCTGTTGGTTGACATTTTGTCCTATTGACAGTGTCCTTTGCCTCACAGAAGGTTTGGAATTTTATTAGGTTCCATTTGTCAATTCTTGCTCTTAGAGCATAAACTATTTGTGCTCTGTTTAGGAACTTTTCCCCTGTGCCTAGGTATTCGAGGGTCTTCCCCACCTTCTCTTCTATTAGTTTAAGTGTATCTGGTTTTATGTGGAGGTCCTTTATCCAGTTGGACTTGAGCTTTGTACTAGGAGATAAGAATGGATCAATTTGTATTCTTCTACAGGTTGTCCTCCAGTTGAACCAGCACCATTTGTTGAAAATGCTATTCTTTTTCACTGGACAGTTTTAGCTCCTTTTTAAAGATCAAGTGACCATAGATGTATGGGTTCATTTCTGGATCTTCACTTCTATTCCATTGATCTTCTTGCCTGTCTCTGTACCAATACCAGGCAGTTTTTATCACTATTGCCACAAACTGTAGTACAGTTTGAGGTCAGGAATGGTGATTCCCCCAGAAGTTCTTTTATTGTTGAGAATAGGTCTCACTATCCTGAGTGTTTTGCTATTCAAAATGAATTTGCAAATTGCTCTTTTTATCTCTATGAAGAATTGATTTGGAATTTTAATGGGGACTGCATTGAATCTGTAGATTGCTTTTGGAAGATGGCCATTTTTACTATATTTATCCTGCCAATCCACGAGCATGGGAGATCTTTCCATCTTCTGAGATCTTCTTCGATTTCTTTCTTCAGAGACTTGAAGTTCTTGTCATACAGGTCTTTCACTTGCTTGCTTAGATTCAAACCAAGGTATTTTACATTATTTGTGACTATTGTGAAGGGTGTCATTTCCTAATTTCTTTCTCAGCCTGTTTATCTTTTGAGTAGAGGAAGGCTAATGATTTGTTTGAACTAATTTTATATCCAGCCACTTTGCTGAAGTTATTTATCAGGTTTAGGAGTTCTCTGATAGAAGTTTTAGGGTCACTTAAGTTTACTATCATGTCATCTGCAAATATTAAAATTTTGACATCTTCCTTTCCTATTTGTATGCCTTTTGAGGTGGTGCACATGTGTAGGATTTGCAGGAGGATCATGAGTTTGAGGCCAGTGTGGGCTATACATGGATTATTTAAAAAAATTCATGTAAATGATTTTTGAAATTTCCAGTTTTACTTTCTTCTTGATTTTGAGGGGATTGTGCTCTGGTTTCTTGTAAAGCATCTGTAGGAGGATCTAAGGTGGGAGGAGTAAGGAGAGGAAGAAGAGAAGCTAGGAGAGAGAAGGAAAGAGAGATGAGAGAGAGGCGAACATGGAGGCAGATGTTCACCTGTCTGTAGCAGTCAAAGGTAGCTGGTATATCTAGGTTGGATATTGGAATATACCTCTGATTGTATGGGCACCTTGTTATTGATCATTACCAAATATATAAAGCCTGTGGATAATCTAAACATTAGAGTCTCATTTCTACTGAGCCTACATGGTTGGCAGGATGGTCTGGGCAATGCCCAGCCTTGCGGAGACAGCCTGGAAGATTGGCAGAACCATCTCCCATGCTGGCATCTCATGGGTGGCAGAGCTGATGTTTCTGACTGGCCATTTCTCACTGCAGCACACACGTGGCCTATGGCAACAGAACATGGTGGCTGAGCTAGGCAGAGCTGCTGCAGCTTAGATAGTTGGCTTGACCAGTGGCCAATTTTAATTAATTATATCAACAAAGTAGTGCTCAACATGGGGCCTGAATTCATTAGAAATTTAAATGTATTTCACCTGAGAGGAAAAGTTGTATTTTTTTATTTAAAAAAAAAAAAAAAAAGAAAGTGAGTGCGTAAGCACTGAGATAAGTCACATGACTCCTAGTGCAGGAATCCTGAATAAACAACTGCAGCTGAACACCCCTGCTGTAGGGAAATACAGGTTTGGTTGTTTTTTTTTCTTTTTCTTTAGGAAAAGAAGAAAGTAGCTGACTCTAGAGTAGAGAGTACAGTGTCTGTGAAATAAAATTGAGATTATTTGGTTTTAAGATAAATTTCGAAACAGTTTTGTTTGATTCACATGGGGAATCTTACCTGTGGTTTGGAACAAAGATAGGTAGAGAAGATTTGTCTGTGGCTCTAGGCAAAGAACTACAGACAGACAAGTATACTTCTAACCAAAGGAGCTAAATAAATAAGCCTCCACTGTGGAGCAGTTACTGATTTAAGTATAAAGTTAAAATATAGGGAATATTTGCTTTTAGGAAAGATTTATAAACAAATTTGTCTGAATCACGTGGGGCTTATCTCTTTCGGTTTGGAACTTAGATGGGGAAAATTGTCACTGGCTCCTGAGTAGAGAGTACAGTGTATAAGTGGAAGCTGCTCTGGAGTACAGAGCCAAACAGATACATATGTAAATAAAAAACTGTTCTAGGCAGAGGGCTGAATAGAAAGATAGTGTAAATCAGATATATTCAGATGTTATAAAGTTATATTGCCTAACAGGAGACTTGGGTTCTGTTTAACGTGGACCCCACAAGAATTCTGGGTTCATTCCCTCCTTGGCAAAATAGGGAAAGCCAAAGGAATAGGCACATACAGTATTTTAGTTATTAAATTGATTTTAATTTCAAGAAGGGTTTTTGTGGTTATATTTTTCCTCTGGGAAAGAGGTCAAGAAAATGATTTTTCTGGTTATTCGTTCAAGGAAATGCTGTTTTCGGGAAAAGGTTTTTGCTGTGTTTTTTTCAGAAGAGATGATTAAGATATTTCTACCTCCTAGAATTATATGGATTACACACGACAGAGGCAGGCCACCAGAATACTATATTCCAGAATTCAAACAAAAACTTATCTTGATACTAAAATTTGTTTTGAGAATTGTATGTTGCAGAATACACAGCCTTGGTGTATCTACTCATCAAGCAAGCTGAGCAGACCTGCTCAGACCTCTGATGTCTTGAAATTTCTGCTGGATGCAGTGAAGACACAGACATCAGAGGATTATCAATTTACCCTTCCCCCTGCCCCTCTTCTAAGATCTCAACACCATTATCAGCTTGAAGAAGTTAATGATGTTGGCGCTCCTATTCCCTGGGTTTAGGGACTGAGGTGGTTAACATTGGGCTGTCTTTCTAGGGTAAATTAGTGGTTTTGTTGGAACAGGGAGGAATAGCTAAGATTTATTGCATAAACATAACCTATTGGTAGAAATCTGTATAATTGTTATTAAGTTGAAGTTATAACTTCTTAAATGGTACAAAATTTACTTTGATTTCAAATTTAGGGTTTTCATTGGTACAAGTTTCTTACTGATATAAAAGTGAGATTAATATTGTCACTCTTGTAGGCATTGTGCCTATATAACACATTTAGGAATACAGGGCTTAGACCCAGTCCTTCTTTAACTTTTTTAAAACTGATTTGAGATAGTTAGGCTCTGAGTTTATTGTTAGGGTGTTTTCTATATTTTATTTAGAAGTAGCTGAGAGAAGTTAACAGATGATAGTCCAGATTGCCTTACGTGGATAGTTGGTTTTCAAAACATCCTAAGTCCACAGAATTGATGGTACAAGCATTTCTATATTAATGTTGATTTTAATTAGAGACCTGTCTGCTCCTGACAGCTTCCTGTCTTGTATTCTAAGAAGAAATTGAGCATCTTTGGGATTACTTCAGTTGTGGTGAGGATGGTTTTCAGCTGATATTCATACTAAAGCCAAGAAAAAAGCCAGGTTCAGAACTAAGTCTTTTAGTTAGGAGAGATGACAGGGGTTCTGTATAGTCAACAAAATGATGGACTGGGTATTAGTTTTATCTTGTACCTTACTGATACAAATTGGTATAGTTATGCTCTAACTAATTGTATTTTGAGAGAAATGTTTTATTATAACGGGAAGGGTGATATGTAGGATGAGTTAAGGTGGGAGGAGTAAGGAGAGGAAGAGGAAGAATAAGGAGAGCAAGAGTAGGAGCTAGGAAAGAGAAGGAGATAGAGATGAGAGAGAGGCGAACCTGGAGGAGATATTCATGTGTCTATAGCAGTCAAAGGTAGTTGGTATTTCTCGGTTGGATATTGGATTACACATTTTGATTGTATGGGCACCTTGTTATGCATCATTACCAAATATATAATGCCTATGGATAATCTAAGCATTACAGTGACATTTGTTTCGAGCCCGCATGGTTAGCAGTATGGTCTGGGCAATGCTGGGCCTTGGAGAGACAGTGTGGAAGATTGGCAGAACCATTTCACATGCTGGCATCTCATGGGTGGCAGGGCTAGTATTTTTGTCTGGACATTTCTAGCTGCAGAGCGCATGTGTCCCCTGGCCAAGAAACATGGTGTCTGAGCTAGGCAGAGCTACTGCAGATTATATATTGGGTTTGACCAGTGGCGGATTTTAATTAATTATTTCAATAAGCATCAGATGAGCCCTTCTTCTGATCAATGTAATAAGTTTATTGTATCCTCCAAAATGAAAGGTTGGTTTCTGGACCTTGGCATTTCTGAATATCTCTAAATTTGACTCATCATTTTCATTAGATTGATGATTTTGTCAGTGGGAGCAACCTGCCTTCTCTTTAACTTCTTTTATAGGTGTTTACTACTGAATATCTCAAGCCTGTGTGAGAAGTTAGTATATTTAATTGTATTTAAAGCCATGATACCAGTTTGCCAGAACTTCTGGAGTTTTCCTATAATATGAGAACAAACTCTAATGAATTGATTTCTTTTAAAACAGCCTTCAGTCTTAGAGGATACATTTTAACGTCCATTTTCAGCAGATAATAATGAAGAACAAATATTATTCTTATTGTGCATAAGATAGATAACCTCAGAGTGGATTGCAAATACTTCTCTTGTATGCTTTCCCATCTCTTTCTCTTCCTCTTACATTCATACACACACACACACACCATACAAAGAGAGAAAGAGACAGAGAGAGAGAGAGAGAGAGAGAGAGAGAGAGAGGCAGAGAGAGAGAGATATTCATGGTTTACTCATAATATTTGGCTTTCATCATTCACCAAGTAATAAATAAAAACATTTTCAAAGACATTTTTCATGCGCATTCTGTATCAACATACAGAATGATACTCAGACAAAATTGCTAGTCCACTAGTGTGAGTAAAGTGACCTAGCTCCAATGGGCACTCATTAGAACAAGTTCAGCCATCATATCTGTGTGGGTAAGAGTCTTATGTAGGCAATGTCAGCTTTAAAGCTTAATTCACACCACCACGCCAAAACTAACTACATGCATCAACAAGCATCTTTTGAATACATTTTGTTTCTGTCTTTTAAATGAACAATTACTTTTTGACATAGTCTACTGCTCATATTGGGAAAAATGTATGACTGAAACATAATCAAGATCTCAACTGTAGACATTTCTGACATGTATTATCAATAGCTAAGTGGACAGTTATTCTGTTAAAATTTAACAGTAAGAGTTTAATGTAATCAAGCATTGTCAGCATGTACTTCTGTCAAACAGTGAAACCTAATCCTGAAGTAATCTCCTAGGATAAGTGAGAGAGAATGCCACTTGTTGATGGTAGATGAAAAGACACACAGTCTGTCCTGGTCATGCCAGCATGGTTGAATGCATTCCCCAAGAGCTTTTTGCTAATCTGCAACCACACACCAGGGACGTTGCATGACACTCACAATTTTGTAGAATGACCCTTGATGATTCGTGGCAGACATTTGGTTTTAATCAAAGGCTATCACACTCATGGTAGCAGATGCCCAAATGTCTTTAGGGACTTCATAGCATATGAATGTGTTTTTGAGTTATTCTGTTGCATTTATTACAAGTAATGTTTGCTTCCCTCAGAGAAAAGCCTGCTGCATGGATGTTACTATATCTGACCTAAGCATCATCAACAGCTATCAACAACTTTTATTATGCTTTAAAGATGGGGAAACAGAATCTGAGAAATTTCATGAGTTGATTAGGATCATAAATGACCTGGAACCAGAGTTGTGTTTGAGCTGTTAATTTTATTATTAAATTAATGGGCGGTATCATCTAATCTCAATGCCTATGCAGTAGAGAGGATTGAGAACTCAGTCTGTTGTGCATGTACTTAACAATCTAACTGCAGAGCTATACTGAACCAGGTGGTCCCAGGACTCCTTCTGGTTTTGAAGGCTCATCTCTACCACCCGAATCATGTGTGGCTTTAATGAGAGAGAATTCTGAAGGTGAATGAAAAATCAAATACCTGTACTTATGATGATAAGGTTAGTTGCAGATAATTGAATCTGCTTGATTTACAGTCTTTAGTCTTCAAAGGCAGCTTGTTTCTGACATTCTAAGGACATTTATGATCACTCTACACCAGTGCAATACAGCTTCCATCCTGATACTACACAGGGGTCTTGTCTTTATATCAAACTTTAATATCTAAATTCCTAAACCTGTTTTTCCAAAAGACAAGACACGTATGACCTTGTGTCTATAAAAACTAGAATGTAGACATAGGGTGTCCTAGTATTTGTTCAAAAGTATCTGGGAGGAGGAAAGTGTATATCTGGATTATAAATCCTGATCACAGACCATGCTCTATGATTGAGGGAAAATATGGTAGGAACACAAGCAGGCCATGATGGAACACTGCTTCCTGGGTTGCTCTCCAGTGTTTTCTCAGCTTGCTGCTCTATAACACCTAGGACCACGTGTCCAGGTGTGGTGCCACCTACAGTGGAATGGCATCTCCCACACTGATTGTTAATTAAGAATACAAGTACACATGCCCACGGGACAATCTCATAGAAGCAATTCCTTAGTTGAGATTGTATTTTGTCAGGTATATCTAGATTCATGTAAAGTTGTCAACAAGTAGCCAGCACACAGACTTTATTTTAAGGCAGTTCATACAAATTTTCTCCTATTAACTTTGGAGAAGGCATGCAATCAAACATATAGGTCCATAAGCATTGTTTTTCTTCATCACTCATTTTAAGGTCCCTCTGGTCAAGTCAGAGACATGGTGTCATACAAGGAACCTTCCCTGTGCTCTCTCCTCACTAGTCCAACAATAAAGTCTAAGGTTGAGTATTAAACAACTTTACATATCTCTTTCAGGCCATCCACCATTGAAGAGATAGGTTGTCCTTATACTTCTATTATATATGCTACTGAGGAAAAATGATGATGAAACATGAAAACTTAGATCCAATCCTTTCCTCTGCAACTAGTCACAACCTCATCTGCAGATTAATATGTTTCACAAACCAGAAACATATTTTCATAGAATTAATATAGATACACCATTTTTCAAATATAAAACCAAATACAAAGTATGAAATAGGATAACATCTTCAACATTTTATTGAGATCTATGAATTAACTTAATTTTCCTGTGCTCTTATCATTTACAAGAAATAGAGTAAACTATTAAGATTTAGCAATGTAGTTATTTAAATCTATAGTTAAGGGAAAAATAAACTGATAAAAATGGAAAATTAATAATGGTCCTAATTTTCCTTTAGCAAATTCCAGAGCTACGATTTTGTAGTTAAATGCCAGGTGCATCATCCAGCCAATTTAAGCTCAGGTTATTGACAGTGCATTTCTTCCATCTGCACTCTTATTGAAACCACTGCTGACAGAGTGAAATGAGGAAAATATCCCAATAAACGCTATGTAGAATGCCAGCCCCAATCACATTTGCATAAACCTCCAGGAAATGTATTTTCACACCCTAAAATATGTGAGACACAGTGTTTTAAAATTTAGCAAGAATCTTAATGAATTTTACATTTTCTAGAGGTGTTAGAAATCCCTGATGAATTTCCACCAAACTAAAGCACAGAGAAATGTAAAATTCTAGTTCTAACTCCATGAAAATCACCTGCTCAGGATCAACAAAGGTGGAAGTGGGAGGTAAGGCTGTCTTCCTTTGCTGACCTTGAGTGCAGAGTGGGTTACCTCTCAGCTATGGACACGGCTGTTCATCAAAGGAGCATAGGACCCATTTCATGGCATTGGTCACAGGAAGTGCTTAGAAAAAAATATACAATTATATACAAACATACTTCCATAGTATTATACAGGTGGCCAGGGCCATTAACATCTTCTTTTATGTTCTGACATTGGCACATGCATCATTTGCTTTAATGGCATCTGTGTCTAATGACAAAACACAAATACATTTGAAATTTTAAAAAATGCATTCTTTGTGGAATAAAATGCCTTGAAACATAGAAATAAGTCCTTTGAGAATAAAAAATCATAGATAGTTTTCTATTCAAATGGAAAAAAAAAAAAAGAAAAAAGTAAATCAAGGCTTTGTACAACCTGCAGATTCTGTCACATCATTTCCTTGGCACCAGGTAGCTCTACAGTGAAAAATACTAAAATAGCCTGAAGTGTTGACATGCATTTAAATTGGCTTCTGTGTTGTCCTTTGGCATATGATTTCCATATAAAAACCAAGCAAACTAACTGAGGTTTCCATTTACATCTCCTATCTTTTTATACAGGGCAGTTGCAGATTTTAAAATCTTACCAATGTATTATTCTAAAGCAAGAACTATAAGACACGCTGAAGAAAAGAATTGAGCCACCCTTATTTGCAGGGCACAGTAACCTAGTGGATATATTTTTCTAATGTAAACCTTTTTGGAAACATAACTTATAAAAATATGAAATGATAAAAGTAAAATTAGACAGGTCATTAAAGGCTGCATGTCATTCAAAAGAAGTACAGTGATGAATAATTCAGTATGTGTTTAGCATATCTGCATTTCCTAAGACTCATGCAAACATTTTATTACTGAAATTTTCTTCTATTTTAAAGGAATTATATATCTGTTTTTCATCTCTGTGACTTCAAACCTCTAGATTCAAAATAATTAACATTGAGCTCTATCTAATTAAATCAGCAGAGGAGTTTCAGGGGATTCTCTGCAATGTACTTAAATTAAGAGACTGTCTCATTGAATTAAACAGAATGCACCAACCCAGTTACTTTCTCAGTCACTTTGTTTGCTACAAGATGTGGTGTGGAAGGAAAACGAATCCTGCTTGGGTAGGAGCCAACAAAGCACTGTGACTTTGCCTCAGCTTTCTGATCTAGAAGTCCATAAGCCCCAACCATAAGCTGTGCCAGATCATAACAGAACTTAATCTAAGTTTCCTTTCATTGAATAGACCACACTTGCACAGCTAGATAGAAAGGTTTATGACTCATGTTTCCACGTATTAAGAAATATTCAAGCATGAACATCAGCAGCTATGTCACTTCTTAGATGATACAAACAGTATATGATTAAAAAGAATTGAGCTCTTCTCCCACTTATATATAGCTCCGTTGCATATATAGCTGGAGCCATGGGTTCCTCCCTAAGCGCTCCCAGGCTGGTGGTTTAGACCCTGGGGGCTCTGGTTGGTTGTTATTGTTGCTTTCCTCATGGTGTCGTGAATCCTCTCAACTCCTTTAGTCTTCACTCTATCTTCTCTATTGGGAACCCCATGATCAGTTTAATGGTTAGCTGTGAGCATCTGCCTCTGAATATGTCAGACTCTGGCAGACCTCTAAGGAGACAGCTATATCAGGCTCCTGTCAGCATACACTTCCTGACATCCACATTAGTGTCTACTTTGGTGACAGCATATGGGATGGATACAGGTGGAGTAGTCTCTGGATGGCCCCTCCTTCAGTTTCTGTCCTGTACTTTGTCTCCATATTTGCTCCCTTGAGTATTTTGTTACTCCTTCTACAAAGGACTGAAGCCCTCCCCCCACTTGGTTGTCATTCTTCATGAGCATTATCTGGTCTGTGAGTTGAATAAGGCTGGACGTCGTGGGGGGGTATTCGAGGGTGGGGAGGTGAGGTACGGGGGAGGGTGGGTGAGGGTATACCATCATAGAGGCAAGAGGAAGGGGAAAGGGATAGGGAGTTCCTGGGAAGGAGGGGGGAAAATGGGGTAAGGGGAAAACATCTGAAATGTAAATAAAATTTCCAATAAAAAAAAAAAGAATTGAGCTGTCTTGTGACCCTTTTAACTGTTGTAATTATATATCTGCTCAAAAAGTTTTATACAAATATTTGAAAATATATCTATTTTATTAGTTCACTCATGGTTATAGGATTTTATCAAATAGTCTGGGTATAGCACATAACCACTGGGGTGGGAGTGGGATGTCTCTTACTTCAGATCTTTTCTAAGAACTTTTCATATGAAGAGAGTAAATATAAACTTATAGGCATAATTTAGAATCTGACTAGTTAAGATACACAATTACTGACTAAAAGAGGACTGGTAGAAGCGGAAGGGAGGGCACAGCCATTAGGAGATCTTGCTGCTCTTTAAGTTCCCAGCACTTCTACGTCAGTTTCCAGCACACATGTAGCAGAGCTCACAACCATCTACAACTCCCACTAAACAGGACCACATGCCCTTTTCCAATTCCATGGGCACTGCACTGACACAGACACTCACACATATACTTACAGACACACACAAAAACAAACACATGCACACACCATACACACAATACACACCATATAAACATATACCGAACACACAGTCACACCATACACACACTATAAGCATGCATACACACACACACTATACACACCATACATATACATACCATTCACACTCACACGGTGTACACACTCTCTCTCCACACACACATACAGCATTCACACCAAACACACACAGCATACACACATACACACATACACACACACAAACACACACACATACTTAATTGAAGGTGATTTTTATTTGACTTTTATCATATTTAATGACATTTTATTAAGTTGTATATTGTATATGCAAAATTATATGAAATGTATATAATCATCTATCAATATGAGTTTTATACTAAAAAGGCTAGAAAGTACCAACACCCATCATCAAATATTGTTTCAGGAACAGATGATTGTTATACAAATTGATCAAATGATAAACCTAGAAGTATTGGAAAAATGCATTTGATTTATAAAATTAAACCTTTTTTCTCAAGTAATTATATAAAAAATCTGTTGCTATGCTCCCAAATTATATAGTAGGAAGGAATAAGTCAGCACTGCTGGTCTTAGATGCCATTTCAGACTAGACTACATCTTCTGTATTGTACACTTCATCTATTTTTGACATTCTGCAATATTCTCTGACAGTTACACTGCAGTTCAGTCAAGTAAAGTAAGAGAGCAGGTCAAAACCCAACATTTATCAAGTTACCACTGGAAGAGCATATTATAACAAAGGGGTTCTCCATCTGCTGTTAAAACTGACCACATGGAGAGAGCTTTCCCTGTCTGCTGCTAGATATGTTTGACATCCAGTAGGCTCACAGGTTTCTCACCCTGTCCCTTTCTATCATCTCTGTTGTCTGCTTAACCTTTTAATGTGACTAATGCTAGACAACTAGCAATGGTCTTGGTTTACAGTTTACAAGTTAGGTTTGGATGCAAAGTTTTCTGTTCTTTATGTATATTCCATACTGATTTTCAGTGGCCTCAAAACATATTCTCCAGTTTATTTGGTTTGAGTTGTCTATGCTAATGAGCTGCTCAAAAAGTGACATTTTTAACTCCCTATTTGTGATCAAGTATACTTATGTGTTCAATTCCTTGCTATTAATGCTCTACTGTAAGTGTGGGGATGGGACTTGAGAATGTGTCTTAATATTGGATAGAAACCCAGGAGACAAGGAACTTTTGGTATCTGTCTTTTTCTTCTGTTCTGCAAATAGAAGGGAAGATAGAAGCTATACTTCAAGCTTCTCATACTATTAAGAAATGTTTATAGATTACCTCTCAATAAATTCACAGAAACATCAAAGTCCCTACACCTTGTTTCACTAGGATGCCACTCCCTGATTCTCAAAATTCATGCTTCCAAATTTTTCTTCATGAGTTAAAATTGAATTATTATTGTAATTATGATTTATTCTTCTAAACATACTCAATTATTAATTATAAAAACACACTAACTAAGCCATAGTCAAGACAATATTGAATCCAATCAGGATGTGATCTCAAAATTGAGAAAAAAAAAAAAAAAAGGTCTTCATTCGTAGAATGAGTCTATGAATAATTTCTTTAGTAATCAATGGAATCAAATAATCAAAGGAGATGGGAGATACAGATCATTGCCCCAGGGTGCAGAAGAACAGTGAACCAAACCATTACTGCTCTACTATACAGAAGGCCTGTTCTTTCTCCCCGTGCCACGATGCAGTGAGGTTACACCTAATGAATAACTAAGGTGGTTGGCTAACATCACGCTAATGTGGCACTATCACAAAAGCTCACATCATAACTTTTGTCTTTGGCTTATTTCATGATTATTCTCAGAAAGCATAGCTTACTTGAGCCTCCAGTAGCACTAATGTAGCTGCTTTGTGGGGGCACAGATGAGCATGTCTAGAAAGCACACAGCTTCCAGAGTCTGTTTTGCCAAAACCTGTCCTGCACTTTATCATTGAGAAGTCTTGTGAGCAGTTCACCTGCTTAGCTTGGATTGTGGGAAATGTTGCTTTAGAACAGGATAGGGGTCTTCTTTCTATAAAGGCAAAATTAATCATTGGTTACAAAATAATGAAAATATTATGCTTATATCTGGGATTCACTACCTTTCAGTTGATGGTATGTTTTAATTTCAGCTCCACAGAATCCTATGAGGAACAAAGCTGTGTTCACCATAGCATTTGTTATAGCTTCTACTAATATAAGATATTCCTGATACCTGGCCAAATGTGTCACAGAAACTAGATTTGAGTCACTATCTGCATTAGAACCTTTGAATTAAATAGAAACCAAAAATATCTCAGGTTACATAAAATCATAATTTTCACTATAAAGCCAAAATTATGAACTCTAACGGAGCAGACAAAATCATAATTGCAAAATAAGGGTTGTGTATTTAAAGGAGACAGGTGGAAAAATGAATTTTTATGCCAAAAAAGATAAGCAAAGACAGAAAGACTAAAAATGTACAGGATAGAGAAAGCCATCTCTGTCCTCTTGCTGTTAACCAGCCCCTTGTCAGACTTAGCCTCTTGTCAAACAGACTCCAGGTTCTGCTTAGGTCTATACTAGGTAAGTGGAGAGTACTGGAGAGAAAATCTTACTGAACAGAATTATAAAACCCTCTAGAGCCCTTAGTCCTTCATGACCAGCTCAATGTGTTTGAGTAGGAGATAAGAATGTCAAGAGAGTGTTGGAAGCAGATACTTTGATGCTCAGAAGTAAGTATGTTACCATTATTTTTCTCTCAAAAGGAGTCAACATCTGACAAGCAGGGTTGCTGAGAAGAAATAGTGTGTTGTTTTGAGTTCTAGCTTTTACGACCAGCATAGGTAGTATGTTTTGGTCATTGAGTCTCCAGCTTCAAGTGACTTCCTAGTACTAATATATCTTTATCTTTTAAAACTGTACTCCCAGATATATGTTAGGAGTTAATTGTTTGGATTGAATCATTTCATCTGGAGAAAAAGTGTAAGACTTAAAAGAGTTTTAAGAAGTATGCAAGAAATATCTTGGATTGCTTAAGTCTAAGGAATTGTTAGGGAAAATGTAAAAGTTTTTCTGATTCTGGAATGAAAGATATATAACAAATCAAGGAAGCCATAGCTACAGACATCAATTGAGAGCAAGGTAACCTGTATTATAAGGAAATGGGAGCCATTTTCTTTGTTGTTGTTGTTTTGTTTTTGCTTTTGTTTTATTTTTACTTCTTTATTGGATATTTTATTTACATTTCAGATGTTATTCCCTTTCCCCATTTCCTCCTCCACTCAGAAACTTCGTATCCTATCCCCCTGTGGGCCGCAGTGTGGGAGGCTGCCTGGAGACTTCCA
Organism: Mastomys natalensis; assembly: GCA_021653895.1. Taxonomy (NCBI): domain Eukaryota; kingdom Metazoa; phylum Chordata; class Mammalia; order Rodentia; family Muridae; genus Mastomys; species Mastomys natalensis. The sequence continues at coordinate 572,480 of JAJTUV010001210.1, read as the reverse complement.
CACTGAGGGTCCCACATACAGGAGAACTTCTGGGGTTCCAAAGGCTGAAAGGCCAGACGACGGCAATGATATGAGGCCCCAATGATACGAGGAAGTCCTCAGTTCCAAAAGGGTTTATTTTCATGGCAGATGGTGGATGGATCTGGATGTACCCCCCCAAACTCAGGGCAGACCTGAGTTAAGTAGGGAGGGAGAAAGGGGAGGTTCTGGGGAGGAATGCTTAATTGGCTCCACCCTCTGACCTTCATTAGTATGTAAATCTCTAGGGCCTGAGGCCTGTAGTCACACCCTCTAGCTGTGCACTTTGGGAGGGGCTGTAGTGGCCTACCTGACTGAACAATGTAGGTCTATGGAGATTGGACTGCTTGTTAGGACCCTGAGTTCTGGGGATGTGGCCAAACTCCTGTCGTTTCTCCCTTGGAGTCTCAGGGTTCTAGGCCCATGCCCAGCCAAGAAACAGGATACCCTTGCACAGTCCCACATCCCCCTTCCTCCTGCTTCTATGAGGATGTGCCTTAACCCACTCACCCATTCCCATATTCCTACCCTCGAATTCTCCCACACTGGGGTATCCAGCTTTCATGGCTTCCTCTCCTACCTATGCCCAACAAGGCCATCCTCCCTACATATACAGCTGGAGCCATTGGTCCCTCCCTATGTGCTCCCAGGCTGGTGGTTTAAACCCTGGGAGATCTGGTTGGTTGGTAATGTTGTTCTCCCCATAGGGCCACAAACCCTTTCAGCTCCTTCAGTCTTTTCTCTAACTCCTCCATTGGGAACCCATGATCAGTTCAATGATTAGCTGTGAGCAACTGCCTCTTTATATGTCAGGCTCTGGCAGACCTCTAAGGAGACAGCTATATCAGGCTCCTGTCAGCATACACTTCCTGACATCCACATTAGTGTCTACCTTTGGTGACAGCATATGGGATGGATACAGGTGGAGTAGTCTCTGGATGGCCCCTCCTTCAGTTTCTGTCCCACACTTTGTCTCCATATTTGCTCCCTTGAGTATTTTGTTACTCTTTCTAAGAAGGACCTAAGCACCCCCATTGGTCTTCCTTCTTCATGAGCTTCATGTGGTCTGTGAGTTGAATCTTGGGTATTGCGTGCTTTGGGGCTAATATCCACTTATCAGGGAGTGCACACATCTATGTTCTTTTGTGATTGGGTTACCTCACTCAGGATGATATTTTCTAGTTCAACCATTTGCCAAAGAATTTCATGAAATCATTGTTTTAATAGCTGAGAAATACTCCATTGTGTCAATGTACCACATTTTCTGTATCCATTCCTTTGTTGAAAGACATCTGGATTCTTTCCAGCTTCTGGGTATTATAAATAAGGCTGCCATGGACATAGTGAATCATATGTCCTTGTTATATGTTGGAACATCTTCTGGGTATATGCCCAGGAGGGGTATAGCTGGGTCCATACATAATGCTATGTCCAATTTTCTGAGGAACCACCAGACTGATTTCCAGAGTAGTTGTATCAGCTTGCAATCCCACCAACAATGGAGGAGTGTTCTTCTTTCTCCACATCCTCACCAGCATCTACTATCACCTGAGTTTTTGAGCTTGGCCATTCTGACTGGAGTGAGGTGGAATCTCAGAGTTGTTTTGATTTGCATTTCCCTGAAGACTAAGGATGTTGTACATTTCTTTAGGTGCTTCTCAACCATTTGAGGTCCCTCAGTTGCGAACTCTTTGTTTAGCTCTGTACCACATTTTTTAATAGGGCTATTTGGTTGTCTGGAGTCTAATTTCTTGAGTTCTTTGTATATTTTGGATATTAGCCATCTATCAGACGTAGGATTGGTAAAGATCTTTTCCCAATCTGTTGGTTGACATTTTGTCCTATTTACAGTGTCCTTTGTTTTACAGAAGCTTTGCAGCTGCAGCTCTGGGGTGTAGGGTTGTGGAGGAGGCTTCTTAACCACTGCTTTGAGTGCAGTGGTTCCTCTAGGATGGGTCATGCTATGGAGTCTTCATGGAAGCAGACCAGCTAGGAGTCTGCCCCAGCCAAAACGACTGGGAACCACTTTTATGATAAACTCTATGAAATGTAGGTTTTTGTTTTTTGTTTTTTTTGTTGTTGTTGTTGTTTTTTTTTTGTTTTTTTACTTATTCACTTTACATTCTGCTTATCGACCCCCTCCCAGACACCCACAGCTAAACAATGGATGGAGTTGGCCACAGTCATGGAAGAATAGGAGAAAGAATTGCAGCCCATAAAGTGATAGGAACTCTACATGAAGACCAACAGAATCAACTAACCTTGGGGATCTGAGAAACTTAACCATCAACCAAATAACATACAGGGGCTGAACCTAGGCCTCCCTGCACATATGTAGCCCAAATGTAGAATTTTCCAGGAATGATATCACATTGTACGTTTAGCTGAGGACATTTCTTAGTCAATGTTGACAATGTTTCCTTAAAGTAATACCTGGGAGGGCAAAGTATCACCTGCGGTATCTCTTGCTTTCGGCCCATCACTTCACAGTGAAACCTCCTCTTCCTAGGATCATGTGATATGGATTACACCTTCAGTTCTCCTCTGATGCTCTGTTCATAACACTCATATTGTGGCCACACTCATCTCTCCTGAATCTATAGAGCAAGAGGTACTTTGTAGAAATTGGATCTCCCCAAGGGCATAGCATTTAACATAATTCCAAATATCAAATTCTATGTGTGTGTGCTCACACACATATTGTGTTTATGTAAGATTGTACATATGTATTGTATATTTTTATGCATAATAGTATTTATCAGTCCATTCTGCCTTTAGGAAGTGATTGTAGTCAATGACAACTAAAAGCAGTATTAACTTAATTCTCTCCATGCTGGAGAGCAACATATTCATCAAGCTGTTAGTAAATATGGTGTTTGATGAGAACCTTTGTCCTGTGTCATAGAGGCTATGATTATTATCTATGTCCTCATGTCACAGTAGAAGGCAATTTCTGCATTCTTTCTTACAGACACTGCTGAAACCTAATGTAATACAAATGTAACACTACCAAATTTCTGAACATAATTAATATACACTGTCTTCAAAACCAGCAGAGAGCTTCAGAGGGTTTAACAGTCACTTGTCCACCTTGTCCTTACTATGATTCTTGTGGTATCAGTAATTTCTGTACATGATAAATCATACCTCATTATGACTTATATTCCCATAATAGCATGGTAGAAAGTATGTCACCCCAAACTATGCTTATAATAGATTTCATGATATGACAAGCCACCTAAAGTATGTTGGTTGTCCCTAGTGTTTATCTGAGGTACAACACATTTAAAAGAGAAGAAAATCACAAAGAGACATTTTCTCTGGCATACTTTTATCTTCCTAATTACATATCCTCTGAGAAAAGTACAGTTTTCAGAATTTTGGTCAGAAGATTCATCTTTCAGGAAGGATCAACTTATCAAAGGTGCTGAGAAGAAGTTCCATTAATCTTCTATAATCTGTCTTCTCCTGTTACATCCAGACTTCTGCTCTGTGATTAAGATGATACACAAGCTCACCAATCCTCAGACTTTGTGGACATTCAGTCCTCTTCCTATGGTCCATTTGTGTTTGTGATATTGAATCTAACTGATGTGCCTGCATTTGTTCCTGTGGATCTGTTATCAGACAAAGCTACAAAACAGGAGGAAAAGCAAAGTTGGCTCTCCCTGACAATTTGCACCCAAGATGGCCTGTAAAATACCATGCCTTTTATTACCTAATCATTGCTTATTTTGTCACATAATTAGCTACTATTTGGGCATGATGAAATGTGCTTGGAAATACTGCTGTAGGAAAGGCTTGGATATATACTGTGGTATAGCAAGGTCAATATCTGCAGACAGCATCGTCTACAATTAACTCATGCTCTCTCAATCAGATCTCAACACAAGGGTTTACATTCTGGGAAGTATTTTTATCTATGGTTGCCAGACATAACATAGGAGGTTAAGTGAAATTTGAATTTCAAATAAATAATGAGATTTATTTAAGTACATAGTACATCATGCAGTGGCAGCAATGTGTACTATGTATAAATGTTTAATCTGATCTTTAAACTCAAGTGGCTAGTATACATTTTCTTTTGTTAAGCCTGGAATCCCATTCCCTCTACATCACTATTCATGGGATCTGCCAGCTCTGTAAAGCTTATGTCCATCTTTAGTGTGCCAGCTCACTTTCTGCACACAATGTTCTGGTTAGCCTCCCTCATTAGACATTTGTCCTGAAGGTAGAGGTTGAACTGTGTTCTTTAGCATACAGTAGTCTACACGGTAGTAGAGGGTCAACATTAATCCTAATCCTTAAATCAAAGGCTAGACAGATAATATGTTTGTACTCAGTCTCTGCTCCTATCTATCACATTCTGACTTTACTCATAGTTTTCTTCATATTCATTGGAGAAATTTAAAATTTATTTATTTCTTTTTCATGATTAGAAAAAGTCTAGGCTTATTTTATACTGGCCAGCTTGTTTTCTGATCCCATTCCACTTAGCGAGGATTTCAGAGCAGTTGGATATCAAAAGACTTTGTCACTGGCTGCTAACACAGCATGAGAAGGATGCTAGTTTATTTGAGGGAAAATCTTCTGTTTATTTATAGTGGCTGTTAGAAAGATTATCCTCCAAGAATAGGGAAAGAAAAAGACAAGAATGTGTCTCTGCCTTCGACCTCTACCCCCTTCACTTTCTATCTCATTCTGCCTCTTCTCCTTTTCCTCTCTCTCTGTTTCTCCCTCCTCTCTCTCTCTCTCTTCTCTCTCTCTCTCTCTCTCTCTCTCTCCTCTCTGTCTCTCAGTTTTCTAGGGATTGTTGAGATGTTACATTAAAATATCTCAAAGACATATTTCTGACCTCTGAAAATGTACTTTATGAAGTTTTTTCTAAATTTTATGAGGTAGTCAGAAAACAGATCAAATAAAGTAAATTGGCATTTACAATTCTTTTAGTGCTCTCAAGGTCATTAAAGAGAATTGTGTATGTGACACTACCAGAACTCTTTCAAATCAATTTATCTAATACCTGTCAGCATACAGACATCTTCTTTGCTCATTCACCTCAAATGTCTTTTGTTTCAAAATAATATGAATGTAAGGACAAATTAAAGCATAAACATTGAAAATCTTTGAATTCCTCTATGGATAATGTGTATTGTCTGAAGACTAGAGAACTGCCAGTTGTCCTTGTGGTGACTCACATCTGTCCTCATCTCTGTGAGCTCAGCTGTCTTTATGGTTCCTTCAGAACTGACACTGATTTATGATAATGCAGGAAATGACATCATCATAATTGTTCTGTGAAACCAGAAAGACTGACTTAACTTTGGACACATTCCCTATAGCTGAGACCAGTGCTCACCAGAAGCATCACATATCAGTTTTGGAATCTTAAAGTTTCTTCCCATTTGGCAAAGAAAATGAAGACACTCTGTTCTTTCCCAAGGTCATCTTAATTATTCTAATGGCAAGACATAATGTAATTGAGGGTTAAATGCTTAGATTAAGTGATTTTCTGGTCACAGCACATGTAGTTTATCAAAAGGTATAATGTGTACTTTTGGTCCTGAATGCTAATACAAAAAAAAAAAAAAAACCCAACAACAACAACAAAATAAAACCAAACATGTTTTATAATATTTGAAGCAAAGAATTTCATATTCCTTACTTGCATCTTGCCCTTGTCTGAGAACTACCTTTCAATGGTTCACAGCCAAGGAGATTTGCAGAACTAATCTTGTACTTGTGATGTGATGGGAAATCCTAATTCTTTCCTGGAGACTATGATATATATACACAATCATATAATATTTTATATTATATAACATATTATATATAATAATTGATATATATTTTATATAACATGCATATTTCTATAGGTTAAATGTCTGAATTGAAAAGGAAACACAGTACCTAAACCAGTGTAAACAAGTATCACTATCTGAGGACTTGGAATGTTTCTATAAAACCAACTAAAACTTTAACTCTGCTGCTAGGATACTCACCCTGCTTCCTGTTGTATACATACTGACACCAGCTCCTCATACTGCACCAAGTGCTCAGACTTGCATCTTGCCCTAGACAGTGTTGACTAGAACTCCAACATGCAGCTTATAATAATTTTATAGATAATGAAACAATTCATTCTCTTTCCTAAACATTCATAGACATTGTATGTGGAACTGCATAAGGGTATCTTGGTTCTTGGCTGGGCATAGGCCTAGAACCCTGAGACTCCAAGGAGAAATGGCAGAGACTCACATTGTTCAGTCACATAGGTCATTACAGCCCCTCCCAAAGTGCACAGTTAGAGGGTGTGACTACAGGCCTCAGCCCTAGTGAGATTTACATACTAATGAAGGCAGAGGGCGAGCCAATGTAAGAATTCCCTTCTCCAGACTCTTCCCCTTTCTCCCTCCCTCATTAACTCAGGTCTGCCCTGAGTTTCAGGGGGGTACATCCAGATACATCTATCATCCTGCCATGAAAATAAACCCTTCTGGAACCTTAGATTTTCTCAAGTTTGGTGGGACCCACTGCAGCTTCTTTTACCCATAGCTGGTGCCCACATGGGGCACAGACGCCTACAGACTTCAAGAACCAGGCCACCCGAGTCTGCTACAACTGAAGCTGCTTAATCTCTCATCTGGAGGTCTTCTCTGCATTCTAGTCATGGAGACCACCTCTTCAAGCAAGCTAGTTGGGCTGCCAAGTCTGCTAAGTGAGTACAGTAACCAAATCTCTCCTGCAAGGTGCTGCCGGGGCCTCTTTCTTCTCTCCTCCCCTCATTTCTCTCTGCTGTGGGTCAGCCGGTTACTTGCCCACATGCCCCCAGTCTCAGTCCTTCTGTGGCCTCTCAGCACCTGAGAGCCCAAGGGCTTGAGACTAGTCAGTCCCCAGCCACCTCCTGGCCTGGGGATCCCCAGTCCAAGAGATGTTACACCCCCACACAACCAGACTGAGTGAGAATTTTCCATGCTGGGTGGGGCCCCGTTGCACTCTCCTGATATTGCAGGGAATAAACTCAGCCAAGATCCTGTGCGTTCCTGCCATGCTGAGCTACAAGCCCAGCCTACCAAGTCATGGCAGATGCACAGACCCACAATGCAACAGAGACTCATACCCATGCTTGCCCACGTGCAGGCCTACATCGTTCACTACCATTGTAAGCTCTATATTTGGTAGATGATTATAAAACTGTCCATGTTATTATTGATTAAAGTATTTCTGTGACCTTACTAGTTCATTTCTAAAGTCTTTGCCCATGCCAGTGTCTGTCCAGCCCCCTCTTCGATAAATAAATAAAAAAATAAATAAATAAATAAATAAATAAATCCTGACTCATAATACACAATCATAACAAAATCAGTGTAACATTTTTCTTCTGATAGCTCCCTCAATTTGGATCATTTTGAGAGATTTATGTGAAAAGGGTAAATTAAGAAATCACTAGGGGCTGAAGAGATGGAACAACATTTAAGGATACAGACATTAAGAACAGAGTACTCTTGTAGAAACTTATAGAAGACCAGGGTTTAATTCTCAACACCTTTACATGTTGGGTTACAGCAATAATTTGAATTCAGGGTATGTAATGTTGTCTTCTGAATTGTTCAGGCATCTGCAAACAAGTATAAACACACACACACACACACACACACACACACACACACACACACAAACACACACTATAAATAAATCTTAAAATATAGACAGGAAACCTCCTATGCCTGGATCGAGAGCTACTGCTAAGAGGGAGAATTGATTTTTCTTCAAGAAAGACCCCTGATAGTTTATCTGGTCATAAGTGGTCAGCTTGATACAAAAGTATCTGTGGGTAATACTGAATTAACTCAGTAGCTTATGTGTGCATGTGTGTGTGTGTGTGTGTGTGTGTGTGTGTGTGTGTTCATGCTCGCCTGTGTATGCATGTAAAAATAAATTTGGGCTCTTGAATTTGAAATGGCGTGATGGGGAACAAGAGAATACTTGGAGGAGTAGAAACAATGTAAATACAATAATCATGTATGATATATGAAATACACAAATATAAAAATATCTAAACTAATCATTCAGAATTTAATTTTTATTTTAGGTGTTTCCTCTGATATTGACTTATTAAAGTGGGAGACATTTTACATGAACAGAATATGTATGTTGCAAATAAAGACTAGAGTCCATGTCAACTAAAAGATACTTGTTTAAAGATATTTTGTAAATCCTCATGTGAATCACTAAATTAATAGTTGTAAATTTTTCTATTTTTAGATACTCTATTTTGTTCCATTGGCCTATATTTGTTATTGTGACAGTATTAGTACTGTTTTAACAATTTTTCCCCTTTTATTTCCCCCTGGTTATTTTATTTAAATTTCTTTTCTCTTTATTTTCTTTTATTGGATTTTTAAATTTACATTTCAAATGTTATCCACTTTCTGGATTTCCCCTCTAGAAGCCCCCTATCCCATCCCCTCTCCCCCTGCTTTTATGAGAATGTTCCCTCACCTACCCACCCACTCCTGCCTCCCCGCCTTGGCATTCCCCTACACTGGAGTGTTGAGGCTTCAAAGGACCAAGGGCCTCTCGACCCATTGATGCTCAACAAGGCCATCTTCTCTTACATATGTGGTTGGAGCCATGGGTGCCTCCATGTGTACTCTTTTGTTGGTGGTTTAGTCCCTGGGAGCTTTGGAGAGGGGTGTATCTGGTTGGTTGGTACTGTTCTTCCTATGGGATTGCAAAACCCTTCCACTCCTTCAGTCTTTTCTCTAACTCCTCCACTGTGGATGCCTTGCTCAGTCCAATGATTGGCTGTGAGCATTGTCTCCATATTGGTCAAGCTCTGGCAGAGACTCTCAGGAGACATCTATATCAGGCTTCTGTCCTCAAGCAATTCTTGGCATCTGCAATAGTGTCTGAGTTTGGTGTCTGCAGATTAGATGAATTCCTAGGTGAGGCAGTCTGTTGATGATCTTTCCTAAGTCTCTCCTCTACTCTTAGTTCTGGTATTTGACAGGAGGAATTCTGGATTAATATTTTTGAGGTGTGTAGGTGGTCCCATCCCTCAACTGGAGGCCATGTCTATCCACTGGATATGGTCTCTATAGGTTCTCTCTCCCCTTTTTGGGGTATTTCTGCTAATATCCTCCCTGTTGGGTCCTGGGAACCTCTTGGGCTTCTGCCTTCTGGAACTTCTGGAACTAGTGGGTAACCGAGTTTCCATTCACCCATTGCTATACACCTCCTCTCAAATTCCTGACCCTCTGTACTTCTCCCTCATCTCCTCCTGTATCTGAACCAGCTTCCTTTTTCCTTCCTCTCCACTCTCCCTCCCAGATCCCTCTCTATCTTTACTTCCCTAGATTATTTTCTTCCCACGTCTGAGTAAGACTGTAGGATCCACATTTTGGTGTGGTCTTCCTTCTTCTTGGATTTCATATGGTCTGTGAGTTGTATCATGGTATTCCGAGATTTTTTGTTTGTTTGTTTGTTTTGTATTGTTTTGTTTTTGTTAAAATCCACTTATCAGTGAATCCATATCATGTGTGTTCTCTTGTGACTGGGTTACCTCACTCAGGATGATATTTCCAAGTTCCATCCATTTACCTGTGAATTTCATTATGTTTGTTGTTTTTAATAGTTGAGTAGTAAGTAGTACTCCATCATATAAATGTACTATATTTTCTGTATCCATTCCTCTTTTTGAGGACATCTGTTTTTTTTTCCAGCTTCTGGTTGTTATAAATAAGGTTTCTATGAACATGTCCTTGCTATATGTTGAAGCATCTTTTTGGTATATGCCCACCAGTGGTATAGCTGGGTCCTCAGGTAGAACTATTTCCAATTTTCTGAGGAACCGCCAGACTGATTTCCAGAGTTGTAATTTTTAATCACCAGAATGACTGGTTTGTATTAAACAAGCAATGGGTTAGTCACATTCAGGTTAAGTAACATTACCAAAGACAGCATTTTATCGGATTGCTAAATGTGAACTTCAAATCAGAAAAAAAAAGTCTTTGAAATTAAGCTAAAATTGAAGCCTGTTTTATATAAAAGAATTAGAATTTAGACCTTGGTAGTAGACCAACATATTGAACTAGAACTAATCATTAAACACTTACTGTATATGATTCCTTTTATGAAATGCAAATAGTATTTATGTGCTAAAATTTAAAAATCTTGTATTAAGTGATATCATTTGAATATTCAAATAGTTCTAAATGGATGAGAGAGAAAGAAAGAGACTGAGAGAGGGGTGTTGTTACTGGTAGTGGTCATTTTGGTTGTGATGGTTGTGTCTGTATGTGTATGTGGTGTTATATTCTGGAGAGTTTCCTTAAAAAGAATGGTGGGAAGGAAGAGCTTACTCCTGACAACAGATGAGAAGAGGGTTGGGGGACTGGGAGAAAATGTTGAAGATTTGGAATGAAAAAGAAGGAAGAATGAAGAGAATCTGGGAGAAGATTGCTTCTTGAATACAGTGACCTAGAATCTGATTGAGAGAGTCAAAAACCTTATTGAAAGCAACCACCACCTTCTCCCAACTTGTATTAAACCATAAAGATGCAGGATATTTTTTTAAAGAAGTATTCTGTGTTTTCTTATTTTCAAAATTATGTAGGGTAGGACAGTAATAAAATGTAACCTATTAAACGCAGATGATTCTTTTTCAAAAAAACACATATTCAGTATCCATAGCTCTGTAAAATGATCTCTGCTGGACATCATGAACGTTGGATTTCCTTCTGAGTAAGCCATGTATAGTCTGAAATCTTCTGCTTACTTCACACATGTAGGACTTGATCATATGCACATGCTGTTTTGTGGGAAAATGCAAACACTGCATCATGTGAAGCTGATGTCTGCTATACTTGCTGTGAGACCCCCAGAGACTATAAGGTGCAGTCTACAGCTTCCTCCATTACAAACTAGCTTTGGAGGAAAAAAAAACCTGCTGTTTTTATAGTTACAAAATAAAAAATAAAAAAGAGTCATGCTAAGAATTTAGGTACCTTATGTGAAACTAAATTGCTTCCATTACACGTTTAAAAATGAAAAATAAACAACATTTTAATTATTTCAACTGATTGAGAAGATAGATAAGAAACAAAGAAAAAGTACATTCCTAAGAACATGCAGGGTATCATTTTATCAAAATAGACTGTAGGAGGTATGTTTGTGTCTGTTGAATATAGAAATAAGTCTTCATAACAAGGCTCTGATAAACTACAGAACCAGCCGTGAGAGACCAGTGCCCATAGATGCATGTGAAACCATGTGTTGCAGCCTCATTATGTGACTAAAGAAAGAAACTCAAACTCCCTGAGGTTGTTTCAAAGAAGTAAATTTTGAACTGTTTGTAAAACCTGATTTATTTTTATTTATTTATTTATTTATTTATTTATTTATTTAAATCAAATAGTAATTTTTACTTATTCACACAGGGGTTATAAACATAAAAAGGCAGGACATGGGGAAGGGGATGACACTGGAGCATAGGTGTTCAGGGGGAGTACAGATATCTTTCAGAACAGGGTATTGGTTAGGTGAAGTTTCAGGGGACAGGTCACTATGACTCTGCCTATGATTCACTTGTCCTTATCTAAGTTGGTACTATCTGCTGAGGCTACCTATTTACAAGTTCTACGACTACTCAGGCTGTGTAAATTTCCACAAAAGCTGCCTGTTTACAATGTCAGGGGCAGCCCTGCTTATACACTGAAGGCTTAAAGTCAGCCACAGGCCTAAAATCAGCAATAGGCCTGACATACATACATGCTAATACAAAGCCATGGGGCTCTGTGAAAAAACACTGAAACAAATGGATTTATTTATTTTTTGAGAATAAATGTAGGTCAAGGTACAAATAAGAAGGAACATGGCACACAACCAAATTCAGCTTTTCCTGGAGACACAAAAGAAACCCATGGCATAGATGCTTACCATCAAGTTTCTCAGGATGGGTCTACAAGGACACTTCCTACTGACAGCTTGAGTCAAAATTCGTGACACTGGTAGAAATTTGCTGTTTTTCTAGGTTACTAAACTTTTAACAAAGGATAAGAGGAGTGGGACCCTGGCACAAAGAAAGTACATGGAACACAACAACACACACAAACACACCCTAGGGTTCACAGCCTCTTCTTACTCAGACCCACAGTCTAAACCTCCAAGTTGCTTTCCATTGAACAACCTGACTCATTCATTTGCCACTTAAATTCCAGCTGCCAATAGGCTCTCTATGCTGCATGTAGGCAACAGACACTTATTTTCTTTGGCCACAGGTATCTGTATTTGTGTTGAGAGTTTCTGTCTTAGTTACATGACTTGTGTTATTAAAAAGTCAAGTTTAAAGACCTTGATTTGTCTCTGCTGAATTTCTCAGATTTCAAAATAAAAGGTGAACTGAGAGAGAGAGAGAGAGAGAGAGAGAGAGAGAGAGAGAGAGAGATTCACATATGACTGAAAATTGACTTATCTTGAGGAACTTCAGAAAAGATACGAATTGAAGGCTAAGACCTGCTCCCTGTGAAACACTGTGGACTAACAAAGGCTGTGTGGGTGATAATGGAGCAGTAGGGACCTGAGCATAACAGAATTATAAATCTGTGTCCTCCACAATCTCTGACCAAATAATTATTCTATGATGCATGAAATGACTGTGGTTTCTGCAACCAGATTCAACACATGTCATTAAGTCACAGTACTGATTGCAGCCTATTCAAGAAAAAGAAGCAATATATTGTGGGAGATAATGTTTGAATTCAGAACCTAAATTTTACAACTCTTCTAAAATGAAAATTTGAACTCAGTATTGGCTGAGCATAGAAAATGTGTTCTAAAAAGGTTGCATGGAAAAAGCCTAGCTTGTGGCATAATAGTTGATGTCTGGAGGTGAGATCAGCACTCTCAACAGAAAGAAAATTAATTTACCTATGTGTCTCTGACTGATCTTATGAACATGTCCTGATCACACGCTAGCATCCATATTAAATATGTCAACTATTAGCTGGACATGAGGTGCATGCCTGTCATTCAGAATGTGAGATTCTGAGACAGGAGGATTTCAGGAGTTAGATACCAGTATAGACTGTATTGTATAATGAGAGTCTGCCTCAAAGCAAAGAGGAGGAAGTGGAAGTACTCTAAGGAAAATTGTGTGGGTAAGTGTCAGGTTTATGACAGAGACTCTTAGATTCTGTACACTGACTCATTAGGACTGTCAAAGGTCTCTTTCCATCTTTGTATTTTAGCCTATCAGGTGTTTCTGAAATTACATCTGTATTTAAATGGTGTCTTTTAAAATAAAACTATCACTCTTACGTTTGCATCCTCAGCACTCAATCCCCACTCTGTCTCAGGGACACCAGGTTCCCATAAACAAGTATCTATAGCCTTACTGACACCTCAGCCACCCATCAAAGAGTAAAAATGTTGAATAGGAAGTACACCTCTATTTAAAAAAAAAACATTTGAAAAGGTTTGTTTAAAATTAAATACAAATACAATTGACAGTAAGCCTAGTCCTTGTAACCCTGACACTCTCAAGATGTGCAGAACAAAAAATCGAGTCATACCTGTGTCACAGAAATGAAAAAACTGAAGAGTACACAATCTACAAAAGTAACCCTGAATGACCATCAGTGAGCTGGAATTGTGACACAGGACAGAATAATCCAATTTATTGATGCTCAGTACAATCTTCTACAAGAATTCCTTTTAACATTTTGTGTGTTATTCATTGTAATAGCCATGGTGAATAAGAAGATTCAGGGTCAAACAATGCACTATGTGTCTCAGATATTTAGATTAGACATCTTCTATTATTTCACTGAAAGTAATGAAATTCTTTTAAGAGCTATCAATTAAGTAATTGGGGCACAACTCCCTTCTTGATCTATTTCAGTTTGATAAATGTCACAATTCTCAGAACAATGCAGGTCATGCATGTATCTCCTTTACACAGGAACATAAATTTCATAAGAGAGGAATTAAAAGTGTGCTTAAGATCAAGGTCATAATCTTAACAAGTTCAATATTTCAATATTCTGCTCATGAATAGAAAGTAAATGTGTGACCATTTGAGTCCTCATCCTTCAGTATTTTTTACACATTCACCCACTATAAAGATAATCTGTCATTACCCAAGGCACATTACTTATATGGAGCTCCACAGCATCTTTTGAATCTTACTTATACCTTGAAATAAGAAATATAAGGCTATAGAAAGTCATTCCATGTATAACTACCTTTTAAAAATTCTGGAACACCTCTCCCACTAGAACTACATGTTTCTCTTTATTCCTGTCCATCACAACAGTGTCACTAGATGCCAAGAGTTTATTTCAAATGGTTATCATAATGCTGTGTATATTAAGGTCCACATTAACAATTGCTGGCAATGAACAAGATTTAAAGCAAAGTAAATATATACATACATATATTTGCATATTTGTACTGCAGCTTTTTATCTGAAAACCAATAATTCAGGATGGCTGCTGGTCTAATTCTGGCCTGGACTGAATGTTAGTGAACTGGAAAAATCAATGACATAAATTGTAGTTTAAGGGGAAGAGGGGGATCATGTAGGAGTTAAAGCAGAAAGACATAAAGAAACAGATGTTGTCTCACTCTTTCCTCCATCTCTTTCCATCTAGGACCTCAAACAATGTGATAAAGCTCATCAACAACACAGAGAACCCTCTTCACCAAGAACATGGGTGAGAGAGTTCTAAGCCTATCTCGAAACATGGTCAGAAAGAACCACAAATCATGTTTGATCTGTGAATTCTTGGATATAGTTTCAGTGACATATAGAATTTAGTGTCATAATGAGAATACTACCATTGTAAATATTGCATGTTTATGTATCTATACAGCCACCTTAAAATATGCAAACAGGATATATATGGAGTAATGGTACTACATGATTTATAAGCCTGTTTAGTTATCTATATATTGAGCTGATACATAGATTTGACAGATGTTATGTAAAAAACATCTTCCATCGAGCCATTTAGAACAATCTGATTACAGCAAAAGGAATTTTCTCCTACATATTTTTACATTAGCACAGCATAAAATGTAAGCCCCATGGCTTCCTGTGATCTGATTTTAGCTTCTCCATTTCTCAGTAGTATTATTCACTTAGCACCCATTACACAGCAGGCACTACTTACAGCCCTATGCAAGGCCTGCATACTCTCCATGTTCTCAGAATAACATTGGGAAGTTAATATTTCCATCTCAAAAAGTAAAACAGAACCATAGCCAGTTAGACAGAAGTAGGTGGACCTCACAGATGTTCACCAAGGATTCCCAGCTCCAAGAGACTCTCCTGTAATTATACATCTAAAGGTTTTCATTCACTCAATTGAATTAGCTATCAAAACAATGTGACTTAGATTTATATTATATATATGAAATATAGACACATAGGAAGAGAGGAAAAGAGGAAGAAAGAAAGAGGCAGGAGAAGACAGACAAAAGTAATTTCAGTCAAGCATACCATTTATCATGGTTGTTCCATCAGAGGATAACAGAACTGAAAAGTTCCTTCAGGTGACTGATGCCTTTGTGGTACTGATGAAGATCCAAGTATTACTTATGCTTGCAGTCATGTTTGGTATGTACACAAATCTGCTGTGATCCAGGTATTGTAACTCATGCTTAGGTATGAAACATACTCCTCGACAAAATAATAAGCAATAATGTTACTTTTGTGGGTTTCTGCACACACTTAGGTCAGGAGAGTCATTCTGGTGTCACCAAGGGAACTTCTTACTCTCAAAGCTAAAAGTGATTCCTGGGGAAATCAAAGGTGATTGATTGTATTGGTTTCAGAGAATGAAAGTATGTAACCTAGCACACACCTCTTCAGCTTTGAGTGTCAGAGTACTGAAATAATAGAACCAAGAAATTGAAATTTCCCTTAACCATCTAGTGGAATGACAGGTGTCAAAGGGCATCAGCATCTCTTTTCCCAGTGTAGCTTCAGTGGATTAATCTACTTTTTCCTGTGTTTCACTGGAACAATGCCTCTTCAGTTGTCCTATTGAAGAAGAGTGGCTGAGCCTGACTCATTAGGTTGGTCAGAGCCCAGGATCTGACCCCAACAGCTCTGTTAACAGCCGCTGAGAGGAAGCACATGTAAGAGGGGACATTGTACCATTTCAAAAATGACTTTTATTGATTGAAATAATAATGATGCCCTGTGGAGAACATGACTAGGATACCTCGAATACACAGAGGTAGGTTAGGAGCCAGGAGCCTTTCTTCCCAGTACCTTTGAATTGAGAAGGCAAAAAATTCCCCTTCCTTCTAGGGTGACATACTGCTTGACTGTAAAAGCTGGACTTGCACTTTCAGGAAGACAAAGGAAGAATATTAACCACAGTTAATATTCACAGTCTTGCAGTCAGTAGGAGTTTCTCTGGGTGATGTGGAGCACTGAACGTGTATATGGTAATTACTGTCTTTATTTATCTCTTTGTTAAAGGCCAGGGAGAAAAAACAAAAGACAATGCTTCCTGCATTTTGACGACTTTTCATTTCTGCAGGCAGACACAGCACATGGTATTGCTCTCATCAATTCTCCCTTCCTCATTATGGCCAGTATAAAACTGGTCTACAGTGCATTTTTAAACTTGTCATCTTACTGATATTGAAATGGTACTGTGGGTTTCACTTTAGTTTGTCCATGGAAAAATGTCAGCTTTAAAACAAGTTGTAAACAGGACAGAGATTTTTCATTACATTGCTTAGAAATGGTCTTTGTCGTATTTTGAATGAAAATGCAACCAATAGGCTCATGTGAAGTGACATTACTAGAAAGTGAAGCCTGGTTTGAAGAACTGTTTACCTAGGGGGTACCTTAAGTTTTCAGATACTCAAGCCATGCCTAGTAATTCAGCTAACAGAGAGTAGAATCACAGGAAGAGAGAAAGTGTCCTGCAGTAAACAAATCTCAAAGGAGTTGAATCTGAAAAGCATGTTTACATCAGACATGAAGATAGTGAGTATGTAGTTTGCCTTAGATGGTCTTTCTTCTTGCTTTGGTCCAGCATTTCCTCATTATACTCCATTTCCTTCCTTTTCGAATGGTAATGTGTATTTTGTTCCATTATATGTTAGAAGAATTTGATTGGTCTTCATTTTGAGTTTTACTGGAGTTTGCAGTTAAGAGATTGCAACAGTCTCAGGAGAGACTTTGGGCTTTGGACTTTAAAGCAGTACTGATACTAGAATAGACTAAAGAATTTATATATTTAGAAATGCTCAATCAACAAGATGCCCACACAATTAGAGTTGTTACCCAATATCTAACCTTTTCATAGAAGTTGCTACCCAGGATAGCTTTCGACCCAACCGTGCTTCTCCATGGCTGATAGGCCCTTCTTCTCCCTTTCCTCTATTTCTCACCTCCTCTTCCTCTTTTTCTCCCCTCCCCTTTCTCTCTTTCTCTCCCAGCTCAACCTCCTCTTCTACTGCCTAACACTGATCTCCACTGCCAATACAATGCAGCAGAATAGCAGAATAAGTATCCTCCTACATATACATGTACATATACATCATACACACACACACATACACACACATATATATTATATCCTCTCTCACCTAAACACTGTCAAGGATGTGAAGATTAGAAAAAGACAGCTATGTCTCACATTAAACACATATTTACATCTATAATTTCTTCCAATATGTCATCCATGGCTGATAACGAGGTCTGCATTAATTCCTCAGACAAATTCTCAAAGCTTTTTGATGTTTTAGCTTCTGAGTTACTTGATTTAGCAAATACTCCTGAGAATTTGCTTTAGCAGTTTCACTCAATTGAGTACTTGCCGAATAGAAACAGATTTTTTCATGTACAGGTAGGCTTCACAAGGAAACATTTCATAGTCCCTGCCATCTATGCCCTTTCTATAGTGTTTCAGTGAAGGAGTACCATCCACTGATTGACCTTGCAAATTTATTAAGGGCTTTATTTCCATCCAACACAGAAGTTGGGAATGGAAAACATGAACAGACAAGAGAGAAGATAGCTGCTTTTGAAAATGTGTTAAGCTCTGGTGGGATGTACTCATTTATTTTTGAATTTTAATGGACTGAAAGTATGAAATGCTAGTGACTTTTTCTCATGGTAAACTATTCTCATCCATAAAGCCAGGAGTGAGGAACAATGACTACAGGATGTCTGGCACCTGTGAAGTCTATGATCTCACATCCTAAAAGAACCATGCAGAGCTCTTTTAGAAGGCTTAGGCAGGTTTTTATGTCTGCATGATATAGAATTTCATAGGGGCCATGTGTGGACCAAGATGGCATCCTAAGTGTTCAAAAGAGGGAGAAATGACTGTAGTTCACTCAGACAGACTAGACAGTAAGAGACATAGGCTATTCGCTATCACCATTAAACTTTTTCTTTCATTTTTAAAAAATTCAATTTTATTATATTCATAATACTTCTAAATACTAAAAGTACTTGCATATAAGTAATACATAATATTCCTTGATTTCTTGCATGCTATGATGAATGTCCCTTTTTCAATACTAAACCATACTGGTCTATTTTCAATCTTCATTTAGAAGAGGAAAGCTATGCCTTTAAAATATTTTATTAACTTCTGTAAAAATGGATTTTAAACAATATAATACACTAAAAAGTTAGTATAAGTTAATGCTTAATACCCATAGAAGTGGGGTAAAATCTTACAATTATTTTGAGCTTTAACTGTTTAAAACAAATACTCTATTCCAAAACTTACTGTAGCTTGAAATCTATTGACAACTAAAAGATGAATGCCAGTCTCTATGCCAAACCTTTTTCTTTTTTTCTTTTTTTTATTTTTTATTGGATATTTTGTTTATTTACATTTCAAATGCTATCCCTTTCCTGGTTCCTCCCCCAGAACCCTTTCTATTCCATCCCTTTCCCCCTGCTTCTTTGAGGGTGTTCCTCACCCACCCATCCACCCACTCCTACCTCCCTGTCTTGGCATTTACCTACACTGAAACATCGAGCCTTCACAAAACCAAGGCCATCCTCTGCTACATATGTGGCTGGAGTCATGTGTACTCTTTGGTTGGTGGTTTAGTGTCTGGGAGCTCTGGGGGAGGGGGAGTCTGGTTGGTTGATATTGCTGTTCTTCCTATGGGGTTTCAAACCCCTTTAGCTTCTTCAGTCCTTTCTCTAGCTCCTCCATTGGGGACCTGATGCTCAGTCCAATAGTTGGCTGTGAGCATCTGTCTCTATTTGTCAGGCTCTGGCAGAGCCTCTCAGGAAACAGCTATATCAGGCTCCTGTTAGCACACACTTCTTGGCATCCCAATAGTGTCTGGGTTTGGTGACTGTATATGGGATGGATTCCCAAGTAGGACAGTCTCTGGATGTCCTTTCCTTCAGTCTGTGCTCAGAACTTTTTTCTAATAAAAGAAAATGAGATGTACTATTGCTAATTTGGAATTGTTTCTTTTGGTAAAATATAACTGAGTATTATCTGTTTACAAGTTTATAATACTTTGTGCAATATGGATATTTTGTTGGACTCTCTAATATATACTCTTTGCCAATTGTCACCACACCTGACATAGAGAAAATGCCTTAGATAGCCCAAACTATCTTTTGTGCAAAACATAACAAGAAAATATTATAAATTTTTATTCCTAAAACAGCAAAAGTATTTTATAGAAATAATGTATGAAAAATCTATAAATTTTCATCTTGTTCTACATGTCATGGAAATCACCAATTATAATAACTTTATGTCCATAACTGGAGACTGTGCTTCCCATTGGCAAAATTCACAAATAAGATCTTCACACTATAAAGCAGTGAACACATTACACAGCCAATGAAAAACTTGACATTTTACAGTTAAGTCTTGACAATTATAGATGTGTCCCTTCCACTAAACCCCATACCTCGATTCAGCTCCATTTAAATACTGTAGTTTGCCAAATGTATTATGGCAAGGGAGGGGAACTAAGTATAGAATTACTTATTTTTCAGTATTACAGTAAAATTATTGTAAGCTTCTAAAGATCTCCATAAAGATACATTTCCTCCTTATTAGCTTTCTGAGACTACCAGCTGGTTTGTAGCTTTCACCCATTTTTGTTACCAGTATCCTACTTTGTACCTTCTCACACATCACCTGAGTTGGGTAATTCTCAACAGCTTATTTCTATTCATCATTTAGTTTGTATGTTAGGCAGAAGATCTGAAAGAAAAGCTAACACATTGATTATTTTGAAAAGATTTCTTTCACTTAAAATTAAAATTAATTGTTATAGTTTATTATTACTTTTAAAGCAAATACGCACTTGGAGCTTCCATTTTTATATCAAGATTCATAGCAGCTTCTAAATTTTCTTCAAAAGGAAGAAATTTATCAGAGCCTACTTCAACAGGATGGAGCTTACTACATCCTTAATTTCAGAGTCACTACATCATTAATTTCAGAGAGGTTTCACTCTTGCCTTCACCTTTCAAAAGTGATAGTGACTTTCAATGATTATATACATACACACTTCTTTTCTTTCCAGTTTGTGTTTCTCAGTTTAGCAAACTATAGATATGTCTGTCATTGATCTATCTTGGCGTTATTGCCTAAGTAATATAAACTACTCCAGAACATAATGGCTTGAAGATAAAGATATACATCAATTGGGAACCAATGGAGTGTATACCCAGGTACATGAAACTATTGGCCTTATTCCCTGTGTTGCATAAACCAGGAATAGTATGTCACATCTATAGTCCCAATACTCCTGGGTCTACTTGGAACGCTGTCTCAAAAAAACAAACAACATTTTGTCTTAAGTAACTCTATAATTTTAATGGACACAGTAAATGGAGGAAGCTACTTGTGACAAGCTCTGACTCTAGAATTACTCCTGATCTATATCAATCTCTATTGCTCAGAATCAACCCTGTTCTTATCTCTCTCTAGTTTTCAGGTTCCCCATTGATCTCAACTCTCTCAGGGTCTCAAGTTGAGACTTGATCTTTTTTCTTCAAATTTACAAGAAGTTTGAATGGACTCTAATGGGCTATTCTAACCACTGGTAAATCTGGAGGTCCCAATTTACATGACATGTCTATTTTCCCCGTGGCTGTATCTTTACAATAAAATGTAGAAATAGAACTTTGCATGGTCTTTTTCATGGTGGATGCTCAGGATTAGCACAGTAGCACATAATATGTCTGCTGTATAGAGTAAACCATATGTTTAACCCCAAACTTATTTTCCTGTGTTTTTCCAGATAGAGCCTTATTCTATACCACAGTCTTGCTGGAGCTCACTATGTAGCTGAATGTTCACTCTAATCAATTCATGTGCCTAATTTTTCCTAAGTAATAGACTGATGCACTTGAGAGAGCAGACCCATTTTTTGAAGAAGTATTTAAAGTAAAATGCATATAATATGTATTAATAAAATTCAACCCCATATTCCCTCTCCTTCTCTTCATCCCTTAAAATCTCGAGTTTTTAAACTCCCTAGCTCACATGATTATTTTGAAAAAAGCAAAAGATAAAACAAAATCAAACAAGTCTACTTACTCCTGATTGTATATACATGAACATGCTCACTGACTCATGGGGCAACATCTCTGAAGAAAACTGACTCTTTGCCAGCAGCTATCAATTCTAGTAGCTCCTCCGCGAGGGACAAACTTCATGACCCCTCTCTCATACCTGCTGACTTTGGTTTTTTTGCTTTCCTGCAGGTCTTGTGCATATATACACAGTTATTGTGACTTCATGCCTGCAGTGGTGTTGTTATGTCTGACAAAAAATTCACTGTAGATTTATCAGTAGATTCCAGGACCTAAACCACATGCTCATCCCATTATATATTCAAAAGGCTTTGACAAAAAAAATCTGTCATTTCCATCTCCTCATGATAAAAGTCCAAGAGGTACGGGAGATTTTTCTCAACATACTTGAGACAATATGCAACAAGCCCATAGTCAATGCCACACTACACAGAGAAGAACTTAAATCAGAAACAAGCCAAGGATCTCAGTTCTCACTGGTTTTGATCAATATACAATTAAAGTTCTGGCTAGAGCAGTAAAATGAGAGAAAGAGATCAAGAGATACAAATAAGAAAGGAAGGTGTCGAAGTATCCTTATTTGAAAATGGCATGAGTCTCTATTAAAGAACCAAAAGACTCTACCAAAAAACCTCTAGCACTATTAAATGTTAGGTCTCAATCCTCAGAGGAAGGTCTGAGACACCTATTAACATTGTCAAATGGACACTGGCTGCCAGATCCTCCCAGCAGCCCTCAGTCATCCTAGCTGCAATATCCCACTGCTGAACTCCCCATCCCAGGGCCTGCACTGGCCTTCCCTTCCCCCACTTGCTCCTTGCTATATAACCCACACATTTTAATCAAGTATCTCTTTTTACCTTTCAGTCTCTTACCATTTTGGGTGCTGCTCCTGGTTCCCATGTTCTCTTTCTCTTTCCTTCCTCCCACTCCTCACATAGCCTCTGTAGCCGCCTATGGCCACGAATGAACTGGGTTCACCTGAAAGAGGGGGCTGGAAATAAAAAAGAGGGATAGAGAGGTGAGAGAAGCATGTAGCCAAGACAAGGTTTGAAGTTTTATATTCAGCTCTTCTATTTAAAGGGAAAGCAGCCCCAGGGAACCTATTCTTGTTGCAGCCAGATTATGTCTCAAGGCAAGCTCAGTGGGCAGTCTATTCTTCTAAGTTCCTGTAGGAGGTTGTATATGCAGCCACGGTGGGTAACTCCATCTAGGTCTTTTTTATTTTATTGGATATTTTATTTACATTTCAGATGTTCTCACCTTACTCCATTCCCCCCTCCCTCCCAGGAACCCCCTATCCCATCCCCCCTCCTTCTGCTTTAATGAGGGTGTGCCCCCACCTACCTCCCACACCTCAGCTCCCCACACCCAATCCCCCCACACTAGATGTCCAGCCTTCATGAGACTAAGGATCTCTTCTCCCACCTATACCTGACAGGAACATCCTCCCTTGCATATATAGCTGGAGCCATGGATCCCTCCCTAAGCACTCCCAGCCTGGTGGTTTAGACCCTGGGGGCTCTGGTTGGTTGGTATTGTTGCTCTCCTCATGGAGTCTCCAACCCTTTCAGCTACTTCAGTCTTCACTCTAACTCCTCCATTGGAACCCCATAACCAGTTTAATGGTTAGCTGTGAGCATCTGCCTTTGAATATGTCAGACTCTTGCAGACCTCTAAGGAGATAGCTGTTAGGCTCCTGTCAGCATGTACTTCCTGACACCCACATCAACGTCTACCTTTGATGACTGTACATGGGATGGATACCAAGGTGGAATGGTCTGCAGACAGCCCCTCCTTCAGTTTCTGTCCTGCACTTTGTATCCATATTTGCTTCCTTGAGTATTTTGTTACTCCTTCTAAGAACAACTGAATCCCCTTCCCCCACCCCACCCCACCACTTGGTCTTATTCTTCATAAGCTTCATGTGGTCTGTGAGTTGAATCTTGGGTATTTCAATCTTCTGCGCTAATATCCACTTATCAGTGAGTGCATACCATGTGTGTTCTTTTGTGATTGGGTTACCTCACTCAGGATGATATTTTCTAGTTCCATCAATTTACATAAGAATTTCTTGAATTCATTATTTTTAATAGCTGAGTAATATTCCATTGTGTAAATGTTCCACATTATTTTTTTATCCATTCCTCTGTTGAAGGACATCTGGGTTCTTTTCAGCTTCTGGCTATTATAAATAAAGCTGCTATGAACATAGTGGAACATATGTCCTTGTTATATGTTAGAGCATCTTCGGGGTATCTGCCCAGAAGTGGTATAGCTGGGTCCTCAGGTAATGATATGTCCGATTTTCTGAGGAATGACCAGACTGTTTTCCAGAGTGGTTGCACCATCTTGCAATCCCACCAACAATGGAGGAGTGTTCCTTTTTCTCTACATCCTCACGAGCATCTACTATCACCTGAATTTATGATCTTAGCCATTCTGACTGGTGGGAGGTGGAATCTCAGGGTGTTTTGATTTGCATTTCCCTGATGACTAAGGATGCTGAACATTTCTTTAGGTGCTTCTCGCCATTCGCAGTTCCTCAGTTGAGAAGGTCCTATTATAAGGTCTATTGTGGTAAACAAGATCATTCTGGCCTGCTTAAGGCTGGGCGTAAGGCACAAGCCTCATTGAATTTGCCAGTCTTCTTCACTCAGGACTCTCCCAGATGCTTCTGCCCCTATGTGCACTCTCCCTTATATGTATAACAAAACTGTCAACCCCTTAATATTGGTCATACTACCTTTTACCTCAGGAGTTTTTAATGCCATCTGTATACTTCTCGAGTGGCAAAATGAGCTCCCTTTTAAGACATTTGGCCTCTCTGAGCCAAACTGCTGCTTTGACTCTCCTAATGTATGTGCATATCATGTGTTTTTTACTGGCATATGCCATCCAGAATACCCCAGAAAAATGTCTACAGCTTTAAACTATATAGAAGTCTCTGTGCCTTTTTTTTTTTATACTGCAAGCAGGTCTGTGCAAAGCCCAGCTGTAACCCATGCCCACCACAATGCATACCTCCAATATGGTATGTGAATCAACTTCATTGGGTATGTGGAGGAGTGAGAGGAAAAGTATTCACTCAAATCTTGTAAGGGTCTGAAAATCACTGAAGGAAGACTCCAGACTCAGATAGTAGTCAAAAAGATAGAAGTCAAAAGGAGCATTTATTCTGTAAAACATCCAGCATGTGGGGATCAACAAAAGCATGCAGACCTTGTTATGGAGAATTGGGGGAACTCTCTGGCAGGATTAGGTAATCTAAAATTTCATTTCAGAATGCTAGAGGGTCACTGGAGACCAATGGTCTACATTCCCATCATGAATATTCAATCATGTGTGCACAGATGTCTGTATTTCTATGTCAGAAACATTCACCCATATGATAAAATAGGGTATCCCAGTGTAGATGTCCCATTCTGAGATAAGGTATTTCCCCATTTCTGTGGTTATCCTCAGGCTGGGCTTTAGGAGAGGGTTTTATGATCTTATTCTGGACTTTAATGTCTATTCCTATACATGGTGCCTTATGATCTAGTTTCTGGGACTTATGGTCTGTTCCTGAAGTTGGATTCTTATGGCCTGTTTTGAAATCACAAGTAGTCCTTAAAATGGAGACAAATGGAGTTTATATTGTCTTTTCAAGCCATCCTGCAGAGAAAATCCAGTGAAGTAAACATTCCTCCTATAAAGAGAATAGACCTTTCTACTTCCCAATGCTTTCTAGCCTCTTCACTTGTCTCCTTGACTCTAGAGAAGACCTGAGGTCAATCCCTGGGCTTATATAAAGCAGGATAAAGGGAACTGACTCCAAAAGGGCTCATGACATTAAAATAAGGACCTGTAAATAAATAAACATGACCATTAACACACATGTAAAATCACATGCTCATTAGACATTCACATATAAACACACATGAATGTAAACTCAGAGTTACACACACCTCAGCACACATTCATGAATGCTCACACCTACAAGGATATGCTTACCCTCATAAAGACTCTCATCTGTTTACATATCACAATCAATAAAAAATACCCTGTGGATCTAAAGATATATGTTTACACACATAAACAGGCTTTTTTTTTTTTATGACATGACAATTCTACTGTGTACTCTTTTTTAGAGGAACTGCTCCTTGTCCCCGGGAAAACAGGTCTAGAAGTCACTTGATAATTGTGGGATTTATTGCTTCTTCCTTGTTTTTGTGAGCTCTCAACATAATGTGTGGGACCCCAATAGCTGTCCATTCATGTCCTCTTTCATAAAGCTCTGGATGAGAAGGCTGCGGGACCTAGAATGTCAGCTGTACAACCATACAACCAATGAGGTGTCTATTGTTACAGCCTGCTACTACTACCAAGTAATTCATGTCCGAGAGAGGTCAAGGCAGACAGAGCCAGTCATTTCACAATGAGTAATAGGCATGTCACTCCACCCAGTCAACTTAGAATCTGTCTCTTCAGGTGAATACAATCAGTCTGTGGAAAAATTCATCATTCTGTTCCATTGAAATCTCACTTAACCATTGAAAGGTAAGTGCCCAGAGAGACCAGGGCAATGAACCTGGATTATGAACAATAAGTAGTTCTTTACAACCAATCACACCTTCTACCAGTATCCTTGAGCTTCTGACAGCTACAATGATGATTTGTATGTTTTGGTACTCCAGAACATGAGCATCATAAATGGCCAATGCTAGATTACAAGAAATATCACTTTTATTCAAATCTTGGTGAATCTGAGGCAGGAGAAATATCTGAGAAAAGGCTACATCATACAGATATTCTACCTCAACAAAACAAAAACAAAACAAAACAAAACAAAACAAAACAAGATGGAGAACTGAATGTCTACTCAGAAATGTCAAATTCCTCACATCTCATAGACTGATAATGCCATTTACCATGCTAACAGGAGAATAACAGCAACAGCAGGAAGGGAAAACAGTTTGATGGTTATCCTTGTTAGGAAGCACTTGTGAGGTTTCTTGGACTTGTTGACGGAGAAGCTCAAACCTCTCAGGAGGTTCTTTCCTCTAGAACTGGATTGGT
Organism: Mastomys natalensis; assembly: GCA_021653895.1. Taxonomy (NCBI): domain Eukaryota; kingdom Metazoa; phylum Chordata; class Mammalia; order Rodentia; family Muridae; genus Mastomys; species Mastomys natalensis. Next base: position 545,836 of record JAJTUV010001210.1, on the reverse strand, counting down.
TTGAGATGGGTTCTCACTATGTAATTCAAACAGGCTATGAATTATGGTACATCACTGCCTCAGTTCCCATGTACCAGGACTTCAGGTGTGAGCCAGCATACCCAGAAATGTTTTTCCTTTTATCTTCTGGATGGGTTGCCCAATTGCCTTGGGCCTAGAGAAAAGACAATACTTGCCACCTTCTATCTAAAACTTCATGAAGCCCAGAACATTTGTTCCTCTCTCATTCCTGAAGTTCTTTATCCCATGTTCCACCAGACACTGTTTCATTTGTGTATTTAACATAGTAAAGAACATATGTCCATAGACAAAGTACATCCCAGGGAGAGTAAACTTTTAGAGGTAGTCCCAAGAAGCTTGTGCTCAGGACAATGAACAATAGCAAGATTGACAATGTTTCCTGTCTCCCATGTTTTTCCTCAGGTCCTCGACTTGCATTGTCAGAGTTTATTTGGAAAACTCATTCCATATCCACAAAATGAGAGCCATTGTGCTCTGTGTGATGTAATTCAGAGAGAGCTGATGGCTGAGGATAAAGTCCATATGAACTCAACTAGAATTTCCCCCACAGTCTCTGTCTTGAAGTTTTTAGTCACCTTAAGCTTACACTAGAACCCTACCCTCTCCAGTTCTCCTTCCTAAAGTTTTTCTGCCAGTCCCAGTGCTGGGAAATCTAGAGTGAGGGACATGCCTCAAGACTGAGCAAACCTGTTGAAACTAATGAGCATGTGCAAATTGCAATAGTCATATGCTTATGGTTATATATTTTTCTTGCGTTTTAGAATATTTTTTGTATGTGTTTGAAATGCAAGTAGCTATGTGCATTGCAGGTGACAGCTTAGGTCACCAGAGGGACATAGATTCCCTAGAACTAAAGCATGGTGCTTTGATAACCACAAAGTTGGTACTGATATACAAATCTGACAAGCATAGATTTCACCCAAAAGAACACCTCTCTAAAATGTTTTCATTATCCTGAATCATGCTTGGCTAGGGTTTGGAATGTGTCTGTTTCTCTCCAGGGCTACCTATGTTGTTGAAAGGTATAAGCTTTATATTCACTTAGACCAGAGAAACAAGCAGCAGGGGCAAGCAAAGAGGGAAAGATAGAACAGAAGAAATGTAGAGAAATTGTTTCTGGGGGAAGGAATAGAATGGAACAGGATCATTGCAAAGAGGACACCTACAGATCAACTCCTGAATTTATCTACTCAGAGACATTCATAGGGTCACTTGTAAGAAAACCATGGAGTATAGTGATGGAATGGTCATCAGTATGGCTTCCCTGTATGATACATTTGATAAGTGTTGTCTTGTGAATATCAGTGACACCTCATTATACTAAAGCAGCAACCCTAGTAAGACCCTGGCAGCAATTGAGGATTGCTGGAGCCTACTAGTCAGTCAACAAGAAAACCATGACTGGGGAATGATGATGATTATAGGAAAAGCAGAAAGAGGCAGATAGGGGAGGGTTGTAGGTATTTCCTCTACAAAATTCAATGTCTAGGCTTGCAGGAAAAAAAAAGAAACACCTTCATTTTGGTCAGCCAACAATATATCATCCATATAATAAACTATATACACAAGTGGATATCAAAGTCTAAAAATGGCAATTGTTTGATCTACAAACTTTGGCACAAAGTGAGACTATTAGCCATACCCTGTCGTAAAACTTTAAAAATTTTAAAGTTACTGACTTTTAAAGTTGGCAGGTGAAACACTGTAGGCAAATTTCTTGCAATCTTGGGGTTAGAGGGCAACAGTATAAAAGCTGTCCTTTAAATCTAGTGTATTCACATGTTTTAGAGGGAATGGTATTGGCTATTGTTAATCCATATTGCAAAGTCCCCATTAATTCCATAGTTTCATTTACTTTTCTTAGATCTTGCAATAGTCTTTACTTCTCAGATGTTTTAAATCACATATATGTTTAAATCACAAGTACCAATGAGAATTGGAGGGGTCAACATGACTGTTGAGTTGCTCCTCCACTAACTGTATGTGTGCAGGTTGGTCAGTGACCTGTACTAAATATACTCCAACCTGGTTTGGGAAAACTCTGAGGATGTTGTTGCTGACACAAATTTGTTTAATCATTTTGTCCTTGCAAGGCAGCAGACAAACCTAATTCCTGAATATAGGATGGTCCTAAATCTGTTAAAAAATGGATATATTCAGAACTATCTCCATTTCTTTCTAGGTGGTCAAATTGCTGTTTGTCAAACATAGTTTTCATTATTATATGCTAGCTGCTTGAATAGTAAAAGGTCAGCATTAGAATCATGCAAAATTCTGCCAGCAGCTTTCAGGATTCAATCCACAAATTCCTGTACAGGCTTATCTGGCCCTTGTTTTATTTTTGATAGGTCATGAAAAGTGTCTCAAGTTTTAAATGCAGTGGTGCTACTCTGTGCATAGATTCCATCAACTGCTGGGATATCCCGGCATATTGTACTTTTCTGGTCAGCATTTTATAGTTTTCTAAAGCATTATAGGCACAGGCATTCTGTTCAGCAGTTCTCTGACACTGCTCAGGAAATTCTGTTTTCCAATGAATCTTTTCCCCTACACTTAAGGGAGCTCTAGCCAGGTGTTTCCAATCAACTGAGATAAAGCATCTGCAGGTAAATTCTCAAGTATAGTCATAGAGAAAGGAGTGGTAGGCCCATATTGTGCACATTCAGGTTTTTATTCCTTCACTTTTTAAAAAATAATTATAGGTAGATGAATTCTAAAGATTGTTCTCGATATCCTGCTCCCCAAATAAAAGGCATTGTAAACAAAACCTTGTTTATCCTCTCCCTTGTCCACAGCATGTTGCAATTCTGCCTCATTGAGGACATATTTTTATTGAGTGCAAGAGCCTTTTTCCACTTACGGTGCTCTAATGTCACTAAGGAATCCTGCTACTTCATAGGTGCATCTAGACCTACTATAATACTAGGCATAATGTTCTCCTCTTCCTTTTTGTTCTATCTGTAATTCTCTACTTTTTTTCACATTAAATGAACAAGACATTGTATGGATTGTTGGAACTTGCTCCTTCTGTTCATCCTTATCCTTGCATCTGCAAGTTACTACAAATATCTGTAAAGGCCAATACTCATAATTATATTTTGCAGTATCTTCCTCTAAGCTTTCTTCTTCTTCAACATGAAGATGCTCCTCTTTCAGTGTTGTTATAACTTTTTTAGAATCCTCACAAAGAGGGGGTTGGAGATTTGGCAGCATTATCTTTATTTGATTTGGGCTTATTAGTAATCACTGCTAGAGGATATAACATCATTTGGACATTTTCCTTATCATGTCTAGTTTCTAGGCTGTACTTAAGAGTCCAAAAGCTAAAATTGTCCACAGTGGAATTATTTTCAGTCCCATGGGTATCACAATGATCATGCAATTTTTGTCATAACTTTTCCTAGATTTCTAAATTTATGATCCATTCCTTGGTGGAACTAAGGACATATTTCCTCTACAAAGTCAAAAATATAAGCACTGCTGCACGTTTGTCTTAGGCAGTAATACTCTAAGCATATATCTCTGCATATGTACAAAAAGCAAGCAACTATTTTCCTGCACCATTTTTTTGTTTCTCCTCTATTTTTCCCTATCTTTTCCTTTGTTTTAGCTGCATATCTTTTTTGAGCTCTCTTTCTATTTTTGAACTCCCTTATCAAAGTTTTCCTATGTCTTTTACTCCTGAAAGTTACTCACTAGTGCCAACACTTTCACTTTTGCCATGTGCTCCACTTCCATGGATGTCATTCACTGCATACCTTGTAGCTAAGCCTTCATGCTGGAAACTACCTGCCAGAGTCTGCCACTCAGTCAACATGAATACCCTAACTGGGGGAGTTAGGATTATTATATAAAAGGCATGAAACAGATATGGAAAGGATGCAGGTCCATATCATGGTACCAATGAGTGTATTTTCCCAGTGTCTTTTAAAGGAAAGTAACAGAAAGCCTAACCTATTCTAGATAGTTCAACAATGATGAGAAATGCTTATTTGGCAAGTTTATGGTACACAGAATCTATTTCTGACTAAGGCCATTTTCTTCAGGCTTGAATAGTCTCTCAAGAACATGTGTACAAGCAGAGGAACTTGTCAAGCTATAACACACATCTTAAAAAACAAAGACAGATATCAGCAGACTCATTCATGATTAATTACAAGCAAGAACTCAGCCAAAATTAACCCTGGATGTGCTCCCCACATGCCTCCCATTTTGTATCTATACAAGCCAAAGCCATCTCAGTGACTGGAACAGAAAAAGGGTATGAACCTTACCCATCATTGGTATATGAATCCTAACACTCATCCCTTGTCTTTGGTTGATCCACTTCCAAGAAAATCTCACCAGTCTTTGAAATCTATAAGGACCAAGCACTTTCTCAATAACATAGAAGAAAGTTGTGTATGTCTTAGGTTGCCATCAGAAAGCACAGCTTTTACCCATCACTGGCACACAAATAATCTTTTACTTGTGATCTGTCTTAGGTTGAGAAGGTTTTCAAGATGATTTTACCTGTCATTGGCAACCAATTTCTGCTAGACAAGACTTTGGAGCTTGAAGTTATGTAACTCTACTTTGACATCTCTCAAAGCTCTGATGATTCCTCACAAAAGAACAGGTAATAGGCATGCCATAAAAAGAATCATAAAGCCAAGTCCTGCTACACCAAAAAAGAGAGATGTAAATGACGACCATGTGGGGAAAATTGCCTGTATTTTTTTCAGAATATCACTTTTAAAGCTAGCAGCATCATAACTCAGAGAGTTTGCATTTCTTAAAATAACAACCTCCTTATACAGAACTAACAAATCTAAGTAAGTATTAGTAATATGCTATATATGTTGAAGGCGCCTTTTTACTTCAGTCCAATTATATTGACTCTCAGTATACATCTTTGTACTAATACAAATCCATAGATATAGAGCATGACTGTCCATATTGCTGCTGTCTTTCATTTCTTCTATCTCATCTTCCATGAACTACATACACTATGATATAAATTGTCTCAATTCTATGTTCTAGCCATCTATGCAAATCCTCTTGTATGATCAGGATATTGGTTCCATTTTTATCAAGAGGATTAGCAATATCAGCTGTTTGTACCTCTCATACTAACTTCAATGCAGGTGTACTAGTCCTGGATAGAATTATTATGAGAGCAACAACACCAGCACTGATTCCCCAGCCATATATTATTTACTCCTTGCCAGAGCATGATATGATTCTTCCTGATATTTGTAAGCATTTTTAAGAATACCAAGGTTCAGATACATTTTCAAGAATCATAATAATGGTTTACATACTATCATTATATACTATCCATTATTGAATGTGGAAACACTATAGGACAATAAACAATTAAACCAAATACTTAGAACTCTATCACATCCTACAATAAATGTTAAATTTCTAATTTGTAAAAGATTACATTAGGTAATATAGGATATTATATTTACCTTACCTACAGAAACTGTTCCAATTTTATACTCAGCAAACAAAACACCATACAAGGCAGCAGCCAATTTCCAAATATGTTTCTGAAAATATCCATTACCAGATCTCAAAATACCCAGTGTTATATCTTTTTTGTTTCTTCTTTTTTGGATTAATCCTACATAAGTCATGCATACAAAATATTTTTTCCATGTTCATTTTAGAAATTTCTAGGTACTCTTGGATTATCACCTCACTTCATGAGTATTTCTGTATTGTATACAGCTGCACACCATCCTAGATCAGGTCCCAGGACTTAGGAGTCAACAAGTGAACATAGGAGGTTGCGTGTCTACACAACTGAATCATTAAGTTGCTTGTAATCTGTGACTGAAAGCACCTCAATGTGCTAGTTGAAGATCATGAGTCCTGGGAAAGTAAATGGAAGGAAACACCTGAATGATTACCTCATGTTACTTCCACAAGCCATGGTTTATCACAGAAAAATTCAGCCCCAGTTGTCAGATACCCACCAAAGTATTTTTAATCAGTCTGGCCAGAAGCTTCCATGACAGTAAAGGCTAGTACTATTTCTCTTGGTTAAACACCAGAAGTGGATGCTGCATCCTTACTGTTGAAGACACCACAGTTTGGTCATGGCAAATAGAGAATCTGAAAATGACTGGCAAACTTACTTCCTCTCTGTGGAGGGTGGTATTGTGCATAATGCTGAGAGAAAAAAGTCATTAGTATTCTGACCAGCAGTGAATTTTTATATGCTGTAATGCTGACATTCTTGGGAGGATAGGTCTACAGATGCAATCATTGCACTATTGCTATAACAGCAAACAACACATTCAGGTTGAGTTTTAGGCCACTTCACATGATGGAATTCACTCCTGGAGCTCTATGCTGTGTGGAAAGACACAAAACTGGTATATAATAATATATAACTGTTATTTTGTCTAAATGGATATATTGTCAATCTGCCTCTTAAAAATTTATGTTTATTTCCATAGATTAATGCTGCTTTTCCCATTGGTTTGAGAAACTCCTTTTGCATGTGCATCTTGTAATAATAAACTTATTTAGTACTCAAGGGTTAAGTACCAGTTTTGAGTGTTTGGCCCCAAATGAGACATTTATAGCACTCAGCTACCCCACAGATCTCACAACACAGGAGGCATTATGTAAAAATGAGGGGTCATGGTATAAAATGACACAGAAACACTAAAAGAGATGGAGGCTGGGGAAATTGATATGGAAACCTCTTTCTGGACAAGATAAGCCATTAACCTCATAAAAGCCCAACTACTGTGGATACTATCACTACAGCTTCACAATGTTGGGTGATTTCAGGATTCCAGCATGTATACACTAGAAACCTCTTCTCCAGCCTTAGCAGAAGAGCTATTGATAAGGGTTTGGGAGGAAGAACAGTCTTTTTCTTTAGGAGTGTAGAGAATGGGAATTTGCCAAGCGTCCAATAAAACTGAAAAGGTTCAGACACACAGGACACTTTGTATTACCATAGCACTTTTTTTTTTTTTTCAAAAACAGAAAATTAGGCAGGCCACTTGACTTCATGGGACAAGCCCTTGCCACCAAGCCTTACAAGCAGAGTTTAATCATGGAATCCACATAGTAGTAGATGAGACCTGATTTCTTAAAGTTATACTCAATTCCAAACAGCCTCTAGCCTACATATTCTCACATAAAAATCCACTACATATGTGCATGGTGTGCATGCACACACGCACACACATGCATACACACAGAAAGAGGGGGCATCAATATACTTTAAAACAAGTTATAGAGTAGGAGTTTAGTTTAGAATTGGGGTTTCAGAAAAGTTTGGATGAGCATGACAGAGGGCATTAAGGATTAAATATGAACAAGATACATTATAGACATAGAGATAATGTCAAAGAATAAATTTTAAATTTTACAACCACAGAAATTTAAATGTATTTACCAAGTACTTGGGACACAAAAGCAGGTGGACTTATGTCCCTGGCCAGCCTGAAATATATAGTGACTTTCAATTTGGACCTTGATTCCAAGTGAGTTTCAGTTACAATAAAAAGAGAAACAGTGATGGGAAATAAAGGAAAGGAGACATGAATATTAAGTTTATGTGACACCTGATCAAAGACTCAAGAGCTTGACACAACTGTTAACTTTCATTGTAGAATTAAATAGAATTTTTAATAAACCTCAAATCTGTTTCAAAATATGCTAGTATTAAAAATGAGAGTTCCTGTGAAATTTCTAGAGGATGTCGATGTGTTCTGTGAAGCTTCACTTCTGTAGAGCACCAGCAACAAACCTGTGTAGAGAATGTTCACCCATTCGCAGGTCATTTTATTTTTGCCAATGTGTCATTAACAATTTGTCCTATTACCACTTATGCAGAACACTAACTTTGTTTGAGGTGGATACAAGAACCAGCCTCTCAGGTGAGGTCATTAAAAATTCAGAGAAATGACAAACTTGTGGGAAACGTATTCAGGCATGCAGACTACTCTAAGCCTGACAGACTTTCCTGGTGTACTATGCTAAATTTTCAGCCAGATAGGTCAGTTCGGCCATCACAACAATTTTGTTGCAGAACTGGACAAACTGGAGGATGTGATAGAGAGTATCAAGAAGGGAGAAGGGCTTCCTTATGCTATTTACATGATACAACTGTGACACTTTCCATAGAGCTTTAGTCAAGGGCTTGGTATTCTAGGGCTTGGTCTGTGATAATTCTGCTCTGGAAGTTATTTTTACTTCTGTGTTGCACTTCAGTCTCAATTCTCAATGAGCATCAAAGTATAAATATTACTACTTTAAGGATATAAGCCCCCAAAATATCCCCAGAGGTTTTACTGCTAGCCCAGCAAAAGTAGGCACCTATAGGATATATTCCTGAATGTGTTACACCTTTTGTAGTTTCCATGGTGTTGAGGTACCAAACTAGTAAAACATTCACCAGGGAGACATCATTCTCTCTGTATTAGGAACTGCACATTAGTGATAAGCATCATCTGGGCTTATAATCACTCCCAAAATCAAGAAGTTCCTCTGAGTCTGAATCTTTACTTGATTTGATTAGTTAGGTTCACATTGTGTGCAATATTTCTTCCAGAAGTCATTTGTCTCTCACAGCAGCAAATTGAGTAGATTTAGACCAGTAGTCTAGTCTCTGGGACCTATTGAGACCTTTCTGTTCTTCAGCTGATTATTGAATGTTAGCCTTATAATTTGTATTCTGGACTCCCTAGGCAGGCAAGGCAGGCCAGCTTTGGGTGCACTGGGCTCTTCTATCCATACTGGTTCCTGGCTAGAAATTATCTTAGCCTGGTATCTATTATATTATCTAAAAAAAAATCAATTTCTAATAGATTTCTATGAACTCCTAATATACTGTTCTAACCCGAAATAAACCAAATAAAGAATCAGTATTTTCTGTGCATTTTGAGCACAAGGTCCACCCATACATACCAGAGAATAGAAATGACATAAATGTAACATACATGAAATAGATATAACATATGTGACACATCTCTATACATACATACATACATACATAAATATACACAGCACACTTGCTAATACATGAAACACATACTTATTTACACACAAAGATGCACATGTATGGACACACATGAATATGAAGGTGCACACTCAGTACCCAAACACACACACATTCATGCTGATAAAGGTAGATAGTATTGTACTTATCTCAATTCTGCAACAGCATTCTCAACCAGAATCTTAGACTTCCTTTGATCTCTGTGGCTGCATCTCTCACTCTTATCTATTTTATGGGACAGGTCTTGGTTCTTTCACTATTTTGATGTGTTTCTTCTAAATCCTAATTCTATGGAAGAGTCCTGGCTGATTTGGAGTAAAGTGCCAGATTATCATTGATCTAGGGCTGATCTCACACTGAGATGTAAGTATACTAAGTGTGTTATCACAGAACACAACATGGGGGAAGAAACCACCTCTGAAGGCAGGTGAAAAACATATTCTTCCAGACAAAATTCCAAATAAAATTTGCATAATTTACCTACCTTGCATGGCTTTTCTCTTTATATTTATATTGCTGATAAATTCAGTAACTGACATTGATGAAGAACATAGAATAAGCATTGAATAAGCTAATGAATTCCATTCTTTGTTACTTCTTTTCATCATGTTACTGAACTCATATTCTGACCCTGAGTACACCCCAGTCCTATTACTTTTATCCCCTAAAGATCCCTGTAGAGTATTAGTACATCAAATATCAAGATAAAGGGGCCTAAAAGGTTAGCACCCTGAAAGGGTGAATAACTAGGTGGCAAATAAGAGAAAACTACTTTCACTGCCCTCTTCTGCCTAGATACCTGGTTATTATGGATTTGTAAGAAGGTGAATGATGAAATGGAACATCAAAGTAGATCAGAAAAAGACATAGAAGAAAGCTGTGTCCTTTTTATGGGAATGGAACGCCTTTCATGGACAATAGGATATTTCTTAATCCAGTAGGTGTCAAAAAACTCCAATGCCTGCAAGTCTCCTTCCCCTCTCTTCTCCACCATTTTGTTTCCTTTCTCTTTCATTTTTCTTTCCTCTCTTTTTGTAGAGATCTCCCCTACTTTCACTTTCCTCTCACTTCTCCCACATCCACTCCTCTGAACAAAGCTTCCTCCTTCTTCTAGAACCTGTGGACCTCTTCCTATTCCTAGTCATCACTGTGGTCTTTGTCTTCCTCCTAGATCTTGTCCTCCTTTGCCTAATTTTCCCCTTCCTTCAAAAAGGATTCCTGGGCTACCTCCATGTAGAAGCCTTCCAGGTCACTCTTTGTTTTCCCCTTGCTTATGGGAATATCCTCCCACGGCTGAACAGATATGATATCTCACATGTGCTACAGGGTAAGACTGACCCCACTTCCAAACTCAGTTCTCCTCTTGAAGCCTTACTCATATTTATGAGAGGATTATGTACTGCCACTCCGAGCTTAACCAAAAGCCTGTCTTGTCACAGATTGGTCAACCTCTATTCTCATTCCTTGGATATCTGAAATCTCATAATCTTCCCCACCCCACCCACATACACAGCTATCACACTCTTATTAGCATTCAAAATTATCAGCTTTTAAATAGTAATAGTAACATCTCCTTCCCTAATGCAGTAACTTTGAAAATCATAAAATTTAACTATAGGTTAAAAGGTTGGTTACAGTATTCTTTTGCCCAGAATAAACCAAAGAATCCACACTCTACTCAGAATCCCCACTATCTTTCATGTGCATATCAGACAATGGAGAAAAATGGTTTTGATGAGTCATGTCAGCACATATCAGCAAGTATTTTCTGATATCAATCACAAATTCCAGCCAAGTGCTCACTTGTACAGGAATACAGAGTAGCTCGCTAATGCTGATCCCTCTGCCATGAACCTCTTTTGGTCCCTCTTTACAAGTCATTATAAGTTATCTCAACTGTGCCTCCTCTTTCTCTGAAACTGCACACTGGCCTGTATTTACATCCTGAAGAAGTTTGTGCACTTTGCATCTCATGAATTTTTGCTCATTTGCTGTGTGATCTCCCATTTGTGTCCCCAGACACAAAAGGCCAAATTTGAATTGGCATACAATGTTATTGAGTTTGGCACAGCAGAAAGAATTTACGCAATGGAACTAAAGAGCATGAAGTCACAGGAGACTGCCTCACACATCAGAGCATTCTAACTACAAGTATGTGTGATCTCTTAAAGCCTTCAAATAAACCACCTGGCTGTGGCTTATACCTCATACATTACAAGAGAAGCTACTTATTCTGTGAGCTTCAGTCTTTGGAGATGAGGGAATCATTCAGCAGACTCTCTAGGCAAGTTTCTGTGTTTGCTTGAAAATCAGAGAAGTGTGCTCAGCATGTGCAAACACTTGAAACCTTTGCATGTAGGAGCTCTTTTGGGTGTGCACAAAGGAAGTGCTTCTTCATAAATACAAAATGCAATCATTAGAAAGAACTCTTGGCTTATTTAACATAGTTTCATTTATACAATATTTGGGAACAATGTTCTCTATACCGTGTTACTCATAAATTCTGACAAACTACCATTCTCCAGCCAGACACACAAGGAATTAGAAATTTGAAGAATTACTTCAATTAAGAAATAAAATTAGAAAATCTGTAAGAGTACTAGGAAATGGACCTTTGACTACCACTTCACACTATTGGTGATCTGGTTTGGACTGACTGTGCAGAGCAAGATTTAGGCAGGATGTTTCTAAGAGTCAGACAAGGGAGGTCCCTTTTATACATGAATCCAGCCTAATGTAAACAGCCCCATCTCTTCTTGTATGAAAAGGAGCTCTTCCTCATTGTGAGCATAACAAAAATCTGGGCTCCTTTCTGAAGAGGAAAAATGATGTAAGGCGATACTCCTCTCTGACTTGACAAGAGAAAACAATTCGTCACAATTCACTGGAGGTTTCAAACTCAATATCTCATAACACAAGTCAAACCCCAGACCACCCAATGCAAGATCCTCGACCTTCTTCCTCCCCTCAGGATTTCACAACCTTGAGGGCTCTTCTTCTTTTCTGGGTACTATATAATGAACAGATACTGAGATGTATCTGAGATGTCCACCTTGGCACACCTGGCCCTAGGCTTTTCCCTGCACCAGTCAGCAGGTCTTCTCAGGAATCCTGGGTTACTTAGATAACTGATGTTCCATGGCTTACCAGAATGTGTCCTCATACAGGACCCAAAGGAATTGAGTCTTCTTTTTCCTTTTAGAATTCGTCAATATGCCAGTCTCTATGCTCATGTTTCCCTGTCTTCCTCTGCCTTCAGATCTACCTTCTTTTCCTTCAAAACATGTCTCACTCTATCAGGGTGATTTGAACTGGTTGGAAGCTCTAGTCTCAGTTTGCAGAGACTGAAATTATTGGCATTGGCCACACTAAATGAAAATTCTAATTATAGCATTGAAACAAAGTATTCAAATCAAGGTCTTTGATAAGTAAGCAAATACAAAGTCAAGAAGTTCCATGTGTCCAGGTCTTGTCACAAAGGTTCCTTCTGGGTGGTGATATGTATGGACACATACCATGCATAAGTTCCCTATGACTCCTGGGAAGCCAAAGGGGAGAACAGCCTTGATTAAAAAATGTAATGTGTGTACCATGGTTCTTTCTAAGACTCCACATTTCTTGATTCATTTCTTGGTATTCCTTTTTTGCTGCGTGAGGAATTTCTCACATAAATCCTGAGAGAGGACCACCTGCACAGGCCTCTGCAGTTGTGAAATGCAATAGAAGTCAGAAGAAAGTCTGAGGAGACAGGGTCTAGTAGCCCTGAGCAGAACTCAGCCTGTCAGCCTGGAGAGAAATGCAATTCCCTTCACGAAGCCCCTCCCGTGATGGAACCGCAGATTGCCCAAGGAGTTTTTTTTTCAAGCTCTGGTTACAGCTGACTGGGAGCTGTGACCATTGGGATTTACTCTGAACTTGAATGGATGAATCATTATTTCTGGATCTGACTTTGAGTTGATTGTAAAGAAATTTCTGTGTGTGTGCATGATTCCTTGCACAAAGTCTTCTCTCAAGTTAGATGTTAAATTGAGCAACTTATGCGCTAGATAGTCAGAGAATAGGAAAACTTCTGCTGTGTTTCCCTGACACAGACATGTCTTTGTTCTTAGTTCACATCTCCAGGTCTGCTGGCCTCTGGACATGAGGTATCGACTTGTGTTTTCCTAGGTCCTTTCAGACATAGATTAAGCCAAATTATCAGTATTCCAGATCATCTGCCTTAAAGAAAGTCTTTTGTGAGATGTTCAGTCATATGGAGCATTTCCCAAGAATTTCCATGCTGTGAGAAACCCCATCAACTATTAACAGAATGTAGACAGCACAAATACATACACAGAGATTTATCTCAAGGTCAGCTTACCACAGTGTGTTTGCAATGGTGCAGTGTTGTAGGGATAAGGGAGATCCTTGCTACCCAGAACTCCAGGGCAAGCTCACAGAAATTTCTTTACAATCGACTCACAGACATATCCAGAAATATTGTTCCATCTACTTAAGCTGACAAGACAGTCAGGGTAGCAAGACAGAAAGATAGGACTTATCACAGGAGGTTTGGTTACCACAGCAGAGTAAGTGGATTCATGGAAGCAGGAGACAGAGAACATGGCAGGAGATTCAGCATTCCCTGTGGGGCTCAGTGCTCCAGACTTCAGACACCTGTCCAGCACCTCAGCATTACCTTCCTGTGAGCTCAGTCTCACTCCTGTGTGGAAGACACAGAGCAGTGGGGACACCTTCTACACAGACTTTCCACTTTAGAAACCTGTGATAACTTACCTGGTCTTTCCATGGCTCCGATTTCCATAGCCTCCTTGGCAGGGGCTCATATGGTTAGGACTGCTTCAGCACAGCATTTCTTTCCTGAACATAGTAAAGCTAGGTCTCAGTCTTCTCAGTTTCCCAACTCCTGTGTGTGTGTGTGTGTGTGTGTGTGTGTGTGTGTGTGTGTAGCCTATTTATTGAATCACACACTCCACTGAAAGAGCACTCAGACGGAGTATTTGACACACAATCAGTCCTTCTGGCTCCATGCTTCTCACACTAATCTTATCTGCCAAGTGTTGTTCATATTCTCTAATGTATTGTGTGTGAGTTCCTTCTTCAGCTTCTCATTACTCTCAAAACTGAGCTATATGGTCTGCAATGCAAAAGCACAATCGAGAAATACAACAGTTCTAATGCCAGAAAATGGGAAAAAAAGTTGAGAGGCAGCAGTATCTTGTGGAGGACTGGAACCCCATTCCATGCCATCCCTCTATTCTGTATTGCCTCAGCTCCCTTACACCTCATCAGCATCTGTGGTTTTCTTTGAGCCGCCATGTGTGGCTCTGGAGATATTTGGTCAGCCACCTTGAAGATATTTGATCTTCTATCATTAGCAGCATGGTTGTGATATTTTGGTTCTGTTGGGAGTTTCTCCACATATTGTCTAAAGGAATACAACAAAGTTACTAAGGAGTAAAGAGAAATTCAGTTGTCTAAATGAGGCCCTGAGGCAATTTGGCACACCCTGAAATCTCATATCCATTTCCACCCCAGTGCTTGGAGAGGGAAGAGTCCTCAGTATTCTACTAAACCGATATGTTAAGACAAAACAATACAAACAAACAAAGAAAAATGGGCTGGCAAGGAACATAGCTAAGTAGTCCTACTGCATGTTTGCCATCCCAGCACTCAGGGGACAACACAGAGACCCACAGAGCCTTAAAGAAACAGTTCATCCTCCTAAATTTCCGAACACCAAATAAAGACAGTGGTCTCTCTCTTCCATTCCCAATCTCAATTTGAACCATTGCTCACACAATGCCTTTGTGTATTGTTTACCAACAGTGTACCACCTCATCCCAGAGATCATTACATAATGAGAGGAGAAACTGCAGATGCTCAGTTCTAGGAGATGTGCTGTTGTTGCACCAGGGTTGCTGCTCCACTGCTTCAAAGTTCATGTTATTCCAAGATGCAAAAAAGATTCATGATCATGTCAGAAATTCTGCTTGAGAAGAGGATATGACCAGAAACTTAGTATGGAAAGCTGATGTCTAGGAGGAAACAGGAGTCCTTGGTAAGAGAGATCTCTCTTTGGAAGCGGGAGGAATTGAGGGAAGATTTTACTATGATTTCAAGAGAATGCCTTAACTTTACAAAATACCACCAGTAAGTGGGGAGGGGAAGATCCCCTTTTCTAGAAGTTGCACAACTTAGAAATGCAAATTGTGATACCTGAGTTCATCTGTACACCTGAGCTTTCTCCTCTGTGGAACACGAATGTGATGTACCTACTCAACACACTGTCTCCTGAAGATCAATGAAGTCATGTCCAGAAAACTCCTTCCCAGTTCATGAGCTCTTCAGAGTCATTTGCATCTCCTCATAATCTGTTTCGCTAAACTTAGGGCCAGAAGTGATTGATGAGGATTTTACCACCATTCCTTGCTTTATATACACAATACCCTTGTTACTGAGACTGTAAGTGCCATTCCTTGGTGAGAGCAGCTGTGCAATCTTGTATTTCTTCTGCCTATCAAGTATGATAAACAGTCTGGGAAAAGGCCTTACTGTGCTGAACCACACCTTCTCCAGGTGGCCCACAATCCTCGGTTGCCTGTGTACCTACATTGGAAATTAAACTCTTTCTATCCATTTCCATAGGCCACAGGATGAAGAGAAGAGCTATCTAGGCTTAGCCACACAGCAAAGATAAGACTGGCGACAGGAGAATCTATTGGGAAGACAAAATTCTGACCAATTATGACACACCCTGTTTCCCTGACACATCTTTTTTTCTAAGAGCTGGGCCATGAGGGCACAGGCTCAAGTACTACATCTACCCTTGATATTCCTTGTTTATGATGTATTTGAATAGAAAGGAAAAGCCAATGTGTACATTGACAGAAATCTGATTAAAAGTTTTCATCATCAAATTCCACATCTGTTTCAAAAGGAGAGATCCCTGAACAGAAGAGCAGGATGAGCAAGGGAAGAGTCCCAGGAAATGAGATAGAAACTTCGGGTTCTCATGTGAGAAATTTATGATAGAGGACAAAGCCTGCTTTTCTTGGCTACGTTGATCCAGATTGACTGCCATTTTGAAGAGGCTTTTCTTCAGACTCATGTAAGAAGCCCATGGAAAATTGTTGTTGGATTTCAATGTTCTACCCTAGGGCACTTAAGTTTTGGAATGGCTCTTGGGGAGGGAGAGTGATATCATCATGTCTGTGGATGTTCTAAGAAAAGAGAAGACAAGAAACATCAAAACCTGTCTCCTACTATCCTGCTGTCCTGCCATTCCAGAAGTCTAGCACGCAGTGTGTGTGTGTGTGTGTGTGTGTGTGTGTGTGTGTGTGTGACAGATTCATAGACCTCTCTTCATTAAGAAATTAAAGAAATAAAACACAACATGTGGTGATTCAGCTTAATAAATTTAGGGAACAAACCCATCCCGGGAATACCTTACTGTTGTAATAAAGTGGTACAGTTGGGACTATTGATGTCTGTGACCCTTGCAAACATAATGCAATGGAGCCCTCAGGTAGCATTAACTTTAGAGTAGTCCTTACAAACAACTTATTTATTGAAATTATCATCAGAAGACTTTGCACAGCTATGAGTGGTTGTGTACATATTGGAGGGTTGTGCATAAGCATAGACCCAGGGAGTACCTCAGCTTGGAGGAAAGGCTATTTATGTCTTCCATAATGGAATCCCAGCTAAAAGTAAAATGCTATGTGATAGGGACCTTTGGAAATCAATTACTATTTATGATGGGCAAGACTTTAAGAGCATTTGAGTGGAAACAAGGAAGGAAAACACAGCCCAGTTATTTAAAGAAATCAGGGACTAAGGCTGAGAAGTATAATAGGCAATAAACCTTTTCAAACCACGAGCACCTTGCACATCAGTATTATAAAAGCCTGGATCTCCATGGCCCCCAAGTGCTCAGGTAGTGTATCTTAATGCAGTCCTGGAACTGACACTACTTTTAGAGGGTTCGTCTGGGGGACCACAGCAGAGAACACTGTTGTCATGTGTCTAGACATGCATGGCACAAAGTTCCATTTCTCTGTCCTAAATGTCCTGTTATAGTTGTAAACCCCAGGTCCCTGTGAATTACACTCAGATCCCTGAGTAGGACACAACTGCCTATCCAGGTAGGTCAGTGAGGACAACCCTGTTCATGGAGGGTTGGCAGATGGGACACCAGGTACCCCTCAAAATCCACAACTTTTCTTCAATAGCACTAACACTCAAATGCTATGTAGAAACTGAGTGGAGGATGGTTGCTACAGTGAAGCATCTTGACTCTGAGTGCTCCTGTGTTCACCCCACAATCTGTCTGCTTCTCTGGAAAACCTCTCAGGAACTACCTAGGTGCTTTCTCTACACTGCGCTCTCCTAAACACTCCACATCTCAGTGAGCCCCGAGGCTGTTTGTCAGTTATCCCACTATGGAACGGGACCATCCATTTACTGGAAGAGGAAATGTTCTGTCCAAAATCATAAGCCCAGGTATACAGGGCCATGACTGACATTAGGGCACCAGACTGTAATTCAGTACTTTTCTCTTGTTTCTATACTGCCTGGATTTCTCCAAATATATGAGAAATATGATGAAAGAAATGTTTGAATTTCTTTCTGTTGGAAGGGTAATAACATTACAATTATAAGAATCAGATAAAGGTATAAGAATATCGTCAGATTTCAGGAACAAAACCCTACATGTTCTGCATCAGATATACTGAACACCAAGGAAAATTATGTCATAATCATAAGAACATCAACATCATTTCAGAACTGATTGTCTAGGAGCTTGAATGATATCATGAATCTGTAGTGGTAGCCCTAGTCCAAGACTTCATGAATAAAAGTAAAGAAACAAATTAAAGCTTACCCTAGATAAATTAGAGATGCAGGACTGAGTTTTACTGGATTCCTGTCTTTCCTTCTTGCTCTCTAATTCCTCACAGTTGCAAAGTTTGTACTGTGTCTATAAAGTAAAGAACTGAAGCTGGAAAATCAGCTTTAGATTGAGAGCCTATCCTGAAGACATTCAGGTCATCATGATTTCTGTAGTTCATGATTTCTCTTAGGTCAAAGGCAAAGCAAGGCCCCAGTACTGATTGTCACCTTTGTGACCTGTCAGCAGCATTGTGTAGGAAGAATACTCTTGTATTTTTCAGTAATTATTTTGACTTTGTGGCTATAGCTGGCTTATAATTCACAATTCACTCTAGAATTGCCATTAACTAGCACCAGTCTTCTGCCTCAACACCTGGGGGCTGGAATTTTACCACTGAGCTAAGAAT